>OZ023207.1:44000255-44420255 GCA_963995525.1 Escarpia spicata
GGCTGGGCAGTCTCATGATCTAGCTGCACTGTCAGTCTCTCTCTCTCTGTCTCACTCATACTGCTTTTATCAGTTCAACTATTTCCGGTGACACTGAACTCTGACATTGACTTCCATCCATTTGTACAACTAATGGAGTAGCAATCAGACAACTGTTATGCTTCACAATAATATTACCTAGAAAATGGTTATATGTGAAATTTGAAAGAAACTTTATCATGGGAAATGAATATAATAGATCAGGCATATTATCAGGCTGAGTGTTAGCATGTATTGGCAGGTAAATTATGCATATTTAGAAGAGTGCAGTTGGCACACATGGGTGCAGAAACCCAGGCTATTTTGGTAAATATTGATGGGCACCGCACATGGCTGCATTTTAAAAGTGCTGCAGGTATGTGATTTTGATTAAATTTTATCAGAATATCAACAATGTGATTGCAGTGGCTGTGAAAGAATTTCAGATTTTTCTGAGTTACTGATCTTTTATAATCTGACAAACGGTTAATAGGCCCACTAATGGGAAAGTCAACAGTGCTCTGTAATTGACAATGGCATGCATTGCTCAGTGAGGAGAAGCCTAAATTATATGAAGGCATTTGAAAAAACTATCAAAAGAAAGTAATAGTTGATATTGCAATGATAATAATAATACTTTTATTTAACAACACATCTTAATATCTTTTAAATATAGTTTTGGTTCACAATGCAAGGTTAGGTTTATGTGTCAATTAATTAGTTGACAAACTTATATAATTTATATTGTGTGACTCAGAATGTCATGTGTGCTAATGACTTATGTCATATGTGACTCGTATCGTGTGTCAATGATTTGTCAGCAACAAGTTTATATGACTCACTCCAGTCATCTGTATCTATGGTGTATGTGGTTCCTGTCATCTGTATATATGGTGTATGTGGTTCCTGTCATCTGTATCTATGGTGTATGTGGTTCCTGTCATCTGTATCTATGGTGTATGTGGTTCCTGTCATCTGTATCTATGGTGTATGTGGTTCCTGTCATCTGTATCTATGGTGTATGTGGTTCCTGTCATCTGTATCTATGGTGTATGTGATTCCTGTCATCTGTATCTATGGTGTATGTGGTTCCTGTCATCTGTATCTATGGTGTATGTGGTTCCTGTCATCTGTATCTATGGTGTATGTGGTTCCTGTCATCTGTATCTATGGTGTATGTGGTTCCTGTCATCTGTATCTATGGTGTATGTGGTTCCTGTCATCTGTATCTATGGTGTATGTGGTTCCTGTCATCTGTATCTATGGTGTATATGGTTCCAGTCATCTGTATCTATGGTGTATGTGGTTCCTGTCATCTGTATCTATGGTGTATATGGTTCCTGTCATCTGTATCTATGGTGTATGTTGTTCCTGTCATCTGTATCTATGGTGTATATGGTTCTAGTCATCTGTATCTATGGTGTATGTGGTTCCTGTCATCTGTATCTATGGTGTATGTGGTTCCAGTCATCTGTATCTATGGTGTATATGGTTCCAGTCATCTGTATCTATGGTGTATGTGGTTCCTGTCATCTGTATCTATGGTGTATATGGTTCCTGTCATCTGTATCTATGGTGTATGTTGTTCCTGTCATCTGTATCTATGGTGTATATGGTTCTAGTCATCTGTATCTATGGTGTATGTGGTTCCTGTCATCTGTATCTATGGTGTATGTGGTTCCAGTCATCTGTATCTATGGTGTATGTGGTTCCTGTCATCTGTATCTATGGTGTATATGGTTCCAGTCATCTGTATCTATGGTGTATGTGGTTCCTGTCATCTGTATCTATGGTGTATATGGTTCCTGTCATCTGTATCTATGGTGTATGTGGTTCCTGTCATCTGTATCTATGGTGTATATGGTTCCTGTCATCTGTATATATGGTGTATGTGGTTCCTGTCATCTGTATCTATGGTGTATATGGTTCCAGTCATCTGTATCTATGGTGTATGTGGTTCCTGTCATCTGTATCTATGGTGTATGTGGTTCCAGTCATCTGTATCTATGGTGTATATGGTTCCAGTCATCTGTATCTATGGTGTATGTGGTTCCTGTCATCTGCACCAGTCATTACATGACTTGTTTTATTTTTTGTGGAAGTTACTGGAGAACATTGAACAGGTTATTTAAGTAAAATCTTACCAGATAATTCATATTTCTCACATAAACCTTAACTAAGGTAAGTAATCACAGTACTTTTGCAGCATTTAATTATAGTGTACTGCGGGAATGCAGTAAGTCATGTAAGTTGATCTTGTGTGAGTTCATTACATCTAGTTTATAGGGCTATATATGTCAGACCCTGAGAACCATAGGGGTGGGGGTGATTTACTGACTGAGCCTTAGTGCACCCTCCGGACTGATCAGAAGTGACCACAATGGAGAGGGGGCTGTATTAGTGAGATTATCTTTTTATTCTTTTATTGTTACAGAAATAATTCATGTTTACAACACATTCGTGTTGTAAAAGTGCAGCTAAAATAAATTGATTAAATACACGCATGCACGCATGCACGCATGTAAGCATGCACGCACACACATACCACAACACACCACATCACCCACCTGCCCGTCTGCCTGCCTGCATGCACGCTCGCATGCACACACACACACATCACCCACCAATGCACGCACGCACGCGCGCACGCGTGCACACACACAGACATACACACACACATACACCACATCACCCACCTACACACCACATCACCCACCCATGCACGCACGCACGCACGTGCGCACACATGTACGCGCGCGCGCGCACGCACAGACACACACACACCCAATTGACACAGTGTCCCTGGTAGAGTGCGTCAGTTTCCAGGAAGACCTGTTGGTGTGTGGAAGAGTAGAAGTGTTTTCTCTGGTGTCTACGTGACTTCTCATTATCTTATAGACATGTGCCCTCCCAGCTTCCATATCAAACCTTCCGGGGTCATTGGGAACATCCCTGAGAGGAGGCGGGAGACTATCAGGCAAGCTAAATTAGGACTAGAGGGGGAGGAAGGCTATAAACCAATAATGACTTTGTGTACAGTATTTCTGGTTTAAACAGTGTGCAATGTGTTTACACAGGCCTATGCTGTTGTATTAACTGATTATGTGAATTTTAAATTTATTAATAATACTATATATATATATAATATTATGTTATATATATATATTATATATAATATTATGTTATATATATATACATATATATATATATAACAATATATATAATATAGTATTATTAATAAATAAATATATATATATATAAATCAATTCAAATAATTCATACATCTGTTAGCGATCTTGAATATATTAAGATATTTAGTCTGACATTATTTTGTATTAGCCTATCTTAGTGTAATGCTGTAACATTTTCTGTAATTATTTTATTCAAAAACCAATCAAGAGTCTGTATTTAAGTCAGGTGCAAGTTTAGGCGCACACTGGACTGACGTGGTTTATTCCATCCCCCAATCCATTGCTAGTATCTGTTAATTATCGCAACGTTGCGCACACTTTTTGTAATATGATATTTATGGTATGCAGTCTTGACAGTGTGTGGGCAGTGTGTGGGCAGTGTGTGGGCAGTGTGTGGGCAGTGTGTGGGCAGTGTGTGGGCAGTGTGTGGGCAGTGTGTGGGCAGTGTGTGGGCAGTGTGTGGGCAGTGTGTGGGCAGTGTGTGAACAGTGTGTGGGCAGTGTGTGGGCAGTGTGTGGGCAGTGTGTGGGCAGTGTGTGGGCAGTGTGTGGGCAGTGTGTGGGCAGTGTGTGGGCAGTGTGTGGGCAGTGTGTGAACAGTGTGTGAGCAGTGTGTGAGCAGTGTGTGGGCAGTGTGTGGGCAGTGTGTGGGCAGTGTGTGGGCAGTGTGTGGGCAGTGTGTGGGCAGTGTGTGGGCAGTGTGTGGGCAGTGTGTGGGCAGTGTGTGGGCAGTGTGTGGGCAGTGTGTGGGCAGTGTGTGGGCAGTGTGTGGGCAGTGTGTGGGCAGTGTGTGGGCAGTGTGTGGGCAGTGTGTCGTATTCCCCTGCCACGGCAACTAAGCCAAATAACACGGATTAAGTCTTTGCTTGTGTAGACAGCATCAGAGCATGGTTTGTAAGTGGCCTGTAGCCATTGTCGAAACATCCGGGTAATCTCCGCCAAACTTCTGTTTACATCCTCCATGGGAACTGTAATCAGGTGGGATTAAGTGGCTGTGTTCTAGGCAAAGGATCCGGGCAAGTCAGCATCCTCTGTTTTGCTGTTTTCCCGAGGGAGTGACCCTGTTTTTACCTGAGATCAAAGTGATGGATGCAGATGGGATGGACAGAGAACAAAGATGATTGGGGGCGGTATTGAATCGGGGTCAGAAGTGGGTATGTGGACCACAGAACTGGACCCTAGTTCTAGTCAAGTTCATCTCACCTGATCTGTGAGAGGTTGATCATAGCAGTTTCTGTCATCCTTTTGTCGGTCCGTCACTGCCATTTGTGTTTCATATCAATCAAGACCTGTTCATTCATGAGCAAGCAATGATATCTCTGTCATGTTCTGCTGATGAAATCTGATCTGTTATGTCTATGATATCTTTGTTATGCTAGCCAGATATTTCTGTTATGTACTTCTGATGATATCAACATTGTTACAATACTCTGTCATGTAATGATATGATATCTCAGTTATATTCTGCTGATATCTGATCTCTGTTATATGAACTGTCGATGATATCGTTGTCAAGCCAGACATTTCTGTCATGTACAGCTGATGATATCAGTAACATCTGCCATGTACTGCCAATTAAATCTGTCATGTACAGGTGTATACTGCCATTGATATATCTCTCATGTACTGCCAATGCTCTTTCATGTACTGCCAAAGATGTATCTCTGTCGTGTAATGTGAATTATATCTCTGTTGTGTACTGCCAATGTTATCTCTGTCATGTACTGCCAATGATATATCTGTCATGTACTGCCAACGATATCTCTGTCATGTACTGCCAATGATATCTCTGTCATGTACTGCCAGCGATATCTCTGTCATGTACTGCCAACGATATCTCTGTCATGTACTGCCAACGATATATATCTGTCATGTACTGCCAACGATATATATCTGTCATGTACTGCCAACGATATATATCTGTCATGTACTGCCAACGATATATATCTGTCATGTACTGCCAACGATATCTGTCATGTACTGCCAACGATATCTCTGTCATGTACTGCCAATGATATCTGTCATGTACTGCCAACGATATCTCTGTCATGTACTGCCAACGATATATAACTGTCATGTACTGCCAATGATATAGCTGTCATGCACTGCCAATTGTATCTCTCATGCTCTGCCAATGATATATCTGTCATGTACTGCCAATGATATCTATGTCATGTACTGCTGCGTGGCTGTCCCAGAAGCAACCAATTTGTCCGTGGATGGCAGGTTATGTTTGATATCACAGAAAATGTTCTCCCTTGTGAATCCAATTGATTTCCTGTAGTCTAAGCCTAGCCAATGCGCCACCTTACTCTGTCGTAGGTTGACAGCCGCAGTGTGATGTGTGCATGCTTTTTGTGATGTCTACTTTGTGGTGCTGCGGCTGTCTGTCTGTACTGTAGTTAACGCAGTGACACTGCATCATGAGTGATGCCTCTGTACTGCAGGTGATGCCTCTGTACTGCAGGTGATGCCTCTGTACTGCAGGTGATGCCTATCTTTTGTGAACATTTCTTTTGTGGGTGTTTCATTTCTAGTGATTGTTGTGCAAACATTTAAGATCTAGATTCAGTTTATTTTGATTATAGTGTTTTATTTTGCAGCCAATTACAGGTTGAATGATACATATGTATTTTAACGTGTATATCAAATTTGCACTTACTTATTTATATGGGCAAGAACACTGTACTGGTACACAAAAATGGGACATCAGACTTGAAAATTCAAATAATTTTGATTCAAAATGCTTACATTCTGAAGGAGGAGGTAACTGTGCATAACTGCTATCGAAGCCGTGATACATTCCTCACGGTCCAGCCATAATACATGAAGTTAATCTCAAAGGTAGTACGTAACATGGACACAAATTAAGGTCAATGTGATCATGAAATCCTGGTTAGACTTAAGCAAGATTCATGTATTAGATATGCAGGAAATGTTTTCTATTCCCTAAAAGTTTGGTGTTCTCTTATATAACTATACTAGATTTACCCTGCTGGTCGAGGGCAGTAGGTAACATGGACACAAATTTAAGTTTGGTGTGTGGTAACTACCAGAGGTAGATGGGAACCACCTAGAAGCTAATGTAATTCAAGAGCCTTATAGCTAAATTAAATTTCCTGCTGCACCATACAGAATAGGCTTAGTGTTTGAAAGGGCAGTGCGTAACATGGACATTTTTGTAAGAATGTTTTTTAATACCTCCAATTTTGATTAAAAAAATTCCAATTGAAGTTGGAAGATTGTTGGGAGCAGCAGAAAAAACTTCACCAATTAATAAAAAAAACTTCACCAGTTGATACATTATCCCAGCAACACAGAAAGAACTCAACACTTTTCTTTATGAAAAAATGCAGTGTTTATTGTAAGGTACAGAGGTCCTAGATCATCTGGCTGCATACAGGAATCAACAAAACACAGTCTAGGGCTTTACTATCATTTTTTATTTGCAGATCTACAAATCGAACCGATAGTAAAGCTGTTATGCAACACATGAACTGTGGATCATCGGGGCTGAATCAAGTCCACAAATTTATATATTTTACAAAGAAATAATAGCTACTTTTTATCTAAGCACAGTGAACAATGTTTTAAACTTTCTGACTGCGTACGTAATGAGACAATTTGGCCGAGGGTGTACGTAATATTTTTGAAAAATCAGACAGAAAATGAAAAACGTGCCTGCAGACTTTCCAGCGTCCATGTTGTTTTAGATGGGTTCTCATTGCAGAAAATGAGTTTGCGCTACATCCTGGTATCCGTGGTGTTGTATAATGGTGAAGGTATTTTTTACTGGAACAAATTTCTTGGAGGTACGTAACATGTCGAACTGATAAATGAGGTACGTAACATGTCGAACTGATAAATGAGGTACGTAACATGTCGAACTGATAAATGGACACGACAAAAGGTAACTCTCATTAGGTCTGCGTCAAAAACTTGTTATTTATGCTTCTAGAAAAATAACTTCCCAAATTAATTAGTGCCAATGAGCAATCGTTTTGCGACGTGTCTGATATGTGATGCAATTTAGCTTCATGGACGTAATGTTCTGAAGATGTACGTAATGTAGATGGACACCAAATATTACGTATGTCCGCCACCTGTTATTTTAGGTTGCACTTTATTAACAAATTGAGGTATTAAAATTATACTTTAAAAACAGATGTTTTGGGTTATTTTCCAATTAAGCGGAATCTTTTACAATCTAAAACAGCCAGAGTCGGCTCCAATGTAAATAGATTTTTCCGTGTCCCAAATATGACGTAAAAAATCGTGTCGATTTCGGGTGGACGTCGTTCATACATAAAAATGCAATGGGATATTTTTTCTGGATGTGGGATATATTGTAAATATATGATAAGCCAAAGAAAACATTTTCTTTTATTGTACAGTATTTATTTCACTTATAATTCAGACAACACAAGTGTGTACCAGTACCTTGTTCTTGCCCATATATGGGTTTGGGTTAAGTGGACTTCAAATAGTCATATGCTTGTGAAGTAAACATCCTATCTTGACATTTACATATGGAATGGATGGACATACTATTTTGCGAATAATTGAAAACAGGACATCCATTTAATTTTAGTTGTTTTCTGTGGAATAGACTCATTCAAATAGGCATCCTACTTTAATAGCCCTGTGTCAAATTGACAACCTATTATCATAGCTTTTTGTCAAATTGACATCCTATTTTCATAGCTTTGTGTCAAATAGACATCCTGTTTTCATAGCCTAACACACACACACACACACACACACACACACACACACACACACACACACACACACACACACACACACACACACACACACACACACACACACACACACACACACACACACACACAATATATATATATACCGGTATATATATATATATATATATTATATATATATATATAAACGGATTATCATGTTTTCATTGGGATTTTCAGAAAGAGACATCCCTCGAGTTTGAACTCAGTCTGGCCATAATGCTGTTGCAGTGGCCTGTAGGACAGTGGCTTTGTATCCACTGGCCCACTTGCAAGGCAGCCTAATGCAGCCTGACAGCACTGGCACATGGCCAGAAGCTTGGTCGACTATATTAATGTAATTTCACCTAACACAGACCGACAGAAAGCCAGGCAACTATACTGCATTCAGCCTAGTGCAACATGCACTCTTCACTGCATTTCATCGAGCAACATTTTCTCTCATTTAGTGATGTTTTCCGGGAAAGTAGCAGTGCTTTTAGAGTATAAGTAAGCGAGGTTAGGCAGATTTGTATTGTAGTGTTTATTAAACCAATTGGGTGAGGGGGAGTTTTATTGTAAAATTTAAAACATTGGTTCAGAGTGTGATAATTGTGTTGTTGGAAAATCATAACTAGCATTTTTGTTAAATTTTAACGGGATATTAATTGTGATTATAAATGCAATTATGTGCGTATAAAATAATTAATATTATACACTTCTATAGCACCTAATTCCTGGAGTTCAAAAGTGCAACAAATGTTTTCTGATGCACATCCTGAGTCTGAATATCACACCGCCCAACTCAGTGAGGAATCTTAGAGTTATCTTTGATAACAATTCAATTTAGATAACACATATGTCAAGTGTGTCGCTGATGTTTTTATCACATCCAAGATCTTTGCCGTATTCATCGGTATATTTCACTTTCTCTCACTTAAAAATCACTGCATTGGCTCCCTGTGTGATATTGCATTATTTTCAAGATGTGTACAATTACCTGTCAAGCCCATTCTTCCAAACAGCTGGTATACCTACATGTACCGGTACTCATTACTTATTCCTGTAAGAAAACCTATTCAGCTTCAGTCGTCGGATTATGACTTACTTTTTGTTCCTAGAGTCAATACTAACATTGGCTTTTTTTGTTTCTGTACCAACTCTTTGGAATATGTTCCCTCTTAGTGTTAGATCAGTTGAAAATATAACAAAATTCCGTCATCATTTAAAAACTTATCTTTACAACCTTGCGTAACCACCGTAGCTCCCTAGCGCCTTGACCCATCTGTTGACAACTTGAATACTGCTTATTGATTTTGAGATTGACCAATCGTTCTTGAAGAACCTCTGAGCTTGGTTGCCAGGGATTTAGGTGCAATTGAAGTTATCTGAATTATTATTACTTGTAAAAACGCCCATCACCTGACGGGATGCCTTTGTAGTTGACAGTCACGATAGTAATATTTACCAAATGTTAGAAAACACACAGCGTTATTACATAAACACCATAACATGCTCGCAGATACTCGTTGTTTGTTCAAAATTACAAAGCTTTGAGAGAATGTGAAGTTCACATCCATCGAATCGATAGGCCATAGTCGTGATAGCGTAGAATTGTCAAATACTGTTCATATCGCTATGCTATTGGCATGAGGGTAGACATACGCATTATTGTACTACTCCATCTTGCCAAGTCTATGCCGCAGCAGCCATTTTCACAAAGTTTTTGCTGCGCGTGCGTGGTTCGGTATCACACGCACATTATGTTATATGTTCCGAACAAGTGATTTACCCCATTAAGGGTGACAGTCCTGACATATATGGGGTACCTTGAAAAGATATAGGTCTTATGTCCTATTTGTGGGGTCATAGATTAATCCCTGAAAGTTTGGCATTCGAGGTTCAAGCTGTCTATGAGGAAAATATTGACCTGCTCACATCGATACACAAGCTTGATTATAAGTAAATTATAATGTCATGAAGAGGAATGTGTCTGTTGCCCCTGATGCAGTCAGCCACAGACAGTGCAACCTCCCTATTAAGGCCATCCGCTGGACTGACCTGAATAGCGAAGTGACGGGATTAGTGGGACTAATTTCCTGTACTTCAGTGTTAAAGAAATGATTTGGGACTATCCGTGGTTAACCTTAATTGCTGTGTTACTGCGGTGACCATAGAAGGAGGTTTGACTGTACATGACATGAGAATGACTAATGTCCAGAGACACTGTGATTTATAACACAGGCAGAATGTAAGAATGCGCAATTTAAATTTGGTTCAATAGGTAACCAGAATTAAAGACGAGAAACCAACAGCCTTAAGTAAACCTGCGGTGTAGCATGATGATGCTTTTGAGTTTTCACTTTTTATTTGAATATTCATTTATTTAATTATATGGTTAGTGTGAACCGAGCTTATCTTTAAAACAAGTTTGTTAATTATTAGCAGGAAGCTCAACGAATCAGTCGTACACAGCGAAACGTACCAAGGAAACTGGTCATAACAAACCATGTTGTAAGATAGCATTGTACAGTATGATGCAACAAATGTATTCATAATGTCACCATCAGCGGTGGTCACACTGGCACAGACTATGACCCTGTTGTCACGGCAACGCTGTCTATTTGGTTAGTAATCTGATTAAATCTTGTAATTTGTTGTTGCCTTCACTTATTTCAGAAGCAATCTGATCGAGTAACATGGTATTACTAATTAACTAATTGGCACATGTCCTAGACGGTCGGGTTTCGATGTGAGAATGGGAAAGGTGGTAATGCCAGTAAATTTGTCTATCATTCGCGTTGTATAGTCACGCTTCTTCCGTCAGTGAGGTTTCGTCAGGTTTCCTTCTTCAGATTTAGAGAGCTACATGCCACAACAACGCTGTTCCGCAACATTTAATAATAACAATAATAATTTAATGGTTAAATTAAATTGTGGGTGTTTACATATTATTTCGATGTTATTTAAATAAACATTAAGCATGTTATTGTGTTATTATGATATCTATTTGTTCAAAGTTATGGGTGGTTGAATAGACCCACCTGGAAAATACAGTTTTTAGATGGATGACATCAAAGGTAGGTATTTACATTTTAAATCATACACCTTTCATTCCAAAAGCAAACATATCAAAACACTTTTTTCAAGATAATATTTCCAAATTGCATTATTCAGACAAGTAATAAATTGTCTATTGTTTGTAAAAATGCAAAAAATCAATACAGTCATTAACTGTCATGCATGATCATTACAGGTCTGTGACATATTAGTATAATCGTTACTTGTCGCATATGATCATTAATTCTAGGAAATTTACATATGCAGCGACTTCACTAGAATGGGCAGGCAATTTACTTCAGTGGCTGCATAAAAATCTTTCTCTGTGACCTTGCACCACTGGCCTGGGCTAATGCTGATTGCAATCGGATTAATTGCTGTTTTGACAGTGGCTACTCCAGGTAAATGTTTGTGTGCCTAATAACCTGGACAGATGTGGATTCTTCAGGCGGCAGGGGAGATGTGTCACTGGCTAATACACTGCAGGGTGTACAGTTGTAAACACATGATATGCACATGTAGGCACACATACAAATGTATGGATATACATGTGTACATGTGCACGCATACGTGAATGTGTATATGTATACGAACACACATATATGCATACAAACAAATATACATAGATATGTACAAAGAAGCTCTTATATAATATATATATATACACATAAACACATGCATGCAATCATGCATGTGCACTCACATACAAACACACACATACACACATACAAAGAAGCAGTGTGCATGCACATACGCACACATACCCGCATGAGCACACGCTCTCACAAACACATACATGCACACACAAACACACACGCATGCATGCACACACAAACACACACGCACACCCACATGCACACCTGCACACATGCAGCACAAACACACATACATACCCGTACACACACGCACATATACCCGCACGCACACACGCACACACGCACACACGCAGGCACACACATGCACACACACACCCACATGTACTCACGCACACACAAACACATACACACACATGTGCTAGACCTGTTCCATTCACATATATATGGATTCAATTGTACATGTATGGTTGCATTCACACTCACACTCGGCCAATCACTCATTCACACTCTGCGTAAGTGTGAATTCACACTTGTATTTACTGTTACCTTAGGGTGCCTACTCATGCCATATTCAGCCATGGAAGGTTTTGAAATACAGTGGAACCTCCCTATTAAGGTCACCTTTGGGACTGGACAGAAAAGACCTGACTAGCGAGGTGACCTTATTAGTGGGACTGATATCCTATACTTTACTGTATTTGTAAATAATTTGGGCCTGACCTAGGGTGATCTTAATTGCGAGATGACTGTTTACAATGCACAGTCCTGCTAATGACTTACAACAATAATGTTAATAATAAGTATTTAAAACACTTTTACAAACTCACGTCTTTAAACAAGTTTTTTTAATTACTCACTAATGGGGACTTGTTGTGTGCATTTGTTAGATATAATTTTTATTGTATTATTTGTTTAGCATATTTACAGTCATTCTTTTAGTGTGACTTGAATAAATTAATATATTTAAAACAAATTTTAGAATAATTTAGTATATTTATTTTGTTAGCATTTATTTAACTTTTTCTTATATTACAAACTGTATTTAATGTAGTGTTACATAATTTTTTAACACGTTTATTTTGTTAGCATTTTGTTTCCTGTAAAATACTTGTATGAATGTAGGCAAAGCACCCAAGAGCAATTTCAATTGATCAGACGCTATAAAAGTACTTTTATTATTATTATTATCATTATTACTATTAACGACATCACACGAGAAAGCAAATAAAATCAAATATTATGTCAAATAACCGTAGCGCGTACTGTTACAATGATCCATCACTAACCACTAGTGATATGACTATAATCCCGCCTGCATACAACCTACACCATACATGTGGCAACGAAATTACCCAAATGCGCATAAACGAGCCTAATAAAGCCGGCGGTGGCCATCACATCGTTGTTATGATCCCAGGGACATCTGGTGGGGGCGGCCAGCACTAGAATTAACTGCTAATTCCGTCGGCAGACATGGCAAGATCGTGTACGACGTATTCCTTGCAGATTTTGTCCGCGTCCTACACAATTACAATGACGGCCGAACGACTGACTTATCAAGTCACCGCGCTAACAATTGGCAGAATATCAGTGTGTAATTTAAGACGCGGGATAATAGGAATTTGGTACAGTTAACCAGCATGCAGCGTATTGATTTTTGCCTGGATAGTGCAGTCGCAGATATTCGCCGTGGATGAATACGGTGCGCGGTGGTGTCGTTGCGCGATGGGGGACAGAGAGAGTCGACATCAAGGCAACACATGTTTCTGTCTTATAACTTGTTGTCACGAGAATTTGGGACAGACCTCGTGTGACCCACTATATTGTACCGGGTATTAAATCACATGTGTATGGATTCTGCACATGAGGCAATAACAGGTTGTGAGTAGAATTTAGCCAATTTTGTGATTTGGGCGGAAATACCTACCTTACAATTTCAACTGTCGACATCCAGGTTGTTTTCCTCAACAAACCAAAACTAATCAAATACATGGATTTACGAACACTTATTTGTAATAAAAAACAGTGAGTAAAAATGACCTAATTTCTCAAAAGTTTTGTTTAAATTTGCTTCGCTTTTAGAAATAAATAACAAAAACTGCTGAAGATATTTGAACAAATTAGGTATCATTTTAAATACCTGATTTGTGAAATCCAAAAAGGCACGAAACTCCATTTGACAATTTTCCATCTTAATACCTGTATTAGATTTTAAGCATTATCACGTCTTATGGGCAGGACACAACATTTGTTTACAGATTTTCTTTAAACTTACAGAGCACATGAAACATTATAACTGATATCATGTGGGAAGTTTGTGAAATAGGATATATTGTTTTTTCAGAATAATCCCCCCAAACCTGATACCACTCAATTTCGTCCCAATCTGGGGATCGATTTTTTGAAATGTTTGTGTGTTCAACAAAATAGCCACTGCTCGGACATGTATGCGAATGACTAGATCTTCTGTTTACCAAGTAAGAGATCTAATACACTAGTAGATTCAACACCAGTGTTCTAAGTAATGCTTGTCCGTGTGTCCGTGACAAATAATTTTTTGTGCGGACAGGTAGAATCACCCTGCATCATTATCCAGTGGGGAAGTGAAAATTTACAATAAATAGTGACGCGTGCTAAAAAACAACCTTTTAATTTGATAAAATTCTAGTGTAAACGCAGTTCGTCAGTTTGCACGTTGCAATTTCATTAGCAAATTGGCATCTTATCTTTCCGCCGCCCTGTTGTGTTGTGTATCAGTTTTCCGTGAAGCATATTGTCTCAGTTAACTGCGTCATCCGCTGAGCACACCGATCTAGGTTTCCTGTTCTCGTAAGAAAAACTTGTTTAGTTTTTTCGACGGTCAGCTTGCTTCCACGCAGGGATCACAATTGATGAACTTGAGAAATAGTAGATTCACTACCTTTTACTGGAATAAATATGTAGCAGGCCAATTATCGAATATTAACCTGTGCTGACTCTGCAGTCTTTGCGAAATCACTGAACGTTGTTCCAGATCAGCAAAATGTTGTCAACTCTGGATGAATTTTCAGAACTTAGGACCGGTGTCGGGTGAACTTGTGGTGGTGGGAATAGAATGTTAATAAACTTCTCGGGAGAAATTGCCGTGTCTTCATCGCATTTATTTTTACCCCTGAGATTAGGGACACTGTTTTTCTGTGAAAGCGGATAATGGATGGAATTGACATCTGTCAAATGCTTCAAATCAAAACCACTCAAAGCCAAATTAAGCCGCATCTCAAAAAATAATTGTGATAAAAAACATTGTTAATTACTTAATGGCCGGGGAAATGTGATTGTTCATATATACATGTGTTACTTAAATAATGATCTTAGATTTGATTTGGCGTGTATAGAAAGAAGTCTTTTTGTGTCGACGCTGAATATGACCTGCTTGCATCATTATTGTCATGTTATGTCATTATTGTCAGTGGTCGAAACGTCTCCTGTAAGGATGTTGTTGACAGTGGATGTTGCTGTGGCATCATGCCTGCCAGACATCTGACCCTGGCAGAACACAACACTGCTTCAGTGATGCAATTAATTGTGGCTTAATTAGTGGGGGAGTAATTAAAGAGGTCTGTGCAGCCACTGGGGGGGTGTTTTCTGCTGGGGTGGTACTAAGGGGTGGCCTCACAAGTTAAAAAGTGTGGCTTTTAGTATTGGGAACATGTGGTGTGGACCGTGAGGCTAAAAAATGGTGATGCAGTCGTGATGCAGCGCAGTGATGTAGTGGCTGGAGCTTTGAACACTCAACCGAGAGATCCGGGTTTCAATCCTGTGCTGCAGTGTCGAACCTTGGGCAAGTTAGTTCACTCTACGTTGCTTCAGTTCACTCAGATTTATGAATGAGTACCTGGCTAGAGACAGTGGTGAATATTTGTGTATGAATATTCTACGAATTGCAGTGTGGTTGGATGCTTCCCAGAGAAGTCGAGATGGTGTTCGATTGAACAGGTCTGTCAGGGAGTAAAGTGCAAGGTAGTGCTGGTTCAATACCAGAATTCTTCGATATCGATCGATACCAGAATTTTGTTCGATACTCGATACTTACGTTGTAAGTCTAATTCATATACAGTATAGATCCCAATAGAAACACACTATCCATCTAGACTAGTGGCATAGAAGCATGTATAAAAGTAGATTTTTCATGAATGAATGCAGGCTAGACATAACTGATGGCAATACTGTTGCTAGCGCCACCTTGCAGATGCTTGATAGGTCATTCATAGTGTGCATGTGTGTCTTTAGCTGCAACATGTTGCATTCTTGTCATGTGTCGATGCTGCATCAGTCAGTTTGGTAGATGTGCACTGCTGACTATGTGTGTTTGAAAAAGTGTTGCCTGGTACCACTTTTGAGAAACAAATAGTCGTGCACCACAGTCTTAGCACACGCTCTGAGCGTCTATTGGGAACTATAGTAGTCTATACGGTACACCTATTCAATTTTCAACTTAACCATTGATGCATACTAATTGATATAGTTATGCAAACAACGATTAAATATGCAATTTTCATTTTATAGAAACACACTATCCATCTAGACTAGTGGCATAGAAGCATGTATAAAAGTAGATTTTTCATGAATGAATGCAGGCTAGACATAACTGATGGCAATACTGTTATAACCAAATAACAGTTGTAAATTGTAATTGTTTAATTCTAATTTATTAATGTTGTAAAAGTAATTGTAATGTAACATTAAAACAATACAGTATTACAGACAATAGCGATAGAATACCTAGTAATAATAAATAAATAAAACTGGTAGTCACATTGCGTACGTCACTTCTTGACGCTGTCGCCGCAGTAGACTCTGCAACCGATGGCCATTCACTTCGACTGTTATTACTACTAAATGTCCATTGCTTGGTTTCTGACGAAAATGTTGATGGAACACGTCATTCTCGTTGACGTTGACTTTTGTTGTTAGTGTTACTGTTACCACGACTTCCTTAAATCATCATGTTTTAGTAGTCTCTTGGATGATGGACATGCAATAACATATTTCGTCAAATTCGATGTATTTCCCCCACTAGTTTGGTGGAACGTTTCTGGCATAGTAGACACTCTACAGTGTTTCCGTATTTGTTTTAAAAAACTGCCAAATTGGCGATGTACATTTTGACATTTTGTCGTTCATCTTGGTTGAGCGAGTACGGCAAACGGTGACGCCATCAAACAGCGAAACATAGCGCTACCAAACGGAACCTGGGTAAACGAGTCTAGTGTGTCGCGCTTGAATAATTATTTATATTATTATTTTTATATTAAACTAGATTCATGAATACTAATGCATGCAATAAACACTCTATAAAATTACTGGAATGTTGTGTGTTTTTGGTACGCTGTAGAGTGGGCAAGCTAAAGTGGTGAAACAAACGGTAGTGCCACCTAACGTCGTAACGAAGCTTGAATAATCGAGGCTAAGCTGAGATCGCACTCAAATAATTATTTATATACAGACTTTTTTGGAAACTGACTCCACAATAAAACCACTGAGATGTTACATTTTATTATGTTTTTTGAAAAAGAACCACGCCTAAGCGGCCTAATACATACAACATAGTCGACCCTGTCAACTTAGGAAGCGAAGCCCACAGCGGAGTAGCCGTACTTTCCGTACATCCGGCCGTAACTTCGCCTTCGAAAACGATGTTACGTCTTCGCATCGACGTCGAATGGACTCGATATCGAAGTATAGGTATCGACAAAGTATCGAAGGTATCGAAATATCGAAGGTATCGAAATATCGAAGGTATCGAAATATTGAATGTATCGAACTGTGGCCGTTCAATACCAAAAATATCGAAGTATCGCGATACCACGAAGTATCGGTATCAAACTTTCACAAGTATCACGATACTTCGATATATCGAATATCGAAGCAGCAATAGTGCGAGGCACTTTTAGCAGAACTATTTGTAGGCGGAAACATAATGAGAATATTCTGTGTGTAGCACTGTAATAAATACATGTCAAGGAGACAGGCATATCACCAGTGTGTCATCTGTAGTGTCTATCGTCTGTAGTGTCTGTCATGTGTAGTGTCTGTCATATGTAGTGTCTGATATCTGTAGTGTCAGTCATGTTGTGTGTGTCTTTTGTAGTGTCTGTCATATGGAGTGTCTGTCATCCGCAGTGTCAGACATATGTAGTGTCCGTCATCTGTAGTGTCAGTCATATGTTGTGTGTGTCTTGTGTAGTGTCTATCATGTGTAATGTCTGTTATCTGTACTGTTATGTGCACTATTTGACATCCGTAGTGTCTGTCATGTGTAGTGTCTGTCATATGTAGTGTCTGAGATCTGTAGTGTATTTCATATGTAGTGTCTGTTATCTGTAATGTTATGTGTACTATCTGACATCTGTAGTGTCTGACATCTGTAGTACATGTAATGTGTAGTGTCTGTTATCTGTAATGTTATGTGTACTATCTGACATCTGTAGTGTCTGACATATGTAGTACATGTCATGTGTAGTGTCTGTTATATGTAATGTTATGTGTACTATCTGACATCTGTAGTGTCTGACATCTGTAGTATCTGTCATGTGTAGTGTCTGTTATCTGTTATGTTATGTGTACTATCTGACATTTGTAGTGTCTGACATCTGTAGTACCTGTCATGTGTAGTGTCTGTTATATGTAATGTTATATGTACTATCTGACATCTGTAGTGTCTGACATCTGTAGTACCTGTCATGTGTAGTGTCTGTTATCTGTAATGTTATGTGTACTATCTGACATCTGTAGTACCTGTCATGTGTAGTGTCTGTTATCTGTAATGTTATGTGTACTATCTGACATCTGTATTACCTGTCATGTGTAATGTTATGTGTACTATCTGACATCTGTAGTACCTGTCATGTGTAGTGTCTGTTATCTGTAATGTTATGTGTACTATCTGACATCTGTAGTACCTGTCATGTGTAGTGTCTGTTATCTGTAATGTTATGTGTACTATCTGACATCTGTAGTACCTGTCATGTGTAGTGTCTGGTATCTGTAATGTTATGTGTACTATCTGACATCTGTAGTACCTGTCATGTGTAGTGTCTGGTATCTGTAATGTTATGTGTACTATCTGACATCTGTAGTACCTGTCATGTGTAGTGTCTGGTATCTGTAATGTTATGTGTACTATCTGACATCTGGGGTATCTACAATCTGTAGTGTCTCCCATCTAGATCATGCTCCCCTGTGTGATCCCAGATTGCTACCCTAGTGCTCCTTTCTCTTCCCCCCCCACCCCTTGTGCCATTCCTACACCTAACCCGACAAGATGTATGCAGTGATTATAGTAGTGCTCGGTAGTTGGTCACCTGTACCTGTAAAGTAAAAAAGGTAAGTTCTTATATAGCGCAGTATCCAGTCCTCTGCAGCTCAAACCGCTTTACACTAAAGTTACTCCCTGGCAGACCTATTCAATCGAACACCATATCGACTTCTCTGGGAAGCATTCAGCCACGCCGCAATTAATGCGCAAAGACTATATGTTCACAGTTATCCACCACTGTCTATAGCCAGGTACTCATTCATACAGCTGAATGAACTGGAGCAACGTAGAGTCAACGAACTTGCCCAAGGTTCGACACCGGAGCACAGGATGTGAACCCGGGTTCTCTCGGTCGAGAGGTCAAAGCTCTAGCCGCTGCACCACTGCACTCCATGTGAACATTATTTGTCTTGATATCTGGCAGCTGTGCAATGTGGAATGTACATGCACGCATGCATGCGTGCACATTTGTGTTCACCGCACAAGTGCTCAAAATCGATAACAATGCATCGTGATAGCTGCTAGGATTACCGCCTTGTCAGACCAACGATAACTCGTACCAATAAAACCGTGCTTACTCTCATGTTAGCAGTGTGGCGCTTGCGGTTTTCGTAAGATGTTTTGAAGACTCTGAGGCCTAGTGTAATATGATACAACTCGTCTGCGGGAAATTGGTGTATTTGTCATAATTAATGAGCAGCCGTATATGACAGACTGCAGTGGTTCCAAGCACAAGGTACATTTAATAGAACGTAGGAAACCAAAATACATTAGCACAGGTCAAAGTATAGATTTTTGTTTTTTGCATTTTTTAAAGGTAAAAACGGTTTTAGTTTTAGTTGTTTCCAGCACTCGGCAACGTTCTGTTGACTGACTAGTCTGTATATATTGTGGTTAACATGTTATTTATTCTACTAATCAGCCGTTGTTTTTCGTCCCAAATTGAGACATGATTGACATACATGTAATCTCCTTGTCACTAGGGATACACAGTCCCCAATTTTGAGAGCCTGATTTTTACATCGAATAATTATATCATGCCTGCCTGGTCCGGGTTTTTTAACTCAGAGTGCTGGCATACCCGGTGGATGTCCTATCCACTACACAATGGTACGCTCTCTTTGACTAGTCTGTATATATTATTGTGGTTACAATGTAAAGGTCTTATGAGGTATCATTCAACTAGTCAACCTTTTCCAGAACATTATCGTCAAACCGGCCTTCCTATTGCATTGAGTGGTCACTGCCAGGGCGCATGTCGTCCTCAGTGTTTCCAAATTGAGACAGGACCGACATTAACAGTATCTCTGAGTTCTATATTTATGGAAATATAAAAATATTAAAATATATGTAAATATATATAAATATATACCTTTATCGGTTTACGCATAGGATATGTACCATATTGCGAGTAATTCTTGATCCAGCTAAGGCTGACCGATTTTTTAGAAATGACGCATGACTGTGTGTGATTACATCACATCTTCTGCGTATGTGTCCGACTGTCTGCCTGTCCATTCATTCATCTGTCTGTCGTGTCCAGACCCAGCCATGTCAGTGATTCCGTCGGTAATGGCGTCAGTAACGGCGTCAGTCAGCCGAGATTTCATATGTCGGAGATGTGGTCGGCCGGCAATAAAATACATGGCAACTTATTGAAACACTAAATATCGCATTCCGTCCTCCTAATGACGACTGTTACCGTGGCAACACGATTCACCGCCGACCGGACGGAATTGCTTTCCCCTGTTGTGGCTGGCAGAAGAAAGTGATGTGATTTTATTGCGATGGTCACGATTCCTCCCCCTGGACTCCCGCCCGTGTTTCCCATAATCCTTGGCTCTGTGTCAGGAATCGCTTCCTGGTTCCTGATTCCGTTATGCGTCTATCTTGCTGTTGGTTAACCAATGATCATTCTTCCCTGTTTCCATTGGTTAACCAATTTATGATCTTTCCTTGTTCCTGTTGGTTTACCAATTACTGGCACTGAGGATGGTCACTGTTTCCATTGGTTAAAAATTTTTTGATCTTTCCTGTTGCCACTGGTTAATAAATTATGGTTTTTCCATGTTTCTACTGGTTAACCAGTTAATGATCTTTCGTTTTATCATTGGTTCATTCTTAGCCGATTCATATTCTTTGTTGTTGTTGGTTAACTGATTAATGATCTTCACTACTGCTGTTGGTTAATTCTTTTCATTGTTTAACCATTTAAATAATCTACCTTGTTATCATTGGTTAAAAATATCTACACTTTTGTCATTAATTGACCAATTAATGATCTTCCATTCAATAATTGGTTAACCGATTAATGGTCTTTCATTTTATCATTGATCATCACCCTCACAACAATCTGCAACAAGATCTGGCAGACAGGAGAATGGCCTATCCCATGGACCCAGTCACTGATCATCACGCCTCCCAAGAAAAGCAACCTACAGCTGTGCCAAAATTATAGAACAATCGGCCTGATCAGTCACCCGAGCAAAGTCATGCAGAAGATCCTACTCAACAGATTGGATTAGATCATCGCAGAACATTCGGGTTTTTGAACAGGATGGAGCACCAGTGAACAGATCTTCAACCTTAGAATCCTTTGCGAGAAACATTTTCAACACCAGCAAAGCCTGTACCACGTCTTCATAGACTTTAAGAAGGCCTTTGATAGGGTACGGCATGCGGCCCGATGGGAGACCATGAGGAAGTACAACATTGGCTCCAATCTTGTCCGAACCACTGAACATCTACCAGGTATATGACAAGGCCACCAGTGCAGTCATCTTCAACGGCAGCATAGGAGACTGGTGGGAGTTTGGTGGGAGTTTGACAAGGATGCCTACTATCACCCACCCTCTTGAACATCTTTCTGGAAAGGATCATGACTGATGCCTTGGAAAGCCATCAAGGCACTATCAGCACTGGAGGCAGGACAATCACCAACCTTCGCTTCGCTGATGACATCGATGGCCTAGCAGGAGAAGAACAAGAACTAATCAATTTGATGGAGTGCCTTGACAAAACCTCTACAGCATACGGCATGGAGATCAGCGCTGAAAAGACCAAACTGATGACAAACAACACACAAAGCATCAACACAGAGGTCAAAGTTAACAGACAGAGACTTGAAACAGTAACAAGCTTCAAGTACTTGGATCAATCATCACAGACGAGGGTTCCAAACCTGAGATACTTGCCAGGATTGCACAGACAACAGCAGCACTTACAAGGTTGAAACCCATATGGAACGACAGTAACATCAATGTCAGTTCGAAAAGAAGGTTGATGCGCTCCCTTGTCATGTCCATCTTTCTATAAGCTTGTGAAACATGGACCCTCTCAGCAGATCTACAGAAGAGGATACAAGCCGTGGAAATGAGGTGCTTTCGGAAGATCTTGCGCATATCATACAAAGACCATGTTACTAATTAAGGTTCGCAACAAGATCAAACAAGCCATTGGACCTTACGACGACCTCCTTACGACAGTCAAGAAGAGTAAACTGAAGTGGTACGATCATCTGGCCTTGCAAAGACCATTTTGCAAGGTACCGTGAGAGGGGAGAGGAAGAGGTAGACATACAAAGAGATGGGAAGACAACATCAAAGACTGGACAGGACTGGAGTTCACCGGCTCCCAGAGGGCTGTGGAGAACAGGGAAACATGGAGAGAGGTGGTTAAAAAGTCGTCAGTGATACCCCAACGATCCTTACGGGTTATGGGAAAGTGAAGTGAAGAATGTTGTCATTAGTTAACAAATTAATTATCTTTCCTGTTTCTGTTGGTTAACCAATTAATGATCATCCATCATATAATTGGTTAACCGACTAGTGATCTAACATCTCACCACTAGTTAACCAATTAATGATTTTCCCTGTCAGCTCTAGTTAATCAATGATCTTCAATACTGCCATCTGTTTAACGGATTAATGATCTTTGCTAATGTTAATGCAGTGGTTGTTTATTGTTTTGAGTCAGACTACGGGACAATAGGGCATCATAAAACTGCTACAGTTATGGTCAAAGGCAACATAAAGGCATCCAGTCTGATGTTAGACGTAGGGCAATGTGAATGCCATGCTTCAAAGGAAACTGTAAAGTAGACGTATGTCGTAAGGCGACGATAAAGGCACTTTGGTTTTCTCATACTAGTCTCGCTGTTTAGTGTATTTCACTACAAAACCAGGAAATCAAATGCCACTGATTGCATGCCGTATTTGGTTACAGCAATAATTAGCAGTGTGTGTTTGGTGCGTGTGTGTGTGCGTGTGTGTGTGTGTGCATGCGTGCATGTATGCAAGCAGTTGTGTACATCTACACAGGATAATGTTTCAGTGAAAGCTTATGTATAGGTGTATTCGTGCATCGCACACACACACGCATGCATGCATGCACACACACACACACACACACACACACACACACACACACACACACACACACACACGCATGCATGCACACATACACACACACACACACACGCATGCATGCACACACACACACACACACACACATGTCTGTTTGCTTGACAGTCCAATCATCCAACCCATTCAGCCAAACCTTCCAGAAGCTGATCATACATTCAACCCCGATTTAATCTCCCATGACTGTATCCACTAGGAAACTATCATCCAATCCAAACCCCCACAACCTGACTCTCCATGAAACTATCAGCTCATCCGTCCATCCAAACCCCAGAACCTGACTCTCCATGAAACTATCAGCCCATTTGCCCATCCAACCCCCCACAACCTGACTCCATGAAACTATCAGCCCCTCCGCCCATCCAAACCCCCACAACCTGACTCCATGAAACTATCAGCCCATCCGCCCATCCAAACCCCCACAACCTGACTCCATGAAACTATCAGCCCATCCGCCCATCCAAACCCCCACAACCTGACTCCATGAAACCATCAGCCCATCCTCCCATCCAAACCCCCACAACCTGACCCTCCATGAAACTATCAGCCCATTCGCCCATCCAAACCCACACAACCTGACCCTCCATGAAACCTACAACCCGTCCGCCCATCCAAGCCCACCTCACCCACACTGTCACTCAGTGTTCACACATACATTGAGGTAGAATGTGATTTTGGTTGTAAATGGGAAATTATGGAGATGAGTGTAGAATGGCATCGATGCGACTAACACGGCCCTCCCTATTAGGTTGTCGGTAATGAAAAAGTGAACGCCAGCGATATCTCGCCACATAGAGGCTGGGCAGCCTCTCGAGCGGCCGGATTAAATTCTCACATTGAGGCTCTGATCGATTCAGATTGCCGCGAAGGAATCTTAAGGTTTTATGTCGAACAACCGAAACGATTCAAAATATCTGATGTTAAATTCTTGCATTAATGCAGGAATCGGTTCAGATCACCGCAATAGAATATTTAGGATTTTTATGTTGAAGAACCCAAAAAAAGATTCAAAATATCTGTTTTATTAAATTATCACATAGATGCATGATCCAGATAATCGCAGCAGAATATTAAGAAAAGGTATTATTCCTGTAATTAGAGGAGTCTTAAAAATATTCAAAATGGTGTTTTTGGAGCAATCAAAGTTTGACATTGATGCAAATTGGTACCACTATATGTTGTCCTTGAAATTATCTTTTCAATTTGTTGCACACTAAACAGTTTTTAGTCACAAAATAAGTTAAGCTAAATGAAAAATAATTAGATGGGTAGGTTAGTCAGCATCTGAGTTTCTACGTGGATTTCTATGAAAATAGTTACATAGTTAAATAAGTGAAAATATTTAACCTATGTTTTGTTCATTGAAGACATTGTAAAATATAAGTTTTTAGTTCCTGTCAAATGCCTCCGTGACAAAGTATATATAAATGTCTGATCAGATTAAGACTCTGGCTGTCAATGGTAGACATTCAATTGATCACTTATTGACAGAATATTGATCACTTATTGACAAAGCAATGAATCAGCGATCAAGATGTCAGATGTTATCGGCATGAGGTAAGTTAACTATCCTCCGTTCGGTAGATCTGAAGGTCATGGCTACGGAAATAACAAAAGACAGTTCGATCAGTGACTATGTAAAGGGGACAGGTCATGATTTATTTTTCGTGGGGACAGACCACTATTTATTTTACGTGTGGACAAGCCACTATTATTTTTATACAGTCCTCCCATCGCAGTCGAGGTCTTCCTCACAACAGGAGTAGGAGGGTACATAGAGAGATTTGGAAGGACAAATTACAAATGTTAAAGTTAAATACAGATACAAAATCCCAGCATATTTATACAAATACCAATAAATATGGGCTAAGTCAAACACAAATGCAAAATCTCAGCACATTTACACATATAATCAATTGCTAATTAATATGGGCTCCTAAAAATAAAATATAAACACAAAATTGTATATCTATATACAAATATTGGTTAGTGTAAAAAACTCAAGTGTTAATACCAGTAATGATGTAATTAGATCCGAATATGTATTTCACCCAGTCTCCGAGTAGGGAGAACGGAAGTTGCCCGAGAAATTGATCTAATTGACAAAGTGCCACTGATTGACTCGCGCTTCCACGGAGACTGCCATAGAGACCGCCATATCAAGATCAGATGTGAATCTGTGGGTCTCAGTGGAAAATGTCAGCCGTTATCTGTGATGCATCTTGGGTAGGCGGGGTCAGCCAATGCGGCTGTAATGTAATGGGAATGACCAGTGTGAGGAGGCTGGCTGTGGGCAATTGGTCACTTGTAATGACATCAGTGTGACCAGAGCAAATTGACCACTGTAACATATTGATTCATGTCTCATTGCAGTGTCCAGTGACGACTAATGCCACTCTCATATCCTGTTATGGATTCATTCCTACTTGCCTGTGTCAGTCCGATGTCACAGTCATATGCGCATCTCTCATTCTCATCGAAAAAAATCTTTGTAGATCTATTGACTTCTATCGGAATTTATGATTTTCATAGGAAAATACATCCCATCTTTTTCGCCCCTAAAGAAATTCACAAATGTATAATATCTTTCTTGTGTAAAAATCTTCATAGATCTGTACACTTTTATGGATATTTACATAGCAATTCTTTTTCTCCTAATTTTTTCATAAATCTATTGAATCTGATTTTCATAGAAATTTACACACACACACACACACACACACACACACACACACACACACACACACACACACACACACACACACACACACACACACACACACACACACACACACACACACACTTTTGTTGTTTGAATGAATGTACAGGAGATTTTGTAGAATTGTAGAGTAGAAATTCACCAGTTATAACTTTATTAAGTATCACAATATGCATTGTGTCATGAGGGTTCTTTATTTTGAAGTCATCTGTCATCTCTCTTTCTCATTGAAAAAATCTTCTATATGTATATAAAATACTTCTGCACATGACCTTTGACCTTGACCTAGATGTTTGTTCCTTGACCTTGTCCTTCAATTTTTTTATTTTGACAGAAATGCATAGCTTATAATCTCATCATTTCATGTCCAGTTTATTTTCCTCGACAAGTAATCCCAAAGTAATGAAATACATGTATGCATTTACGAACCTATATATTAGAAAGCAATAGAGATATCAGTCAAAATTACCTCGTTTCTCAAAACATTGTTTTTTTAAGTTTTCTTTAGCAAAAAGTTAAAAACTGATGAAGGTTTTACAACAAATGAGGTGTCATTTTAAAGATCAAAAATATTTATTGTTATTTTCATACAGCACTCAACACACCGCATTGTGTGGATTTCTTGTATGATTACATTTTGGGAAGACTGCGACTGCATTCTCTTTTAATACGAATTTGCTTAATTATTTGTGAGGAATTATTTATTTTCTTACTAGTAGTCATCACAAAAACAACATTTCAGTGACACACGTTCAGTGTTTGAAGAGCAAACATCATTGATCGTAACAAGATTTCTGAAAAAATACGGTGGATTTTCATTTTGTATAATTAAGTATATTTTGTAGCTAGGTCAGTAACAACAGTTGATCAGAACATAAATAAAATATATCTCGGTTAGTCAGTGAAAAACATAATACAGATTCCACAGGATTTCAAGTGAAAGATGCAGATTTCAAACAAGAAACTTGAGTGCAACTTGTGCAGCTTGTATGCGAGTGTGCAAAAAAAGTAATGGTGACCAGTCCCCTGCGAGTAATTCTGATGCGCTGGGCATGCCATTCAGCGAGTTTGTGCACGCAGAGAAATTAGTTTATGTTCTGAGAAACGGCCGGATGTGACATTCGTGCATTTGTAGACTTACATTTCGAGGCGAGCTGGTTGGCTATGAGAGACTAAGTGACAATAGGACGCACAGTGCTCAGTGGCAGGGTCTGTTTGGTTGTAATTGTGGGGATCATCTCAAAATAAAGGAGGGAATTTGATGAAAATATCACTGTAGGTTTGTGTTAGTACAAACTGCTGATGTTTTTAATATATAAGTGTATGTGTGTGTGTTATATGGTGGTTACGATCACCTAAGTGATGCAGTCACCTTGCAATTAAGGTCACCCTAGAACAGTCCCAAATTATTTCCACCTACAGTATAGGACATTAGTCCCGCGAATACAGTCACCGCGGGTCACTTTTGTTCAAAGGTGACATTAATAGGGAGGTTCCACTGTATATACATGCATGCACGCACACAAATACGTGCACACACAAATGTATCCATGTATACGCATGCACGCACGCACGCACGCACGCACGCACGCACGCACGCACGCACACAGACACAGATATGTAGAACAATGTTGTGTTAACAGTCTAACTATAATTGAGTTAGTGTGTTCCAGTATATGCATGTACTGGCACACACGCGTGTGTACGTGCATGTGTGCGTATACATGTGTGTGTGTTTGCATGCATGCATGTATGTGTGCATGTGTATATGTGTGTGTGTGTACATACATGTGTGTTTGCATGCAGGCATGCGTGTGTGTGCACACATGCTTGTACGTCTGTGAATGTTCTTCTCATGATTCCCTGTCGTCAGGGGTGAGGCTGGCCTCGATTCAATTCCTCGATTTCAGTATTTCAATTATCTTTTGTTTTCTTCTTCCCCCAGTGATGTTGCCCTGCTCTCTACCAACTGTCTCCATCCCCTCCGTCTTCCACTCTCGTTCTCCACTCCTCTCCCAATCCTTCCAAGTCTCTCTTTACACAGTCCTCCCATCGTAGTCTAGGTCTTCCTTGCCTGTTTCCTTCCACTCTCCCTGCTTTGTGTGTATCATATTTTTGTTTGTTACCGTCCTGGGTGTTTTGGGTGCCAAACTTTCAAGGGTTTATCTACAACCCCAAGAATAATAAAATTATAGTTTCAAGTTTCAATCCACTATTAAAATTTTTACGAACAATCAACTATTCCAAGTCATATTCTCAGTCCCCATAGTTCTCAATTTAGGACAATTATGTCATCCAGAGGAAGCACATTTTGGCTAGTTACTAAAAACTTACTATAATGACTTCCAGTTAGAAATTATTAATGATATTTTAAGTGCATTTATTGCCTGTACTAATAATGAACATCTCAAAACATGAACTAAAATATGTGTCAGTCGTTTCGTGAAGGATACGCAATGGATGTATGTGCAAACATAAAATTATGTTAAAAATTATTATCATTAATTCAAGTGGGAAAATTAGTTATAATATTTCTGCACATAATATGTAAAAAGTATGTAATAAATGTCCATTTATTGATGTTTATATAACGGCAGGAACACCTTAAACCAAGAGTAGAATGTGATGAATGCACTGGTTTCTGAAAAAAACAGAACACAGATGTACGCACAACATAACATTATGTTGACGGTTATTAAAGTTAATGGAACGATAATATTTCATCATTCTTAGTTTATTGTTTGTTACTGAACATGCAATAAAACTCATTAAACATCCTATAATGACCATAAAACAGCTAGACTGTGAGTATTGCTTGTTAATCTCGCATGTCGGATTTAATTAGAGCCATTTGTTCACGTATGAACGACCTTAGAAAATCTATATTTTGGTGTCCTGCAAGAGATAATGCAGTTTCCGTTGCCGATAAATATTTTTGGAGATTCTTCAGTCTGTCCTTCTGCGGGACCAGTTCAGTGACACTCTTATGAGCTAATAAACCTGATTTTGCCCTTTTAAATCGATTTTGCTCCATAACATTGATTTTGTGTACAGAAAACTGTGAACACCAGGGCGCGCCACTGGCCCGCTGGCCAGTGTCTCATGGAAATAGTGTCCTCGGTGATATGGTGATGGATATTTGCAGTTTCATAAAGGTCCGTAAAGTTAACAACGATTCTGTTTAATGATGGATTTTTGCAGTTTCATAAAGGTCCGTAAAGTTAACAACGATTCTGTTTAATGGTTGATTTTTGTAGTTTCATAAAGGTCCGTAAAGTTAACAACGATTCTGTTTAATGATGGATTTTTGCAGTTTCATAAAGGTCCGTAAAGTTAACAACGATTCTGTTTAATGATGGATTTTTGTAGTTTCATAAAGGTCCGTAAAGTTAACAACGATTCTGTTTAATGATGGATTTTTGCAGTTTCATAAAGGTCCTTAAAGTTAACAACGATTCTGTTTAATGATGGATTTTTGCAGTTTCATAAAGGTCCTTAAAGTTAACAACGATTCTGTTTAATGATGGATTTTTGCAGTTTCATAAAGGTCCTTAAAGTTAACAACGATTCTGTTTAATGATGGATTTTTGCAGTTTCATAAAGGTCCTTAAAGTTAACAACGATTCTGTTTAATGATGGATTTTTGCAGTTTCATAAAGGTCCTTAAAGTTAACAACGATTCTGTTTAATGATGGATTTTTGCAGTTTCATAAAGGTCCTTAAAGTTAACAACTATTCTGTTTAATGATGGATTATTGCAGTTTCATAAAGGTCCTTAAAGTTAACAACGATTCTGTTTAATGATGGATTTTTGCAGTTTCATAAAGGTCCTTAAAGTTAACAACGATTCTGTTTAATGATGGATTTTTGCAGTTTCATAAAGGTCCTTAAAGTTAACAAAGATTCTGTTTAATGATGGATTTTTGCAGTTTCATAAAGGTCCTTAAAGTTAACAACGATTCTGTTTAATGATGGATTTTTGCAGTTTCATAAAGGTCCTTAAAGTTAACAACGATTCTGTTTAATTATGGATTTTTGCAGTTTCATAAAGGTCCTTAAAGTTAACAACGATTCTGTTTAATGATGGATTTTTGCAGTTTCATAAAGGTCCTTAAAGTTAACAACGATTCTGTTTAATGATGGATTTTTGCAGTTTCATAAAGGTCCTTAAAGTTAACAACGATTCTGTTTAATGATGGATTTTTGCAGTTTCATAAAGGTCCTTAAAGTTAACAACGATTCTGTTTAATGATGGATTTTTGCAGTTTCATAAAGGTCCGTAAAGTTAACAACGATTCTATTTAATGATGGATTTTTGCAGTTTCATAAAGGTCCGTAAAGTTAACAACGATTCTGTTTAATGATGGATTTTTGCAGTTTCATAAAGGTCCGTAAAGTTAACAACGATTCTGTTTAATGATGGATTTTTGCAGTTTCATAAAGGTCCGTAAAGTTAACAACGATTCTGTTTACCGGTAATGATGGATTTTCTTAAGAGCTGATTATCCCAGTGAAATGCTGCCCAGGTCAGTATTTCTCACATTTAAATATGAAATAATTTTGATTGGAGTTCTGGCTTTGAACCGCAAATGTAGATGACTTTTTCATAGAGCATTGATAACATTTTATTGATACAGTAAGGGGCCATGAACAAATTATATACAGAACGCTTAGTTTTGCACCCTTGCATAGGGTATGCAGAAACCTAGATTCCCTTGTTATTTATGGATGCAAACACAGTGAATACTACTTTTCCTTATATTAGTTACAATTACAAATGAGCCCAGTTGTAGTACTTTTTTGTTGATTGCAAATTCTTTGAGCATGCCTTCTGGGGAATGCACCAAAGCTATGCCTCCGGATTTTATTGGTATCTCTAGCAATGTTTATATTTATATAAGTGATTAAGTGTTAGGCATGTTCAGTAGGTCTTTGGATGTCCCCTGGATGCTCGAGATACCCCTAGGTCAATTATGCCAGCTTGGTGCATTGCAATTTGAACACATACATGGTGGAACCTTGCCTTATGGCAGCCTCTGCAATACAGCCACCTGACAAGTAAGGTCACCCCTAAGACAGTCCAAAATTGTTTCCATATACCGTAAACCAACCAACTATTTTTATGCCATGATGTGTGATTATATCTTTGTAGTTTTTTATTTATATTTTATGCATACACATGGACTTTTGTCTGAAATAAACATTATTATTATTCTAATACAGTACAGGAAATTAATCCCACTTATATGGTCACCTCGCTATTCAGGTCACTTTTGCCCAATCAGAAGGGTGGCCTTAATAGTGAGGTTCCACTGTAAATCATCCTGTGACATCAAATCATGTTTAAAAGCCCTTGCAGCGACATTTGCTCTTGACTCTTGTTGAATTTGAATACAGTTAATTTCCGCTCAGAATTCTCCAGATTTCTTTTAGACAAGGCAATGCTGTGTTCGGTGAATTTAGCAAGAACACTTCCAAATCAATTCCATTGTGTCCACATCTTGACAACAAACAAACCGGTAATCATCATTCTTCACCATACTGACATCTGTGACATGTGTTCTCACCATTTCTGGGGCGCGGCTGATTACATAGGTCTTGAGAAATGCTGAAGATGAGCTCAGCTAATAATATCGTTGCATACCAAGATTCATCTGTTTGGGTTTTGGTCGTAAAACGCACGCCCCAATGTTCGCGAAGTGGAAGTATTTGACCTATCTACCACGTGACCTGATGCCTAGCAAAACCTCCGTCCTGCCATCAAACATGGATGCTGGACACGTAATGGGTGCGGACAGTCCGTCGCACATTTTGTCGCAATCTGGTCCCAAAACTGTTTCTTTATGACAAAGCATAAGGCAAAGTTGTTAAAGTGACAACTGTTGATGGGAATGTTTGATTTGAGAGGTGTCATGCAGGAATCGTGATGTAATTGTCAACATTGTTAGCAAAGGCAAAGCTCGATGGAGTTCACATGCAAATTCTTGATTGTGTCGTAGGCAAAACCACAATACATCAATTATTTGAATGCACAATACCAGTCAACCCCTAGTGAGAATGGTTGTACACAATACCAGTCAACCCCTAGTGATAGTGGTTGAACACAATACCAGTCAACCCCTAGTGAGAATGGTTGTACACAATACCAGTCAACCCCTAGTGAGAATGGTTGTACACAATACCAGTCAACCCCTAGTGAGAATGGTTGTACACAATACCAGTCAACCCCTGGTGAAAGTGGTTGTACACAATACCAGTCAACCCCTAGTGAGAATGGTTGTACACAATACCAGTCAACCCCTAGTGAGAATGGTTGTACACAATACTAGTCAACCCCTAGTGTGAGTAGTTGTACACAATACCAGTCAACCCCTAGTGAGAATGGTTGTACACAATACCAGTCAACCCCTATTGAGAATGGTTGTACACAATACCAGTCAACCCCTATTGAGAATGGTTGTACACAATACCAGTCAACCCCTATTGAGAATGGTTGTACACAATACCAGTCAACTACTGGGGAAAAGTAAACCGATTCAGTTAACACTGCCAGGAATGATGTAGTCAACTACAACCCTTGGCTTGAGAGGATATCTGTCAGGGGTAGTGTAGTCAACTACCACCAGTGGCTTGCGAGGATGTCTGTCAGGGGTAGTGCAGTCAACTACCACCCCTGGCTTGAGAGGATGTCTGTCAGGGGTAGTGTAGTCAACTACCACCCCTGGCTTGTGAGGATGTCTGCCAGGGGTAGTGTAGTCAACTACCACCCCTGGCTTGTGAGGATGTCTGTCGGGGGTAGTGTAGTCAACTACCACCCCTGGCTTGTGAGGATGTCTGCCGGGGGTAGTGTAGTCAACTACCACCCCTGGCTTGTGAGGATGTCTGCCAGGGGTAGTGTAGTCAACTACCACCCCTGGCTTGTGAGGATGTCTGCCGGGGGTAGTGCAGTGAACTACCACCCCTGGCTCGTGAGGATGTCTGCCGGGGGTAGTGCAGTGAACTACCACCCCTGGCTTGTGAGGATGTCTGTCGGGGGTAGTGTAGTCAACTACCACCCCTGGCTTGTGAGGATGTCTGTCGGGGGTAGTGTAGTCAACTACCACCCCTGGCTTGTGAGGATGTCTGCCAGGGGTAGTGTAGTCAACTACGACCCCTGGCTTGTGAGGATGTCTGTCAGGGGTAGTGTAGTCAACTACCACCCCTGGCTTGTGAGGATGTCTGTCAGGGGTAGTGTAGTCAACTACCACCCCTGGCTTGTGAGGATGTCTGTCAGGGGTAGTGTAGTCAACTACCACCCCTGGCTTGTGAGGATGTCTGTCAAGGGTAGTGTAGTCAACTACCACCCCTGGCTTGTGAGGATGTCTGCCGGGGGTAGTGTAGTCAACTACCACCCCTGGCTTGTGAAGATGTCTGCCGGGGATAGTGCAGTGAACTACCACCCCTGGCTTGTGAGGATGTCTGTCAGGGGTAGTGTAGTCAACTACCACCCCTGGCTTGTGAGGATGTCTGCCGGGGGTAGTGTAGTCAACTACCACCCCTGGCTTGTGAGGATGTCTGCCGGGGGTAGTGTAGTCAACTACCACCCCTGGCTTGTGAGGATGTCTGCCGGGGGTAGTGCAGTGAACTACCACCCCTGGCTTGTGAGGATGTCTGCCGGGGGTAGTGCAGTGAACTACCACCCCTGGCTTGTGAGGATGTCTGTCGGGGGTAGTGTAGTCAACTACCACCCCTGGCTTGTGAGGATGTCTGCCGGGGGTAGTGTAGTCAACTACCACCCCTGGCTTGTGAGGATGTCTGCCGGGGGTAGTGTAGTCAACTACCACCCCTGGCTTGTGAGGATGTCTGCCGGGGGTAGTGTAGTCAACTACCACCCCTGGCTTGTGAGGATGTCTGCCGGGGGTAGTGCAGTGAACTACCACCCCTGGCTTGTGAGGATGTCTGTCAGGGGTAGTGTAGTCAACTACCACCCCTGGCTTGTGAGGATGTCTGTCAGGGGTAGTGTAGTCAACTACCACCCCTGGCTTGTGAGGATGTCTGCCGGGGGTAGTGTAGTCAACTACCACCCCTGGCTTGTGAGGATGTCTGCCGGGGGTAGTGTAGTCAACTACCACCCCTGGCTTGTGAGGATGTCTGCCGGGGGTAGTGCAGTGAACTACCACCCCTGGCTTGTGAGGATGTCTGCCGGGGGTAGTGCAGTGAACTACCACCCCTGGCTTGTGAGGATGTCTGTCGGGGGTAGTGTAGTCAACTACCACCCCTGGCTTGTGAGGATGTCTGCCAGGGGTAGTGTAGTCAACTACCACCCCTGGCTTGTGAGGATGTCTGTCAGGGGTAGTGTAGTCAACTACCACCCCTGGCTTGTGAGGATGTCTGTCAGGGGTAGTGTAGTCATCTACCACCCCTGGCTTGTGAGGATGTCTGTCAGGGGTAGTGTAGTCAACTACCTCCCCTGGCTTGTGAGGATGTCTGTCAGGGGTAGTGTAGTCAACTACCACCCCTGGCTTGTGAGGATGTCTGTCAGGGGTAGTGTAGTCAACTACCACCCCTGGCTTGTGAGGATGTCTGTCAGGGGTAGTGTAGTCAACTACCACCCCTGGCTTGTGAGGATGTCTGTCAGGGGTAGTGTAGTCAACTACCACCCCTGGCTTGTGAGGATGTCTGTCAGGGGTAGTGTAGTCAACTACCACCCCTGGCTTGTGAGGATGTCTGTCAGGGGTAGTGTAGTCAACTACCACCCCTGGCTTGTGAGGATGTCTGCCATGGACACAGGCTTAACCAGAGACCTGTCTGCCTGTCTTCAAGACTGGCAAATGACAGGCCAAGACAGGTAATTATAACAAATCAGATGGGTGGAAATTAGAGGGGCCAGCTGGCCACTAGATTAACTAATAGTTCCAAGTCTAGGGGCCCACATTAATGACAATCATTGGCATAAATTGTAGTGAAACAAATCGAATGGATCAGAAATAATTAAATAAATGGTTCGAATGATACTGGTTTGTCATTAAAAAAAACTAAACTGGCCAATAATGGCTGTGACTGACCTGGATGGCCTCCATGCAAGCAGTTCGCGTGCTGAATGGCACACTTTTGATTAATTCAAGACTGCTAAACAATTATTTTTGGCCAAGGACCCTATCTTGTGAGAATGCCTCTAATCAAAGACACGGTTTGTATCATTGCTCGGTGATTCCTCAGCTCAAGTATTGGACCGGATGGTTTGAAGGCTGGCTTTTGAGTTTGTGTAAAATTAGCGAGCTCTGGTGACTGCAAGAAATGAAGATTGGATGACTAGCTGGCGGACAGCGCCAGAGGCCACTGATTTCCCAGCAGGCCACAACAGATTGCGGCTAATTTCTGGCAACACCATTAGGCGCAAGACTGCTAGTTTCTCTATTGGGCACCCGTGTGTTATATTGCACATTACAAGGCAATAGATGGTCCCTAGCGTGGCCTCTGAAGCCAGCGGGGACAGACAGGTATTTACAGACTATCCATGTTGACATGATAATGCAAATAGCCGGTTATTCCCCCCCCCCCCTACATGGGGGGTCGTATTGAGAGTTTTTCAAAGAGGTTTATTTAATTTTTTGGAAATATTTTACCAGAATTACATTTGAGCTTTTATGTTTTTACATTCTGCGAAGAAACTTAATATTTATTATGCAAGTGAGGCAGTTTTCAGGTTTTTTGCAGTGCTAAGGTTTGTTATTCATATCGTATTTAATTACAGTTGAACCTTGATTTTTTGTCACCTCGGTAATATAGCTGCCTCGTAATTAATCTCACCCTGGGATTATTTCAAATTATGTCTGTAACACTAAATTGTAAGAGACTAGACACGTTAGTATGGTCACCTCGTCATTCTGGTCAGTTTTGCTTATTACACAAGGTGAGCTTAATAGGGAGGTTTTATTGTGTATTGCAGTTTACATAAGTTAATTTATTCTTTCACGAAAAAATTCAAAATCAACAGACAAATCTTTTAAATCAAGTACAACAAAAGCAGACATTTAGAGGATGTTTGAAATTTTGTAAAAAAAATTGAGATATCCCGTCAAATTGGGAGACATAGAAGGTATGTACAATTTGACATTCTGAGCTAGTTGACAAATATTTGTCAACTGGGAATATTGTCAATTCGGTGACAGTCATCTCCTTGAGATGATAGTAGGCCAGGAATTGGTACTAGTCCATTTGACCAGCACTTAGCCAAGTGCTTTGGTCAGTCTGGCCTGGAATGACCATTGGTCATCAAGTCCTAGCACTGGTCAGTAATCCTTCTGACCAGGCCCTGATGGACAGACCTCTGTTACATCTAATATGGCTGAACTTCATCTTTAGAATTCTGTGAATTATTACACGTTTTTCTTCATTTTAATTTAACATTGTAACATTATAGGTTACTAATAATTGTGTTTACTTCCAGTTAAGTTTTTATTGGAAATATTTTATTATGAATAAATTGTGTTAGTTCACATTTAATTTGTATTAGTTCTGTAGCAATGTTTACGTATATGTTTTGTCTTTCTTTATGTAGGTTTTTTATAGCTAGATCATATAATGCACAGTTTCACAGTTATTCCATGGTTGTTATGTATAGCACTTTGAACGACCTAAAATATACAATTATATATACCATATTCATACTATTAAGAGTACAGGAAACATAACAAATGTTTAACATGTAAAAAATGTCAAATTTTGTGTTTCTATAAATATACCCAGGTATACACCCATTTTCTTGGGTTTCTCGTTACAGCCATCTCAGAAGACGTGACTGACAAGCAATTTATTCATCCATATATGAGCAAAATGATGCCACAATAGTAAAGTCTGATAATTTAGGTGGATCTTTCAATATTGTTTTCATTGCTAAGCTTTGAATCTAGTGTGAAAGTGGTGGAAATCAAATCACAACGATGGATTCAACAGTCAAGATTGACAACTGGAGATTGCTGTCATGGTGTCACGCTCTGTTAAAAAGGGGGGCGTACATTAATTAGGGTAGGTATGCTTAATAGAATGAATATGGTATATTTATTTGTTATTAATATAGATATATATATGTATATATATATATATATATTATAATATTATTATTTCATCAGTCAGTTTCTGTTCCAATTTTTAGCAATACTAAATGTACAGGCCAGCATTATAGTGGCTATTTCCACGTCCCGAGTACACGTGTTCCCACCCAGTATTTTCTTCACGTTTTTGCGTAGGAAATGTCAATAAACAAACAATTCTCCAGATTTCTTTTCCAAGTATTATTACGGGCGAAAGCATGTAATAAATTACGCATTGTAATATAGCATACAAACAACAGCTTGACATTGTAAACACATAATTACTCGCTAATTATCAGCACAAACAGAAATTCAGCCAATGTTGTTATTACTGTGAAACTGTTATTCCTTAGACACTGTTGGTGATTATCATGACAACCACACATTAGGATGCTAATTACGAGTACCGGTACTTAGCCATGTTTAGCAGCGCAAGTGGCAGGCAAGTGACATCACTTCACTTACTGCAGTGAGAACAATATCCGTGAGAAACAGCCGAGATTTACCTGGTGTAAAACGGGGACAGATTACAATTTTAATTCAGGATTCATGAGACCGCTTTAGTAAGATTCTTATGGGCTTGTAAGCCCGAATTTGCTCTTTAAAAGAAGGCAGTCTGTTCCTAGTTTTTCATTTATTAAGTAATATAGTGTTCTTAAGACTATGTTGAAAGTATACTGCCCACCAAATCGTGTTTAGTAAGCTTGTAACAATGGTCGCATTTTGAAGATAAGACCTTTGGAACATGTTCAAATAGCAAACAAAACATCCAATTAGAAAACCAGCTTTATTTGCAATACGGCCGAGTTGGGCCGAGTTAACTCATATACCCTGTGATGTTCAACTTTCCCGCGTTCAACACCGCAGACTTAATGTTACAAATTACTACACCTGATAATTCCGGGTAGACGAACAGACCGCGTCCCTTTAATATAGATTTTTCTCCTTAACAGTGACCATGTATACTGAAAACTTGTGTGATGTGCCACCAGGATACTATTGCTGAACTGCCTCGAGAATAGCATCCTCGGTTTTACTCTGGCAACATTCGGAATTTTTAAACGCTCCTTATATCTAATAACAGATTTTGTTTAACAATGGATTTATTCCTTACGAGGTCATTATCTTTGTGAAATGGTTACCAGGTTGTACAAATAAAGTGACCATGGCCAATAAAGCTTGTTTTGAAACTCAATGTATTGTTTACCTTTTGAACATACTGTGTGGTCGATCTTCCATATTACGAACGTTGTTACGAGTTTACTAAATTACAATTTTGGTGGGCAGTATACCTTTAACATAGTTATTATAATCTTAAGAACATTATAAAGTAATTAATGAATAAAAAATAGGAACAGACTGCCTCCCTTAATGTTGCTGCCAATGGAGAAATAAATACCAGTCTGACCCCTTGTCCAATGGAGAAATAAATACCAGTCTGACCCCTTATCCAATGGAGAAATAAATACCAGTCTGACCCCTTGTCCAATGGAGAAATAAATGCCAGTCTGACCCCTTGTCCAATGGAGAAATAAATACCAGTCTGAGCCCTTGTCCAATGGAGAAATAAATGCCAGTCTGACCCCTTGTCCAATGGAGAAATAAATACCAGTCTGACCCCTTGTCCAGTGGAGAAATAAATACCAGTCTGACCCCTTGTCCAGTGGAGAAATAAATACTGGTCTAACCCCTTGTCCAATGGAGAAATAAATACCGGTCTGACCCATTGACAAATGGAGATAAATACTGGTCTGACCCCTTGTCCAATGGAGAAATAAATACCAGTCTGATTCCTTGTCCAATGGAGAAATAAACATAAGTCTGACCCCTTGTCTAATGGAGAAATAAATAGCGGCCTGATCCCTTGTCCAGTGGAGAAATAAATAGCGGCCTGATCCCTTGGTAAATGGAGAAATAAATACTGTCTGACTTCTTCACCAATGAAAAATTAATACCAGTCTGACCCTTCGGCCAATGCAGAAATAAATACCGGTCTGAACCTTTGTCCAAAGGAGAAATAAATAGCGGCCTCGGCCAACTGCACTGAAGATTTACCTGCATTGAGACTTGGGACTGGAGACTTGTCTGGCAGTTCCTGAGGATCAATGCTAGATGAATTAATCATGAAATGTCACAGGGAAGTGTTTGTAACAAAATCCTTTCCTGCAGCTCTCAGGGGGATCAGGTTCTTGGCAGTGTACTCGCGTTTCTCCAGAGAGATTGTGTGTCCTGGTTGGTTCTGTCGCAATAAGTAATAAGGCTCTCTGCTGTATGTAGATGAATATGTTTATGTTTCAAATGTTGTGAGTGTGTGGTGGTGGTAATGTAGCCTACAGATTGTAGTTTCACACCATAGTACTTATGGATAGTACAGATATTTATGTATTATAATATAAATATGTTATATACATATATGTGTGTGTGTGTGTGTATATATATAATAGTATATAGGGCCTATATATTATATTTATATATATATATATATATAATGTAAGTGTTACTGCAGTGTGGTTATGATATATTTACAAATGCAATCATAGTAAGTTAACATACCAATCGTGTGTGGTGTGTGTGTATGTGTGTATGTGTGAGTGTTTGTGTGCATACGTGCTCACACACATACATACATGTGTGAGTTGTATCATGTATAGGTATATTAACACATGTACATACCTCCTACATATACACATGCATACGCATGCACACACGCACACATACAAGGTATATTAACACATGTACATACCTCCTACATATACACATGCACACGCATGCACACACGCACACATACATGCACATACGCACACACACACATTCATGTAAGCACACACATACATACATATACACACTTGCATGCATGCATGCTTACACGCACACACTCACATACATGTGCACATGCGCACACGTGCGCACACACACATTCCATTACGCTGCAGACATTGCATGTGTTGATTGATGTTTATACCCTACATTAGACAGTCAGTCGAACAAATCCAGGTTCTAATCCTGTTTTTTTCAATTTCGTTCAATCTACATTGTTCCAGATTACTCAGCTGTATGAATGAGCGATAGATATTTTTGAATGAATAGTTGTTGCGCAGTAACTGCACCATGGCTGAATGTTTCCCAGAGAAATTGAGATTGAATTTGAATGAACCATTCTGTCGGGGTGTAAAGTGTAACGCGTTTTGAGCAGACTGGATATTGACTATAATAATAATATTATTTATATAAGAACTTACCATTATTATTAAAAAAATTCTGTTGCTCTTTAATAATATTCTTGTTCACATTTTCCAATTAAAAAAAATTGCATGAAGCACGCATACACAGTTACTTTTGAATCTTCAATTGGGAGTGAAGGAACATATTGAGACATGGGCAAACTAGTCCTATAAAATATCCGAGCATCTTTATATTACGGATACAAATACAGCTGTACGACATTGTACACCAGATTAGGGATTTTGAAGTTGCTCTATTTTACCCTTTATATCCCATGCCATTTTATGAAACGCTCTCCGAATTCCGCATAAAATCACCAAGATACAGGCGCACCTAGTGTTTTGCATTTAGCTTTTTTGTTCTTTGTGTCATGACATTACAAGTTGTGCTCACCGTAAAGATAGTTTAATTCTGCACAAGACAGTGCTAAATATCCCAGTCAGCTTTTAAATTAAACATACAAAACGGCGTACGCTGTATCGTATGCTCGTTAGCGCCTTTGAGCAGATTTATTTATCCTGACACACAGCACTTTGTAAATGCATATAATTGTTATTATTGTAAGGAGCGGTGGTCGTGCTGTAGAGCACTAGACTGTCGATTGAGGGGACGAAGGTTCGATTCCACCTGCCGCCATTTCGAAACTTAACAATTTCGTTCACCTCACATTGCCTGTGTCTTTTGGAAGAGGCACTATAAGCCGTTGGTCCCTTCTATCTGGTGTCTATGCCAGGGGAAGTAAAAGACCCCACACAGGGGGTAAATGTACACTCACAGAGTGGCGGTGTCTATCTCTAACACGCTGTATCTTGCTTCCAGCGGCCGGAGTTGCTTCCCAGTCGGGCGTGTGAGAGACACCGAGCAGACAGTGTAGATAGTGTATCATTGGACCCACTAGGTCCTGCTTGAATGTACAATAGAACCTCGCTTTATGGCCACCTCGGTAATACAGCCACCTCGCAATTAAGGTCGCCATGGGACAGTCCCAAATTAGTTTTGTAACAGTAAGGTATAGGAAATTAGTCCCACTAATAAGGTCACCTCTCTATTGAGGTCATTTTTGTCCTGTCCCGAGGGTGACCTTAATAGGGAGGTTCCACTGTACATTTTATTGATGTGTTTGATATATATATTTATATTATTATCTTCACCTATCTATCTCCGCCCACTGGAAAGGGAAGAATCCCAGTGGATGATAACACATTATTCCCTCCCTCCCTGTATGTGGGAGCAGGAGGGAAGACACAGCCCGCAGAGAGGGAGATTTATGGGATAAGGGAGCTGGGTTCACCTTGAGAGTGCAGAGGAGTGAGGCCCTGATAACTCTATCAGAGCCTGGATGTAGGAGTGATTACCTCATGTAGTCTGCCATGCTAGACCTTGTACCCACCAGAGATACACCTTGTACTTCGATACTACTGCTTGTTGTATTATACCTGATACACTGTATCTGTATCATGATACATGCTGACAGCATTTTATCTAGAGACTAGTCCACCCATCATTTGGACTGGCTGAGTTCATTTTGGACTGGTGAAAATTTGAGGAGTAAAGAGAACCTTATATATTATAGACTGTACTGTTATTTTTCTATGTGGTTCTCCTTGTGTGTCCCTCCCTGTCTCAAGGGTGAGGCTGGTCTCGATTCCAATCCTCCAACTGTCTCCATCCCCCTTTATCATCTTCCACTCTCGTTCTCCATTCCTCTCCCCATCCTTCCAAGTCTCTCTTTACGCAGTCCTCCCATCGCAGTCTAGGTCTTCCTCGCCTCCTTTTCCCCTCCATTCTCTGGGCAACTGCTTTCTTTGCCAGTCATTCTCCTCCCATTCTCTCCATCTGTCCCGCCCACTTCAGTCGACTCCTCACCAGCTTCTTCTTAAGGCTTTCTTCTGCTCCAACCTCCTCCCTCAACTCATCCATTCTTGGCTTATCACTTCTTTTCATCCCCACAATTCTTCTGACCCAGTTGTTTTCACAAACCTGTACCCTCTCTTGTTGTTTCTTTGTCAGTGCCATCGTCTCTAGGCCATACAGGTATGCTGGGGTAACACATGAACAGAACACCTTTCCTTTGAGTTCACGCGATACACACCTGTCTCCCGTCACACCTTCAATTTTCCTCCAAGCCTTTGCCCCTGCCTTAATCCTCCTGCGAATTTCGCTGTCTGAGTTACGGTCCCCGCATATCGCTCCACGCAGGTATACAAAACTGTCTCTTTGTTTTTGTTTCTTCCCCTCCAGGTGTATTTCCAGCTCTCACCAAACTAACTTTCAGTCCCTGTCAATTGTTCTTGGAGATCTGCTTCCCTGTCCGCTACCACTGCCAGATCGTCTGCATACAGTTAGCTTCCGGAGGATATCTCTCCTACACTTAGCTTCCGGAGGATATCTCTCGTACCAGTCTTTCTGCTTATCAGTTCCACCACTGCGATAAACAGCAGGGGGCTCCATTATCCTTTAAAATATGACGCACAATAATACATGTATTATTATAATTTATTCACAACCAGATAACGATAACATGATAAAAACATTTAAATGGATATACTGGACGCAGTGACAAAGATCGTTAGATCATGTATTTATAATGTGGTGGCTGTTTAAAAAATACTATCATGCAAGATTAATATCATGATAAAATGCACCTGTTTAACACAGGTATCACAAATATATCTTCCACTGGAGATGAAGTAAAAGTTAAATTTATTGGTGTGTCAAATTCCAAATTTATCTGACATATAAACATACCACAGCAATGGATATCAGAACGTTAGGTAAAGCACTGTACATTCAGGTGGTATGTGGGCTTCAAAAATTCAGAGAATCGGGGCGTTTTATTTATAGAAACCTGTCTGAGATAACCAATAAAACTTGTTGCGTGCGGTTTGTTATTCTGAAACCTCCAGAAATATGTTGTGTGTATAAATTGGCTCATGTTAATTGGCAACAGCTGTGAATATTGATCGCTGCATTCAGTGTGGTCGACGTGTGTTTGATCTGCCTATAAACACTGTCGTAGATCACAAGAGATGACGTTTATAGTACTCTCAACGACGTAGCGATTGTATTGGGCAATACCTGCAGATTCCTGTTGTGACATTTTTCAGCGTGTTCGTGCATGCGTGCACGTGTACATTTGTATGTTGTTGATGAGAGATCAGGTAGCCGTCTCACATATTGATATATTGGAGTGCAGTGGCACAGTTGATAGAGACCTGGCTCTTAATCGAGAGAACCAGATTTGAATCCTGTGATGCGGTGTTGAACCTTGGGCAAGTTCGTTCACTCTACGTGACAACGGTGGATATTTGTGTATGAATAGTCTTGACACATTAATTGTAGCATGGCTGAATGCTTCCCAGAGAAGTCAAGATGGTGTCCGATTGAACAGGTCTGCCAGGGAGTAAAGTGTAAAGCACTTTGAAGTTTGAGCAGTCCTAAGGATTGGATACTGCGCTATATAAGATCTTACCCATACCTAAATATATTGGCACTTGTTGATTTTATTGAGTGGGCAGTTTAGTGGTTAGGGCATCAGATTGACAAGCAGATCAGCATTTTTGAAACTTGGGCAAATGCACTGACTAAACATTGCCTGTGTCTTGGTAGGTACTCCAAGTGATGACATCAGTCTCAATATCGCACTGTCAATATGCGGAAGTTAACCTGAGTCAATATCTCATTGCCGTCCAAGATTTGGCTGCTTTCGTTTCATGTAGTAGAATTATTTATTTGAATACACGATACCGCTCAACATCAAACCATACTACATGCATGTATATATATATATAATCATAACGCACATTCGTATGAATATTTCTATATTGAGAATCGCTTTGATTATTGTTTAGGCAAACATTAAACATTAGTTACCAAAACTTCATAAAATGGTTACAGAGATAAGCAGGCATACTGTAGTGGATACTAGGTAGGTTTGCTTTTTCACAACATGAATTTGAAATGAGGTGAGAGAAAAAAACAAATTTAGCCGGCACCTTTAACAATATAATATATAGTAATGATAATAATATAAACATGATAATAATGTCAAAAATATAATGGTGATAACATAATATAATACTGATAATATATAATAGTAATAATAGTTATAGTAATATAATAATTATAATAAATAATTATAATATAATGATAATAATAATATAATAAAGAAATGTTGATGATATAACCATGATAATAATATAATAATCATCAAGTAGTAATAATAACAATATAATTATACTAATGATAACAGGATAATTATGATAATATAATAATAATAACGTAGTAATACTAATAATAATGTAATGATAATAATAACCTAGTAATACTAATAATAATGTAATGATAATAATAACCTAATAATACTAATGATAATGTAATTATAATAATAACCTAGTAATACTAACAATAATGTAATGCTAATAATAACCTAGTAATACAAACAATAATGTAATTATAATAATAACCTAGTAATACTAACAATAATGTAATTATAATAATAATCTAGTAATACCAACAATAATGTAATGATAATAATAATAACCTAGTAATACTAACAATAATGTAATTCTAATAATAACCTAGTAATACTAATAATAATGTAATTATAATATTAACCTAATAATACTAATGATAATGTAATTATAATAATAACCTAGTAATACTAACAATAATGTAATGATAATAATAATAACCTAGTAATACAAACAATAATGTAATTATAATAATAACCTAGTAATACTAACAATAATGTAATGATAATAATAATAACCTAGTAATACTAACAATAATGTAATGATAATAATAACCTAGTAATACTAATAATAATGTAATTATAATAATAACCTAATAATACTAATGATAATGTAATGATAAAGTAAAATAATGATAAATAAATACTATAATAATGTCCCTGTGAGCTAACAGTTGTTCTTTATTCTCATTCGCTGTCAACCACTCATACAGCAATGTCCGGCCATCTATGACAAGTCACTGACTCTTCTGATATCTAGACAGCGCTTTCACATTCACAGTAAAAAGCTAATAAATCTGACTTCCCCATCAACTGTCGACTGCCAGAGGGATCGATGTCATCTTAACTCTCTGCCCGCCATGATCCTAATCGTGGCTGGGCTGTCATCTTTGTAGTTAACCGCTTGAGAGTTGGGGAACACTGACACGCAGATGTCACTTATATGGCAAGGACATGTCAGTCTAATTCACGTAGGTAATCGGCTGTTCCCGCACTTTAGGAAGTCGTTACCTTACATGATATGTATTTCCTTTGATCGGGTTATGTTTAGTTTATTGGACATTATTAAGTACTTATTTTAACATAATTTATTTATTTAAACATCTCAACCAAGTTATTTAGTTTATTGATGTTTACATGGCTGTGTTGTCTTAATTTATTTATTCTTATTCACTGTATTATCTTTATTTATTTATTCTTATTCACTGTATTATCTTAATTAATTTATTCTTATTCACTGTATTATCTTTATTTATTTATTCTTATACTTAGATCTTTATTGTTATTTACATAGTTTACAGTGTGCGCGCGTAAGTTTGTATGTATGTGCGTGTGCATGTGTATGCATTTGTGTATGTATTCATGCATGTATGTGCATGCAGGCATGCGTGTGTAAATATACACAGTGCATGGGTGCTTGCATGCCTCCTTGTGTGTGATTATTTCTACCACCAGTAAACTTGTACTTATTCACTTAACCAACACGCACATATACACACATACGCACGCACGCATGCACATATGCACACACGCAGAGTGCTAGCGAGTGGACACACACACTCCAACCCACCCACACACAAAACAAACAGTGCACAGTGGCAAATGAAAACCCTTCACACTTGACTGAAGGCAAAACCGGGTTTGATTGACAGGCATGAAACAGAAGTCCTTGTTGATTGACAGGTGATAATTGGTAGGAAGCAGATTGTGTAATTGCTTCCTAGTATCCCTTGGGGAAGACATGGCCTCGGTACACCTCCCAGTGCTCTGGATAATCTCCAGCAGGCTCAGCAAGCATAAACAACCCCATTCAGCCTAGAAATGACAAGGTGTGGATATTTGGAGCTGTCTGGAATTAATGGGTGCAGACAGGGGTGTATGGGGGAAGAACCATGCATTATATGGGATGGAGAGAAGGCAGGGGTGTTGAAAGGATGAGCTGAATATATGGGGGGCTTGAGACATTTTATTATAATAATTGTAATAATAATAGTAATAATAATAATTATAATAATAATAATAATAAACATTATTTATTCGTGATTACCTTATAAAATGTACATTTTGTTTTAATTAAAGAATACATGTAGAGGTAAAGTTTTGTAAAACTGCTAAACAAATTAATTATATGAAAGAGTATATTGTGTAATGCAATAAAAATTACATTTAAAAAATTAAAACTGCACACCAAATATTGGTAAAATATGTAGTATCAATAAATAAACTAAAAAATATGTTATAATGTTCTGTGTCAGTGTTGTCTAGTCGAAGACGTTGCACCATATACTATATGCACTATAAAAACACTTAACGATTTACAGTTTCTAATTTCTGGATTTAGATTGTTCCACCGTTCGAGACCTTATTTCACCCATCTTGTATCTACGTCTGAACAGATTTTAAAAAAGGGATTTATTTATGATTTTAATGTTCATTCGCTTCGTTGGCCCACTGGCCTCCGATCTACCAATTGGTGATGTATTTCTGAAAACACCTCGACAGTTATGTAGAATTATAGTTTTGGTATGCATAACTTTAGTTGAGGGCCTTTCTCCTTCCTGAGCAGTGATCGGTTGTGTCAATGTAAACACATGGTTTCTTGCTCCGTTGGTGGGTGTTAGCTAACTTCAGTTTTATACAATGGAATCTCACTACTACGACCGCCCTCAAGAGTGGACCAAAGTGACCTGAATAGTGAGGTGACCATATTAGCGAAACTAATTTCCTGTACTCTTCTGCTACAGAAATAATCAGTGATTATGCTAGAGTGGCCTTAATCGTGAGGTGGCTGTATTCAAGAGGTGACTGTTTCTCTGTAAGACAATGGGATCGTAAGGAAAATCCATCATTAAATTGTTGTATTTAAAGAATTAAATTAATTTAAATTTAATTTAATTAATTTATAAATAAAAAAATTGCCACTGTATCACCAAGGACACTATTTCCCTGACACACCGTCAAAAGTATCCTGGTGGCGCAACCTGGTGTTAAGTTTTTGGTACGTACAATGTCACCGTTAGTAAGGAATTAAATCTATTTTAAAGAACAAAGTTATGAGCTCTTAAGAATGTTAGTGAAACAGTTCCCAGATCTGTCCAGTTTGCACTGTCCACCCTGTTGGTCATCACCGCTCACTTGACCAATGAGGACCAGACATGGGATGACCACAAGATGTACCAGGGCTGATGCATCATTAATTTTGGTCAATTAACACAGTCACTTAAGTGTGGAAATTTCACAGACAGGAAGTCTGTTGGCAGGACTCAGACATGGAGGGCAACATGGCCCACACCACTGTTGGCCTTCCCATTGGTGGCAGGCCCTTAGCCAGAAAGAATTGTTTGCTCGTCTTGAATTGGACAAAAGTATGCCATTTAGTACATGAACGGCTTGCTTGGAGGCCATTCACCTCAATCACAGCCATTATTGGCCAGTTTAGTTTTCAATGACAAACCACTGTCATTTAAGCCATTTGTTTACGTAATTATTAATACTGATCCATTCGATTCGTTTCAATCCCCGTTATGTCAGTGGTAGTCATTAATGTTGGCTTCTAGGCTTGAAACTATTAGTTAATCCAGGGGCCAGCTGGCCACATCTAAATTCCACCAGTCTTATCAGTTGTAAGTACCAGTCTTGGCCAGTCATCTGGCAGTCTTGAAGACAGGCAGACAGGTCTCTGGCTAAGCCTCTGATTGGTGGCCATGTTGTCAGATTATAAGAAAACTGTACCTATGAAACATGTGAAATTTCTTTGCAGCAACTGTCATCATGTCATTGATATGCTGATCAAATTTCGTCACAATCGCATATCTCCACCTCTTTTAAATTGCATGATAGCATGATGATCATCAATATTTACCCATATGGCCATGTTTTTCTGCGCCCACATGTGCTATATTTAAAAAATGACAAAATATCTCTCTGCCAACTACACTCTTCCAAATGTGCATAATTTCACTGCAAATACAATGCTAGCACTCATCCTGATAATATACTTGATCTGCTGCACTCGGTTCCCATAAAAAAATTGTCATCAAATTTCAAATATCACAATTTTCTAGGTACTGTATTATTCTGCAACACAAGAGGTTGACAGAGCTCTCACCCCTACAACCAACCTAGCAATCTCCCAGCAACTCAGGCTTACGAGTATAGCACGGCTTTATCTAAACTAGAGGCTCATGCACCCATCATTTGGATGGGTTAAGTTAGTTTTGGACAGGTAAAAATTTGTGGAGCAATTAATCCTTATGACTCTTAGCTCTACCCTCCAATAGCATAGAAATACAAATATTATTTGACAATTCTACACTATCACGACTAGGGCCTATTGGTGGAGAGGAACCTCACTTTCTCTCCGACCTTCGTTTTTTTTAACATCCAACGAGTATCTGAATTCAGGTAGCTAGGATCGGTGATACAGGAGGACGGAGGCTGTGAAATGGCTGTCAAGGCAAGAGTGAAGGCAACCTGGCAGAAGTGGAGGGAAACAAGTGGAGTCATTTGTGACTGCAAGTTACCACACAAGCTAAAGATCAAGATCTACAACAAGGTGATTCGGCCAGTCCTTACGTACGGAGCAGAGACATGGGCCTTGAAGAGGAAAGAAGAGCTCCTCATGCGAACTGAGATGAGGATGATCAGATGGGCGATGAACATCTCGCTCAGGGAAGAGAAAACAAATGAGGAGGTGCGACAGCTCACCGGAGTTGAGGACATAGAAGAGAAGTTGAGAGATGCCCGGCTTCGCTGGTATGGCCACGTCCAGAGAAGGGAGGCAGGGCACTATCTGAGAACAGCTGCGGACTTGGCAATCCCTGGGAAGAGGAAAAGAGGGAAACCAGCAAAATGATGGAAAGACAGTGTGAAAAAGGACATGGAGTTGAGGGGGCTGAAAGAAGAAGACATGCAAGACGGGAAAAAGTGGCAATGACTCGTACACTTGAGGCCGTGAGGGATGGAAGAAGGAGATTGAGTATTTGTGAGGGTGTCATGGTGTTTATGTAACGATGCTGTGTGTTTTGTAATATTTGGTAAATATTAGTATCACGACTGTCATCTACCAAGCCATCCCGTCAGGTGACGGGCATTTTTACTAGTATCATTAATAGCCAGTGAAATGCCGTACTATCCCTTTAAGTGGGCGTCCACTAAAGCTTCTTTCTATCTGGCATAAAATGCAACATCAAAATGGCCTTCTTGATCCAGCTGGTTTAAAAGGGAATAATTCCTCGCATGTTTAGATGTAAGCTTGTTTCTACTTCCCCCTCCCTACAGTGCTGAATGCGGAAGCTTTCGTAATTGTAACACCGAGATTGATTCATTACAAAACAGCAACTAATCAATACGTATCTTTTTTTTCATATCCTCAACGGTGTTTTGACGCGTGTTTTCCATTGATCCGTTTTCGCTCGCAAAAACTGTTTTGTAAACACTGGAGTAAAAACCGAGTCAATATTTCCGTGCCGAGCGCTTAAGTGGGGGAATTGTTGGACGGAAATTTACGTTTTGCTCATGGCAGCGTATAATAGGTAGGACTGATCTCACTGACCTGGTATTGACTCTTCTTGCGGAAGTGATTAGTTGCCACAATGAGGCTAATTTGCATAGAGGCAGTAGCCTTGGTGGTCTGCAGACTGTGAGATACAGATTGGCTCATTCATGCGGGCGGCCATGTGTGAAATTGGTGTTGAGAGACAAGGAAATTTGTTGTGCGGCCATGCGTGACGGTGTTGATGTTGCTGCAGCATCTGCAGAACAGCTGGTCATACTAGAGAGGTCACATCATAGAAGTCGGTGTCAGAAGGTTGTCAAGAGAGACCAGGAGTTCTTTTATCGATGCGTATACACTATGCATTGAATTAGAAGAAGACAACCCCTATTCTGTAGACATTTTAGAAAAAAAAGTCCCTATTCTGTGGGCATTTGAGAAAAAAGAAGACCCCTATTCTATGGACATTTTAGAAAAAGAAGGCTCCCTACTGTATGGACATTTTGTTTTTTAAAAATACCCCTATTCTATGAACAATTTAGGAAAAAAGACCCCTATTCTGTGGTGATTTTAGAAAAAATTTTATGAACAAAATTATATTTCTTGACTAAAATGAATAAGCAGCAGAGAGAAAACTTGACAAGTTAGCTTGATAGAAAGGCAGTGATCATTGCGACTGATTATACTATTATAATAACTATTATTGCTACCAAGAATAATCTACTTATAATCCAGTTAGTCTATGTATGCAGATGTGTTAATATTTGCCTCTTAACTGGCTTGAACCTCGAGCGCTGACATTTCAGGGATTAATCGCAGATCCACAGAATAGGATATAAGACCTATAGCTTTTCAAAATACTCCTTATATGTCAGGATTCTAATCTTTTATGAGATAAATCAGTTGTTCAGAACGTAAAATGTAATGTGTACATGGACATAAAACGTAACCTAACAATTGCAGGAGCACGGGCAAAAATATGTTGTCAACATATGGATGGAATTGCTGAAAAGCTAAGGAAGATGTGCAATTTTAAGAGAGGTTTTAGATGACAGCAAAATGAAACTATTTCCTACTGACTTAATACTAACAGGGACTGAGTTCCACAAATACATGGAGTCATTACGGTAACTTGTTAATACCAACATAGAGTAAGTTCCACAAATACATGGAGTCATTACGGTAACTTGTTAATACCAACATAGAGTAAGTTCCACAAATACATGGAGTCATTACGGTAACTTGTTAATACCAACATAGAGTAAGTTCCACAAATACATGGAGTCATTACGGTAACTTGTTAATACCAACATAGAGTAAGTTCCACAAATACATGGAGTCATTACGGTAACTTGTTAATACCAACCTAGAGTAAGTTCCACAAATACGTGGAGTCATTACGGTAACTTGTTAATACCAAACATAGAGTAAGTTCCACAAATACGTGGAGTCATTACGGTAACTTGTTAATACCAAACATAGAGTAAGTTCCACAAATACGTGGAGTCATTACGGTAACTTGTTAATACCAAACATAGAGTAAGTTCCACAAATACGTGGAGTCATTACGGTAACTTGTTAATACCAACCTAGAGTAAGTTCCACAAATACGTGGAGTCATTACGGTAACTTGTTAATACCAACCTACAGTAAGTTCCACAAATACGTGGAGTCATTACGGTAACTTGTTAATACCAACATAGAGTAAGTTCCACAAATACGTGGAGTCATTACGGTAACTTGTTAATACCAACATAGAGTAAGTTCCACAAATACGTGGAGTCATTACGGTAACTTGTTAATACCAACATAGAGTAAGTTCCACAAATGCATGGAGTCATTACGGTAACTTGTTAATACCAACATAGAGTAAGTTCCACAAATGCATGGAGTCATTACGGTAACTTGTTAATACCAACATAGAGTAAGTTCCACAAATGCATGGAGTCATTACGGTAACTTGTTAATACCAACATAGAGTAAGTTCCGCAAATGCATGGAGTCATTACGGTAACTTGTTAATACCAACATAGAGTAAGTTCCGCAAATGCATGGAGTCATTACGGTAACTTGTTAATACCAACATAGAGTAAGTTCCGCAAATGCATGGAGTCATTACGGTAACTTGTTAATACCAACATAGAGTAAGTTCCGCAAATGCATGGAGTCATTACGGTAACTTGTTAATACCAACATAGAGTAAGTTCCGCAAATGCATGGAGTCATTACGGTAACTTGTTAATACCAACATAGAGTAAGTTCCACAAATGCATGGAGTCATTACGGTAACTTGTTAATACCAACATAGAGTAAGTTCCACAAATGCATGGAGTCATTACGGTAACTTGTTAATACCAACATAGAGTAAGTTCCACAAATGCATGGAGTCATTACGGTAACTTGTTAATACCAACATAGAGTAAGTTCCACAAATGCATGGAGTCATTACGGTAACTTGTTAATACCAACATAGAGTAAGTTCCACAAATGCATGGAGTCATTACGGTAACTTGTTAATACCAACATAGAGTAAGTTCCACAAATGCATGGAGTCATTACGGTAACTTGTTAATACCAACATAGAGTAAGTTCCACAAATACATGGAGTCATTACGGTAACTTGTTAATACCAACATAGAGTAAGTTCCACAAATACATGGAGTCATTACGGTAACTTGTTAATACCAACATAGAGTAAGTTCCACAAATACATGGAGTCATTACGGTAACTTGTTAATACCAACATAGAGTAAGTTCCACAAATACATGGAGTCATTACGGTAACTTGTTAATACCAACATAGAGTAAGTTCCACAAATACATGGAGTCATTACGGTAACTTGTTAATACCAACATAGAGTAAGTTCCACAAATACATGGAGTCATTACGGTAACTTGTTAATACCAACATAGAGTAAGTTCCACAAATACATGGAGTCATTACGGTAACTTGTTAATACCAACATAGAGTAAGTTCCACAAATACATGGAGTCATTACGGTAACTTGTTAATACCAACATAGAGTAAGTTCCACAAATACATGGAGTCATTACGGTAACTTGTTAATACCAACATAGAGTAAGTTCCACAAATACATGGAGTCATTACGGTAACTTGTTAATACCAACATAGAGTAAGTTCCACAAATACATGGAGTCATTCATTACAGTAACTTGTACAGGGATGTGGCTGCAGAGAAAAAGAAATCACTACTGGTCTTGATTGACCTAACACTTGCACTACGCCTGCACTACATGGCACAGGGGCACTGTATAAACATTGGTGCAACTGAGCACCATCAGTGACCCGGGAATTCTGGGAATAGCGTTATTGATAAAATCTCTCTATGTGTATTGGTATTGATTTCTTACTAAAATGCATTTGCCCATTTTTCTATGATGTGACATTGAAACCTGCAGAATCAAGCCAACTAGGCATTCAACGTGTTTTATGGTAGTGTACCTGCAAACATTCATTTATTGGTTGTTTTTGTGTATTTATGATGGTTTGGGTTCCCTCTGCTGTTGGCTGGATAATATTTCAATTTCAGGAATATTTACTTCTGCCACTGAGCGTGGATTTTCCGAGGATATTGGAACTAAAGGTGTCCTTTTATTATTATTATTATTATTCTGTTATTATTTTTTATTACTATTAGTATTATTGATTATATGTTTATATTATTTTTAAGTTTTATTTTATTATTATTATATATATATATATTTATATATTGTACATTATCATTAATGTTGATGCAGTTTCTTCGAGAAATGTTTGTTGGCAGCATATTTGAGTTAGAAAAGAGTAAATTAATTTGTTTACCTAGCAATTTTGTGGTGGTGGATTTTTATTAAAATTAACTAAAATCGTAAGATGTACCACCAATGCAAAGCGGAAGCCTTGGCACGTCTGGAGAACGTTAAACTAGAACTGGTTGTTCCGCATGTTTTATAGGCGCATTCCAAGTGTGGTGAGGTTTTCACTTCTTAACCTGGTGAGTGTTGATAGCATCTGCGACATCTCAATCTCTTGACTTGATTTTAATGCCCAGGCAAATTTGACCCCTCCATATCCTCCTGGATGTCACCCCCCCCCCCCCCCCCCCATTTCATCCTGTCTAGAGCACACCGTTCTGCTGTTAAGCATGTGAGTCATGTGACCTTACTTGGTTACTCCACCTCTTCCGCAGCCTTCCTCTTTTTCTGTGTCCTTTAAAGTCTTTCATAAAAGCTATTTTTCTTAGATTTTTGTTTGGCAAACAAGTCCAAACCACCAGTCTTCTATGTCTGAAGACATCTGAGATGGATTCAGGGGTGAATGTCCCTTCTCTGATCTGGCTATTTCGTAGTCTGTCTGCCCTTGTACCACAGCTGATAGCCCGCAGGCAGTGCATCTTAAAAACTTCAAGAGACTGTTTCTCTTGCGATTGTAGTGTCCAGGTTTCTACACCACAAATTGTTGTAGGCAGTATCAATCTCTCCATGTAGTTGTCATCTGCATCACCTCATTGAGTCTGTTCTAATACGACATCTAGAAATACACCCAGGAATGTTTGCATGAATAGAAACTGGTCTAGCAAAAGAAGGTACTAATTTTGTTTTTATTGTTAACAAAGCAGAAACACCTTCTAAATTCAACAGTTTGATGTTCACTTAAATCCACGCTCTGTCACTCAACCCCAAATACCAAGTGTTACTACCAAAACATCACTGGTCTCATTTAAATCTATGTTGAACACTCACCTGTTCACTGCAGCGTATATGTAACACGGACCCTTACCAACACTGCTTTACAATCGCTGATTGATGTTTAACGTTTAGTTATTATTTATTTTTCTATTTATTTACTTTTCATATACACTTTAGCCTAATTTATTGATGTTTACATTAATTTTAGTTTATTTATTTAAAAAAAAGAAGATCTTAACTAATTTATTGTATGATATTTTACATTACATTCCTTTTCTACTTCTACAATATTTATTGTTTTAATTGCTATTATTATTAGTTAATTTTATCTATGATATAACAACTATTGTTTTTTATTCAAATGCATTATTTTTAACATACACTTGTATATTGTTGTAAAACGCTGTGAATAATGTTGGATGTGGCGCTTAACGAAATAAAATATTATTATTATTAAGCTCAGATAATTCCAGTGAATGACGGTACCTGAATTCGGCAGAACTCCTAATGTTAAGACGCTGTCTTGACTTTCGACCTAACGTCACACCTTGAAAAAAAAAAAAATTGTAAACCAAGACAAAAGCGGGAGAATTTGCTTATAAGTGGGACATTGAAAAATGATTAAAAAAACAGGAATTCTCCAGCGATGTCACAACCGTGGATGGTGTATTTGATCTCCTCAGCAAGCATGTTGTGATTTACCATAGAAGGTTCAGGGTTGTTAATGACTTGCTGGCAATTTGTCTTTCCACAACTGATGGGACCAGAAGCCTCGGGAGCATTCATTATCTCTACACTGGTGTATTAATACCTTGTGGCAGTGATGAGGTCAGTTGTGCTGGAGATGGCTGTAAATTGCTGTGGAGATCCACTGGGGTCTGTCTTGTTTGAGTGGATACTCCTGACCTCAAATCGAAGATTAATGCTTCACTTTCTTTTCCTACTACCAGGTTTCTCTCTAGGTATCTCCAGTTGTCGACCGATCATCAGCTTTCTGGATATCAAGATGTTTAATCAGATGTTTTATATCAACCGATGAATTGATTTATATTGTTTCTTGGAATGTGATGCTTAACTGTGACATGATTAGACCTGTTTGTGGTATGTCTATATACTAATTGGCAAAAACTATCAGGTCATTACGCCAATATGGTATGGCCATATATCATTGTACCAGTGGTCCAGTGGCTTGAATTTCGGACTCTGGACCAAGAGAACCTGGGTTCGAATCCTGTGCTGCTGTGTCGAACCTTGGACAAGTTTGTTCACTCTACAATGCTCCAGTTCACTCAGCTATATGAATGAGTACCTGGCTATAGACAGTGGTGGATATTTGTGTACAAACAATCTTTGTGTATTCATTGCAGTATGGCTGAATGCTTCCCAGAAATGTCGAGATGGTGTTCGGTTGAACAGGTCTGACCGAATAAACTACATAAGAACTTGCCTATACTTTACCTTTTCCCAGGATTTCTGTGTGGTTTTAAAACCTCTATTTTTCTTCCGTTCAAGACATATTCCATATGGTTTGTTACATCTGTAATATTTATATTAATTCGCTAACTTTGGGGACAGTCGGACAGCATCTCCTCCTAGGTAGCGAGGTCCACACACCTCTTTCTGGACCTCTCTATTAAGGTCACCCACGGGACTGTGAAAGTGACCTGAATAGCAAGGTGACCTTATTAGCTGGACTAATTCCGTACACTTTACTGTTATGGAAATAACTTCAGAATGTCCTGGGGTGGACTTTATTGAGAGGTGGCTGTATTACCGAGGTGGCTGTAAACAAGGTTCGACTATACTACATGTTTATTGAACCACTCACCAGAGGACTCCACTGTGGCATTATGGTCGCGTTAATACCTGGAAATATTTAGCGCATCGCAACTGATGGCTGCAGAGAGAAAATGGTCAGAGGAAAGCAGTTTAAGATGAAAAGTACGTAGTCGTGGTAACTGGTGCCCTGTTACCCCATGAATGGGTATAAGCCAGTCAAAGTAAAGCTCAGTTCTTATATAGCGCAATATCCAGTCATTAGGACTGCTCAAAGCGCTTTACACTTTACTCCCTGGCAGACCTGTTCAATTGAACACTATCTCTGGGAAGTTTTCAGCCATGCTGCAGTTAATGCATGAAGACTTTGTACACGAAGCGCTTTGATCAGTCCTAAGAACTGGACACTAAGCTATAGGAACATACCCTTATATACTTTTTATGTTTTTGGGTACAAGGAATGCATTAAACCGTAAGAGCCTATGACTTGTTCTTTTCATGAAAATTGTATTTTCTATTAACAAATTGTTTTCTTTCAAGTTAAATAAGTTTCATAGCATCTCATCTGTTTTTGATCCTATAATACTTGTTAATGGTTTCGTACTAATACCTGTCTCACTTGTTAGGACATGGTGAATATTGTGGAGCTGGACTTCTTCAAGACCTCCAATTGTTCCCCCCTTCGATGCTCACCAAAAAACCCACCTTCAGATTCTAAATATTGGAGTAGTAATCCTATCTTCAGTCCCCACCTAAAATATTGGGTGGCTCAGCCCCCAAGCTCCCCACTTCCGATTCTCCCAGAATTCCAAAGCTCTGTAGCCTATACAGGCAATGTAGTGAGAGCACAGTTGACTTCCTGTTGTGTTGGAGAATAATATAGTACCAAAAAATGGGGATATTTGAAAGAAAGTTTTCAAGGGAAAAGAGTGCAGCAGATCAGGCATATTAGTAGGGTGATTGTTAGCATGTATTGGCAGTGATATGACACATATTTGGAAGAGTGTAGTTGGCACTGATTTTGTGCCATATTTTTAACATAGCACACACGGGTGCTGAAAAACATGGCTGTTTTCGTAAATATCGATGGGCACCGCGCATGGATGCATTTTAAAAGAGCTGGAGGCATGTGATTTTGATGAAATTCAATCAGCATATCAATGACATGATGGCAGTGGTCAGATATTTTAGGTTTTTGAATCGAACAGTTTTCTTGTAATCTGACTAAAGGTTAACGTGGCTATCAATGGAAAGATCAACAGTGCTCTGTACCCAATACAAATGATGTATCATGTCTCATTGTGAAGATGTTGTTTTCATTCTCTACCTTTCTTACCGAGCTCTTCTTTAGCATCATCGTCGTGACAACAATGTCATCGCCATGGCAACGCCGGAGTAATCAGCTTAGGGAATTGAGATTTCTTACTTGGGCTCAAGTTGCATAATCTGCTGGTTTCTGATTATTGACTTCATAGCTACTTTTCTCCTGTAATTATATTACATTATATTCTCTTGTGTCTGTCTCCGCACTGATGCCTGAATCAAGACCACATTGTTGCCCAACAATCATCTAGTTTATATAGATGTATATATATAAATATATATATATATATATATAAACTAGATGATTGTCATTATATAAATATATATATATAATGACAGTGTATGCAGATCACTTATCTTATATTTTGCCACATTAGGCAGACCACTGTTTTTAAGAAGACCAAAACCCATCTGCTTATATATATATATATATATATAAGCAGATATATATATTTCATTACTAAATTAGTTATTTTAAATATCACGCATATAAACATTGTATATATATATATGTATATATATATATATATATATAAATGTATATATAATGTTTATATGTGTGATATTTAAAATAACTAATTTAGCAATGAAATAAAATAATCAAGTTTTACCACATGTAAAGGCCGCTTTATGGCCAACAAATCAGACAATAAAAATCTAATACCTTCCATTAATCATCATAAGGAAATCCATCATTAAGCATAATCTGTTGTTACATTTAAGCAGTGTTTTCAAAATGCAAAACGCCACCGCCATTTCACGGAGGACATTATTTCCATGAGACACTGGTGCAGGTGTTCTGGTGGTGACAGTTTTCAGCACACAAGATCATTGTTGGAGATAAAAATATATTTTAAAGAGCCAAATCTGGCATATGAGCTCGTAAGTAAAACGGTTTCCAGGAATAAAAAAAAAATGTCCTTGTCAAGTCCTCCATATTTATTGTTCTCCTGGATACAAATATAAAGAAGTGTCTGCTGCTAGAATTACAATGCTGCATCAGAAGCTAGGCAAGTCATGTGACCTGTAATAGGATTGCATTGCATTGCGTGTAGATGAACGCGTGTTATTTGGCCGCGTGTGTGTGGTTGTATGCTGAATGATCAGCAATTGCTTGTGCACAATTACGGTGAGTCGGGCAGAGGCAATCACATTACACGTCTCATCTCTGATCGTGTAATCTGCTTGAGATCTGTGCATGCAGGCACGCACACGTGCACACATGCACACATGCGGGCATGCTTACATACACATAGAATGCCTGGATAGAAAGACAGTTGGTTCAGTATTCTAGGTACATTAGATTCCCATGTTAAAGAGAGACAGTCTGTTCCTCTGCACTGAATTAGCCGGCTTAGTAATTTGCAACAGGAAGTCTGATGTGTTGAACATGGGAAAATGGGACATTGTTGAACATCAAAGGGTTTTGTGTGGTTAACTCAGCTTAACTTGCCAATAAAGCTTGTTTTGAAACTGGATGTTTTGTTGAGCCCAAATAAAAACCGTGCATCCTATTCATTAGTCGGCACTTGTATCAAATCCGTACCTTTCTGAAGCCTAAATAGCAACCCGGTTTGCACTAGTCTGTGTGTATATATATGTTGATACAAACCGGGGTGCTATTTATGCCTCAAAGGTGCGCTAAGACGCAATATTCTTAAAGGTAAATATGCCTGGATAATGTTGAAAGATGGAACTAATTCACTGAGGAATCAAAGTTAGGTAAATTCAAGTTGTAATGGCGAAATCGAGGTGGGTCCGGATTTGACACATGTGACCACAGGTGTATTTAATTAATGTTGTATGCCGATTTTAGCAAAATAAGGAATGTGATTCATAAGATATCTTTGTGCTACATATATAGTACATATTCCGACAATGTTGTGCAAACAAACTTTTGGAAAAGTTGATTTAAGTGAAGTACTTACGAATATATAAACCACCGAAGTTCGTATCTCGTAAAACACGCCTATTGCCGAAACCTTGTATATTAACGGATTATCAACACCTTGGGCTAGGCAATGCGTGTGGATATACTAAACAACTGACATAGTTTTGTAAAAAGACACATTTTAAGAAACGTTCTTGCGATTAATAGAGACATACTTTTGTGGCATTCCAAAAATGACTGTTTAATTAATTGCACAACACGGCTAGCAAAAAATAAAGTATAATCTTTGGAACAGAAACCACCAATTTAACATCATAATATGATGATATGATAATCATTTAAGGGTGAGATGGGCGAAAGCGTCTTCAGATGATACCCCTGTCACTGACTCTGTCAGTGTGGTAACAAGGCCTAGGGTTAGGTCAAGAGAAATATCACCATAACTAATTACCAGTGATCAAGTAGAAATCACTCCTCAACTGAGTACCAGTGGTCAAGTGGAAACCACACCTCAACCAACTAGCAGTGGTCAAGTGGAAATCACTCCTCAACTGAGTACCAGTGGTCAAGTGGAAACCACACCTCAACACAATGAAACAATCATGATTACTGACTTTTATCAATCATGATTACTACATTAATTTAACAAGTAGTGTAAACATGTTTACATGCAATCTTGTTGTTTTTTTATCTTCTTCTCTATACTCAAAAGCAAAGGTTAAACATACCTCAGAATGCACCATTTTTAAGCTACTTTAAAAAAATCTCCGGACCCCCCTAGCAACACTTCACGCCTGTGGCACTCGTGTAACCCCCCAACCACCCTGCCCTTTATCCTACCCACGGGAAACACTGGTTTTAATGGTTATGTATTTTCATTAATGATTAAGGGTTATTACAGTTGTATATTTTTAGATTAGGGTTTAATTTTATTGTCCTGTCGATTAAAGTTTTTAATTAACTGTATAATTATATTTTACCATGTAAGTTATAAAAATAACATACAGTTGAATGTATGTAACAGTAGTTTGTATGTATTTTTAACACAGCAAAATCATTTTTATCCCAACTATTGTTCACAGGCGTGTTTACACTATGTCCTGCAGAGTTGGTTACCTGAATTATAATTAATTATATAATAATAACTATTATGATTAATTATATAATTAAAAAAGTCCATGTTTTACATCCACTGAATACATTTATAATATTCATATCATAATCATGCTGATAGTGTCAAATCATAATTAATTCCAAATGGAAAATACATCTGATTGTATCACAGCAAAAATACAAATATTAGATCAAAGGAGTGTGTACAACACATACATCCAAGACAAAACATATATATTGCACAGGTATGAATATTGCAAGTAGACATGAAATAATCAACATTAGAATAACATGCAAGACAAATACGTGCTCTAATGCAGCTTAATATGCCCTAGCAGAATACAATGTTACTGTAGAACACATGGGCAGTAGATCAGAAGAACATGCCGTAACCTCTTGTACAAACAGAACATACTGAATTGAAGAACATACTGAATTGAAGAACATACTGAATTGAAGAACATACTGAATTGAAGAACATACTGAATTGAAGAACATACTGAATTGCGCCCAAAGAGCAACACGAAATCGTATTTTGCAGTGTCTGATTCTGTATGGAATATGTCAGACATTTGAAAGTGTTACTTATGACCTTGTGTTTCCCAACTAGGATTATTTGAAGAGTATTATAATATTTTCACAATCAGGGCTGGAAGTTGCACTAACTAGTCACATTTACGAGTATAATATTATGCCTGAGACTAGATAAATTGCTTTATAATGTGCGACATAGAACTTTGTCTGTTAATTACTGCCTTGACAGGCAGCTGGCCATTTGGGCCTCTGTGTTAATATATTAAAAGGTATTAGCCATCAGAGAAATTGTGAATGATGACATTTTAACCCTCTCTCTGCCCCTGCTTACCCCTACAGCAGCAAATATTGATAAATTGTAGCAAGTGACTGATGACTTTTTGCCTATGGCTGTGAGTTCATAATCCTATGTAGGCGCCCTTGTACTCTCCACCCTTGTATCACTTGGTGATTTGGGCAACCAGCAGAAAGGGGAAACCCCTAACCAACTAGCTGTTGTTGTTTGTTTGAAGTTTAAACTGAACTAGTGTGTGCCTAAGCAGAATTCAATCTAATGCCTGTCAGAATATACAGGGGATAATGTTCCTTGTGTTAAGACTGTATTGGTATACATGTACACACAGTCAAAATAAATATATATAATGTAAAAGCATTCAATCACTTAAGCAATTGTTATGGTTGTAGATATAAATATCAAAACAATTACGGGTAGCATGCATGGCTAGGTCCTATTACATAACTGTATATGGAATTTGTTACAAATAAAACGTTACGTATAGTAGCAAAGACGATAATTCAGAATGCTCTACGTAATGTTGACTATTTGGTATAAAATTGTGTTCAATAAAATGTCATGACGTATAGTTTTGCATTTGAATTAGTCAACGCATGTGTGATCCTAAAAAGTATATTTTGATCCTAAATATTTCACTTTAGGAATGCAACGCTCCTAGTTCAGAATTTTAACTTAGAAACCTGGACAATATACACGACAATGAGCCACCAATGAATATAATTGTAAAATAAATCAAATACTATATACGTTTGATTTTCCAGGAAATTATTTTAAAGTATTTAAAATTTTAATTGGAGAAGCAGTTTGAAAAGTATATAGCTTAATCTAGTTTTGCAACATACAAAGGCCGCTTTATGGCAGTTATTGTCAGATTAATAAATCACGCAATAAAAATCTTTGTACAGTGCTTTTTACATGATATCATTGCAGCAAAGCTGTCTTTGCACGCAGTGAGACGATATGGTTCACTGCCACAGGACTTTGAAATATCACCGATTGATTTTCTTCTTAACTGTAAGTGGATAAAATGTCTGGCTGCTTGATTTCATGTTGGCTGCTATGGATTAAACACACATTGATCAGACAGGTGTGGTAAACTCTGGTCTGTGTAGCACCATTTCAAGCATACAAAATATATTGTCAGTGTTTTTCATGTATGGAGCGGCATCTGCAACGGCTGGAAGGAAAAATCGTCTGTCAATTGCAGATAACCTTGATGCAGTATGAAAGATGAAAATAATAAATATTCAATTGAACAGGTCTACCATGGATTGAATAAAATGTAAAATGCCTTGAGCAGTCCCGAGGACTGGATACTGCGGTAGATAAGAACTTACCCTTATCTTTAATATATTTTAAAATATATATTTTCATGCAGGTAATATTGTACCTATATACTGGTTTTCAGTGGCATCCTTTGGACTGGTGGTTCATATGGTTTTGTGTGTGCCACAGCATTTGTGTATGAATAGTCTTTGCACAGTAATTGTAGTGTGGCTGAATGCTTCCCCAAAAAAGTCGAGATGGTGTATAATATTGTGCCAGTATACTTGGTTTAGGTGGCATCATTTGGGTAGTACCCTGCTGGATCTTGTGGTTTTATGCGTGTTACAACATCCCAGGTTCACAACCATACAGATTCACAACATCCCAGGTTCACAACCACATAGATTCACAACATACCATGTTCACAACAGCAACACAGGTTCACAACATACCAGGTTCACAACAGAAACACAGGTTCACAACAGAAACACAGGTTCACAACAGAAACACAGGTTCACAACAGAAACACAGGTTCACAACAGAAACACAGGTTCACAACAGTGCTGTCTAAGACAAATGTTATAATGCACTGAATTGAAGACGACTCCCCGTCGTCTACATCACTGATGTTTTTCACGAATCTGTTTGCGAGTCCTCTCTTTATTCCAACTGACTGACTCTGTCAAGGATTGATCGATTTGTGCTTCTGATCAAGGAATCGATAAAGATCTTCTGTAATTGATCGTTCACGATTATATTCATTGTGAATTTCGATCTGCATTATTACAAGAATTGTTACAGGCTTACTAAACACAATTTGGCAGGCAGAATACCTTCAACACAGTTATCATAGTCTTAAGAACATTATATTATTAATTTTGATAAATGAAAAACTATGAATAGACTGCCCCCTTTCAAAATATGGGTTCTAGTAAGTGTAAATGACAAATGGCCATGTGCATTCATCCAGATTGTAATGACAGATAGGCCTTCTTTTTTGATCAATGAAAATACTAGGAATGGACTGCCACCTTTGAAAATATGGGTTCTATTAAGCTTACATGCCAACTGCCTGCATACAGCTATCTCAACAGAAGGACCCATAACTCGCAACACTGCTGGGAGGGGATAAGACATCCCATTAAGGGATGTCAGATTAGGGCTGTCAGCAACACTTTTCCACCAGCCAGTTGCACCTGCCATAAATCGGGATCAGCTGCAACCCAGTATCTTGGTCTAGAGGTATCATTAATTTATTTCCCTCTTCAGGGTCGTGAATGAAGTGCCTGTGACTAGTCCCAAATTTTGCCATAAGCAATAAGAATAATAATTCTAGCACTTAGACAAACTCTTCCATAAGAAATTCATATACTGAATCTGTTCCATAATATTAATTTTAATAAAATTTGTGCAAATTGTTAAAAAAAAGTAGTTTCAAGTGAAATACAATTTTAAAACGGCAAAATTGGATTACTGCGAATACACACTAGCGTAAATAGTCACGTGGCATATGGTAATTATCTGGTAGGTGCGTAACATTGGTAATTATCTGGTAGGTGCGTAACATTGGTAATTATCTGGTAGGTGCGTAACTTTGGTAATTATCTGGTAGGTGCGTAACATGTAACATTGTTTTTTATTTCTGTAACTTATCGTTCCATGTTGTATTATTAATCACATATATTTTATCAACCTGATTATTCATACCTTAGTACGCATCAACAACTTTTTTGTTTGCAACATCTTTACCACGGTGAGCTCCCTTCACCGTGCCTCGATTTCACTGTTTTAATGGTACGTATAGGTGGCTACCGCAATATGTTAGTATGCTGATTTTTGACGTATGGCGAAATTGACGTACCTAACTACACTTCCTGAAAGATATATATTCTCTCTAGTAAGCATCTCTAATTAGTATACTCCCTCTTTCTAGCAGAGTGAGACACCGAGACACCGACCTTCAATGTCAACCTGGACCGTTGAATATATCGTTGTAATTTAATTTCTACCAATGTCACACTGGAGTCAAAGATCAGTGATGAAAACGTATCAAAATGTCCACCTAAATTGTCAGACTTTACAGTGTTCTGGTGTCATTTTGTTCATATATTGATGCATAAATCACTTGCTTGTATATATATATATATATATATATATCAATCAATTCATTTTATTGTCCTAGGAAGGATATTTGTTTTACTGCTCATGATCTCATAAATCTCATAAAAATATAATGTGAGCGACTTACATGTCGGATGTGTATATACACGTATGTAAAGTATAAATCTAATCAAAACACAGCACAGTTATCAATATCACTGGTTCAACATTCTGATTGCCGTAGACACAAAGCTCTTGTTGTACCGAACTTATATATAAATAAATACTCTTTGCAAAGGAATTGCAGCATGGCTGAATGCTTTCCAGAGAATCAACGTTGCGTATAGTGCATCCCACTCAAAATCAACCCAAAAGACCAGCAATTTCAAGAGCAAACAACTCATGACTTCACGAGGCTTCAGCGATCCCAATGCACTGTTAGAGCCCTGAATTCACAGTCACTGGCATTAGTCATTCTGCAGCAATAACACAAGTCGTTTGTCAAGCGCTTTCCCATAATTCAAGCTTGCAGCACAATCACGGCCCAATGCATGGTTAAATGCGCACCAGCCCAATGCAGTGATGTGAATGTATGAGCCATTTAGATCGCTTTTTGTGTTTTTATGTATACATTTGTTGTGTTTATAAGTATGTATAGATATATCGACCGGAAATGTTAGAACTGTCCATACGTACAAGCGTTATTTATTCAGAACACTTGCTGATGTGAAAATTTCAGAACAGTGCCGGATTGCAGCTTTGAAGAAAACTGATTCTTGAGTTAATTAGGAGAACTATAACATACTGTAGAACCTCCCTATTAAGGTCACCCTCGGGACTGGGCAAAAGTGACCTGAATAGCGAGGTGATCTTATTAGCAGGACTAATTTCCTATGCCTTACAGTTACAGAAATAATTTGTGACTGTCAGGGCGACCTTAATTGCGAGGTGGCTGTATTACTGAGGTGACCATAAAGTGAGGTTTAACTGTACCTTAAAGTATAATTATTCTAGTGTTAACACATTTTGTTACAGATTGAGTAGCAGACAAGTTCTTTAAAAGAAGGTTAATATTCTCGCTGATGGGAAATTAAGTAGTGACCTATCCCCATTTATCTTGAAGGCCAGTACTTGTTTGACCAGTGCAGTGGACATGTCTTCAGTGACATGTGTTGTTAGCAGCAGAGTGACCAGTGTTGACCAGCTGATATTGATTGAGGCTCTGAGCACACAGAGTCCAGCAGATGTCCAGCAATGGTCAGCTGTCCTCACTAGGGAAGTAGTTCTTCTGTCTACTTCCTTGTGTTGGGTCAACATCACTCCAGGTTCCATTCCATCTTCTTCACTATATAAGAAATTGTTTCGCAGTAAATGGGGCACAGTGGTTGCATAGATGCGGGAACAGGGGTGCAAAGAGGACAGCTCCCCCCTGGTATTTAGCTGGGGATGTGTTTTTGGCGAACCTCAAGGGAGGTGGAAATCAAGGTTTTCTGAGATCCTTAAAAATTAACCAATTCAATACGAGGCCGCACTATCTGTGACATTTCGGTATCACAGGCCGGTTATTTGGCATTGACGATATCTGCTATTCAAATCGTTTTTACTCACTAGTTGTGTATGGTTGTCAAGGCGAATAAATTAGCTATTCAGCAGTGGTCATCATTTATTATCGCTCAATAGTTTACGGAGATTTTCACGGTTTCTAATGATGGAATATGAAAATCTGCTGTGGCCACAATGGCGAATGGCATTACCTCAACTAGCGATTTACCACTGTATGTTTGGACAGATTATTTGATAGTTTTAGCGAAGAATCTTTGTCGGATGTTGACGATCGACACAATAATGATGTCAGCAAACATAGTATACAACTGTGTTCAGCAACTGTAAAAACGTTGAAGTCTTGGTGGCCATCTTGGATTGCAGGTTACCATGACGACGGAATAAAAAATGATATGGCTCATTTTACTCGCTGATTGTCATACTTTCCAAAAATATGTAACATTCCTATTCATAAAATGCATTTTTGTTGCTCAGATCTTGACTTGAAGTAAGGTAGTCCATTGTCTTGCATATTCACTGAGAATGCAGTATTCAGTGGTCACAGCTGGTCATGGTTAAGGTGGGTTTTTTGGTGAGCGTCTAGGTAGGCGGCAATTGGAAGTTTCTCATGAGTCTAAAAAAAGTTGAATGTCACCGCAAAAATTTGTTAACATCCATCCCCCCACCCTTGTCTTCTGATGTCATGATCCGACAGTGTATTGGTGCTAAGCCCTGGCTCTTAATTCCCCCAATATTAATTTTTTTCCCATGCCAGTTGGTGGTCAAGGGTCAGTGTTTATAGCGTGCCTCTTGTGCTCTATTTGGGTATTAACAAGTTACTGTAATGATTCCATGTATTTGTGGAACTTACTCTATGTTGGTATTAACAAGTTACTGTAATGACCCCATGTATTTGTGGAACTTACTCTGTTGGTTTTAACAAGTTACTGTAATGACTCCATGTATTTGTGGAACTTACTCTATGTTGGTATTAACAAGTTACTGTAATGACTCCATGTATTTTGGAACTTATTCTGTGTTGGTATTAACAAGTTACTGTAATGACTCCACGTATTTTTGGAACTTACTCTAGGTTGGTATTAACAAGTTACTGTAATGACTCCACGTATTTGTGGAACTTACTCTAGGTTGGTATTAACAAGTTACTGTAATGACTCCATGTATTTGTGGAACTTACTCTATGTTGGTATTAACAACTTACTGTAATGACTCCACGTATTTGTGGAACTTACTCTAGGTTGGTATTAACAACTTACTGTAATGACTCCACGTATTTGTGGAACTTACTCTAGGTTGGTATTAACAAGTTACTGTAATGACTCCATGTATTTGTGGAACTTACTCTATGTTATTATTAAGTCAGTAGGAAATATCGTTTCATTTCGCTGTCATCTAAAATATTGTAAATCTTCATTAACTTTTTAGCAATTCCATCCATATGTTGACGACTTTTGCGATGTACAGATCTAAGAGAACGCTTAATCCTTTGGATTTGTTGTGCCATTGATCTCGGTTTTTCTGAGATACTGACTCTAAAAAAGTAATTTTGTTATTACTGATAGTGTTGTTATAATTCAGACACCCAAAATAATTTAATTGTCAGCTATCGGAAAACATGTGGTGACACTTTACTGCCAGTATTCCCAGGTCACCGAAGTGGCACTGCAGCACCAATCTTTATACAGTGCGCCTAGTGCTTACACTGCAAGGCCATAGTGCAAATGTTGGGTCAATCAAGATGAGTAGTTTTTCCATTTCCACAGAACTACCCGGTTCAAGAGTGTTGACAACCTGTCTAAAATGCAAATACTTAAACAATTACCAATATAGCTACTAAAAATTTGAGTAATAAAATAAAACGTCTAAATATTTATTACAACTTCATTACAGTAAATAATACTGTACTAAATAAACCTAATCTAAAACTATAATATATGTACAGGGTCTGATAGTGTCAACAGTTATTGATAAAGAAGAGAATAGCAGATGTGCACAGACAGGCATACATGCATTTCTGTTATCTTGCAACGGAGCATCGTGATGGCACGTGTGCATGCTTGTGATGGCACGTGTGCATGCTTGTGATGGCACGTGTGCATGCTTGTGATGGCACGTGTGCATGCTTGTGATGGCACGTGTGCATGCTTGTGATGGCACGTGTGCATGCTTGTGATGGCACGTGTGCATGCTTGTGATGGCACGTGTGCATGCTTGTGATGGCACGTGTGCATGCTTGTGATGGCACGTGTGCATGCTTGTGATGGCACGTGTGCATGCTTGTGATGGCACGTGTGCATGCTTGTGATGGCACGTGTGCATGCTTGCATGTCAATGTTTGTAGGAGGCAAATTAAATTAACGATGTAACATTGGCTGTCGGCACTATGCATATAGAGACAGACAAAGCATATGGATCCTGACAGGGCAAGTAATCTAATATCATGTGAAGTGAATGTTTGTTTTGTTCTTACGTGGCTTGCTGCTGGCACAATATCAATAATTTAACTAACCAATTACGTACGAAAGCACACCAGGATGTGTGCGTGACAGCACGGACATGCATGCAATGGTAGGATGTACTGTCGTGCTTAGACCTTGATGCTGATACGTATTTTTTCTCTCTGGTCAGAAAGTATTCAGCAATGTTACAGTCACTGTGCATAATGCCATGGGTCATGGCTGGGTCATGATCTTCTTTCATTGATTGATTGATTGATTGATTGATCTTGTTTACTAAAATGATATACTTGAACGACAATGAGAACAGTATCATACAGTTGAACCTTGCATTACAATCACCTTGGTAATACAGCCACCTCACAATTAAGGTCGCCCTGGAACAGTCCAAAATTATTTTTTTAACGGTAGAGTGGAACCTCGTTATTAAGGTCACCTTTGGGACTGAACAAAAGTGACCTGAATAGTGAGGTGACTGTATTAGCAGGACTAATATCCTATACTTTACTGCATATGGAAATAATTTTGGACTGTTATAGGGTGACCTTAATAGCGAGGTGACCTTGCCATTCAGGTTGCACTTGTCCAGTCCCAAGCTTGATGACTTTAATAGCGAGGTGACCTTGCCATTCAGGTTACACTTGTCCAGTCCCAAGCTTGATGACTCTAATAGCGAGGTGACCTTGCCATTCAGGTTACACTTGTCCAGTCCCAAGCTTGATGACTCTAATAGCGAGGTGACCTTGCCATTCAGGTTACACTTGTCCAGTCCCAAGCTTGATGACTGTAATAGCGAGGTGACCTTGCCATTCAGGTTACACTTGTCCAGTCCCAAGCTTGATGACTCTAATAGCGAGGTGACCTTGCCATTCAGGTTACACTTGTCCAGTCCCAAGCTTGATGACTCTAATAGCGAGGTGACCTTGCCATTCAGGTTACACTTGTCCAGTCCCAAGCTTGATGACTCTAATAGCGAGGTGACCTTGCCATTCAGGTTACACTTGTCCAGCCCCAAGCTTGATGACTCTAATAGCGAGGTGACCTTGCCATTCAGGTTACACTTGTCCAGTCCCAAGCTTGATGACTCTAATAGCGAGGTGACCTTGCCATTCAGGTTACGTTTGTCCAGTCCCAAGCTTGATGACTCTAATAGTGAGATGCCCCTGTAATGTATATAATTTTAGTTAGTGTTAAACACTGTCAGTTAATGCTTATTATTAATTAGATCATGTTTTTTAATAGCAATTATTGTTATATTATAAATTTGTATTAATATTTTCATTAATCAACAGGGTCTCTTATGTTAGTGGCGTGCGTTACACTTTAATAACAGTCGTGATAACGCATTTATATTTGCTGTATTCAATATGATTTCATGGTCGAATAAATGATTGTGAATCTACCCGATGTCGTAATTTACTGCCACTCGCTGCGTTTGCACGGTGACACGATGTCTGTGATTAGGAACGGATGTACTGGAGATAAAACAAGGCTCCATGTAAAAATACACATTCTCTCTCACCTGCGTGATTTCTTGTCGATATCGATTCGTTATGTTTTGTTATGCTGCAGCCGCATGTGATTTAATATGCCGCAATGATTGGATCATATTGCGTATCCGATCTATACAGTTATCCCCAGTGTACAAAGATTAATCTACTGCCAGTTTTATCACGTTCCTATTGTGCCTTTTGTCAGGCGTCTCGTTTCTATGTTTCATGTTCATGAGATTTAAATGGCAGTCTGGTCTGTTTGGTAGTTATTGCTACTCAGATAATAGTAATAATAACACTGTAATAACAGTTATTTATATAGCATTGTGTACCAGAAATAACATTTTTTCAAAGGCGCTTAAAATACAACATTGATAAAAACAATCTAACTAAAATCAGGGTATAATATGTGCGTGCATATCTGTGATATTGTCAACATTATATTATATATATAATAAAAAGGAATAGCAAATTAAATTCCCATGTGTAAAGAAATACATAACTTGGCTCGATACACTAAGAACAAATACAGAGTAAAGATTATATTTAAAATGGGTCAAACAAAAACAAAAACTTAAAATCAAGTAAATAAATAATAAAACATTAAGGATAAAGATGTCAGTGATGATGGCCGCTTACATCATTGCTGTACTGAAGGCCCCTTATGTCACTGCTGTACTAAAAGGCCCCTTTCAGCATGTTTACACTGGTCAGTATTGCAGTGTCCATTCAGCCTGCTGTTGACAACTGGTCAATCCCCACACATGTCCACTGTGTGTCCAGCCATCCATTAGCCTCTGTCCAGTTAATTAACTCTCAGGTGTGATTTCCCCCAGGCCTAATTCCCACAACTGTCTATGGTCATCTCTCTTCTCCCTCTCACCAGGTGGTGCTTCTTCTCGACCAACTCCCATTCCGGGGTCAGATCACTATTTTATTTTCACATGCGATCTGTCCCCACTTTTTTGTATGGTATGTGTCTTCGTACACAGGGAACTTTCTGTAATTGAGTGTCTTACACAGGGATCTTTCTGTAAGTAAGGATCTTAACACACAGGGGATCCTTCCATAATATAGTGTCTTACACAGGGGATCTTTCCATAATTGAATGTCTTCTTACATAGGGGATACTTCCATAATTGAGTGTCTACTTACACAGGGACCCTTCCATAATTGAGTGTCTTCTTACACAGGGGATCCTTCCATAATTGCATACTACCAAATAACTGCTAGAAATCAAGATATGTAGTCATCCACAAATGTCCTCTTTTTCTTTTCAGGCCAAAACAGCTTGTTAGTTTAGAGAATTTTGTGTTTTACATTTCATATTAAGACTTTAATTGGAAACAGCAGGAAATGTAGTTGAACAAATGTTTGCCCCCTGTTCAGACGGCATTTCAGAAATGACATTTAATGCGTTTTACCCGAGACCTTTCAACAATTGTTTTAACGTTGTCCAAAAGAGGTACACTCTTGAGATCACTGGCATTTTGTTCCGCTGCCATAAAACCGGAATCTAAAATATAATCTGTCCCCAGACAAGCTTTAACCAAACAATCCCTGAGCACCAAACCAACACCTGTCTGGCATGACAACACAGAAACAAATTGTTTGTCACACACAGAGCAGATCAATGACTGCTGAAGTGCTATCCAAGCCTTGGCTGGGTGCATGACTGCAGATTACCCATGCCTGCCTGCCTAAGTACACATCGCTGGGGGCTGGCTGGCTATCACCAACTGTTGGGAGTTTCATACATCCTTCATCCATGATTAAGTACCTTAACCCTCTCTCTCCCAACTAACACCATGTCTATCCCTAACACCAGCAGTGGGGATAATTATGAACATTTAACACCTGCATTTAATAATTAAAATGCAGATGGCATTGGTCATGGTCATTTTCTAAACAGATTTAACCCTTTGCGTGTCGGGTTGATGTGAGACCCTGCAGTGATTGTATTAGTGATGTGTGTAGTGATTGCAACACGGATACAGATGCACACTTTAGTTACCATTCCCAGGTGTGTTATGCGTTTAATTACGTGTTTTGTGTTTAACAACAACAGGCACTAGATTATGTCATTATACTTTGCTCAGAAGAACTTTCAAATTCCTATAAAAACATACTTTCTTGTCACTATATAAGAGAATGGTAAGATCAGACTTATGCTAGGCACACACCAGCTGACTAACACCGACTTGCGTTGCCAGTCGGCACAAAAAACAGTCGGCGCTAAACGCCAATTAGTTCCGCCAACTAGCGCCCACTTCTGCCCGCACACACCAACCGACTCGCGCCGACCGTCGGCGTTCGGCATGATCCTTGTGGAAAACAAATCCACTATAAATACACGTATTTACTACGGATTTAACCATGTGTTTCGATATGCCTACAATTAACACATGAAACATTTGTAAAAATTACGCCAAAACGGCTATCAGAAAAACGAAACTTGTTACATAGTAAGTCGGAGCTTCGCCATCAGCCTTCACGACATTATGGCTTGAGCATTTAGCATATCCTCCAGCAAAGAAACGCATAGCGTCGAGCTATGTTTGATATCAGTACGCAGAATGTTATATTTAGCCATTTCAGTTAACAGTTATGTTGAAGTGTAATCAGTCGCACCCAACGAATTCCTAAAAACGTTTTCCACCGCTAGCGCCGCTTTGTGGATTCTTATGGCTTAATATATATGTGCCCAGCAGTGGCGGCACCAGAGGTAACGTTTTTCGCAAAACAAAATACTGTCGGAATCATGAAACAAACTTACAAAGTCAGGTGGAAATTAGGTTTATTTGAGGCGCCTGTTTTAAGAACAAGCCAAAAAAATGATGATGGTCAATGGCAATAGGATAAAAAATAATCTACCACTTTCTGAAACGTTGGTTACCCGCCAGATCAGTAAAATATGAAAGTAAAAAATGAAAACATGTGGCCCGAAATGGTTTGAAAACTCAGAAAAGACGCCGAGCTTAGCCTTATATCGAGGCCTATCACATGATCGTGCTATGATGTCTTATTGGCCAAGTTACCGCGGACCGTGTTATTATGAAAACAAACTTGCACACTCCAGCCGACTCGTCATTGGATATGCACGGACTCGTCACCAGATACCTCCTTATCAACGCCGACTGCCGAGTAACGCAGGCCGCCGATTCAACATTCGAATCGACGTTAGTCGGCGTTATAAGGCCGACCGTCGGGCTTAAATTTGTCGGTTGGTGTGTGTCGAAAATCGGCTGGTGTATGCCTAGCATTATACTATGCCATAGTAATATGGTATCCACATAAAACGAAATATAAAATAACCATAGAAAATATCCGGAAAAGAGCCACAACAGAACTACCGGGTGTGAAGGACCTACGTATATATAGAACTACTAAAATTACTAAAGCTTCCCATATTAGCGTACCTATGATTAAGCAGAGACACGATAGAAGCGTATAAGATAATGCACAACGTGTACTAAATGAATCTGCACTAAACCTCCTGAAATGGGACAAAGCGTCACAAAGATCAGGTAATAGAGGACACGCTCAAATCATTTACACAAAGAGCTAAGATAAACCTATGACAAAAATGCATTCCCACTTAGAGTAGCAGAACCAGGGAATAGTCTCCCAGAAACAGCAGTACAAGCTAGAACATTAAACTCATTTAAAAATCATCTAGATCGATTCTGGTCTACCCAGGCGATATTTTATGAGTATGAAGTTCCATTAACAATAAAGGGATACTGGAACCAGAAATCATGAACTGTTAACATTACATTCAGAATATGAAGGTCTGATCATTGAGGAATTGAGGGGATCCTGTGATCGTCCTAATGTATCCTAAGGTCAATATAACGTATGTCGCTCAGCTGTTTCAATGCCATTGAAAATTCTGGTGACATGCATTTAATGTCAAGTTACTTTGTTTAAATAAACATGATAAAATTTTCCAATTCTTTTTTCAGAATGCACTCCAAGTACATTTCCTAAAAATGGAGAATATTTTTTATCTCATTCCAGATATGTAATATTAGTTAGGTGGTAACTAATTTTCTCTAACACGTGCACTTTGATTGTCTTCCAACACTGTTGACTGGTAAACCTATTGTCATTTTCATTTTTGGTTATGAATTCAGTTTTATGTTGTACTTAAACACATGCAAATATAAGTGCCATTATTATAACAGCAACAAGACCTTTTTGTGACATTTAATCAGATTGGACAGTTTTTAACGATGACATAGCTTTCATGCAGAGTCAATGCACTTCGCAAAAACGGGTTCGGCGAAATCAGCTGATCAGAATTTCAACGTAAAACGGTAATTGGTTATATCAGTGTGATTAAATAGCATTGAAACAGTTCTGTTTAGGTCTGCATCAAAAACATACTCTAGATGATGTAATTATGCCACTTAAATTATTTTTCACCAATAGTGTAAGACTCTGTAAGTCCTTCTTTCAATACATTGCTAATGTATGCAATCTAAGAGTATTTAACTGTTTCAATGCCAGCCAAAATTGCGCTGACATACAAGAAGTGCCAAGTCTTTTTTGAGACTTGCATGCCATTTTAAACTTGTATTTTTATGCGACTAATGTTCAAGTATCACTAAGTAAACTATCCATTTCCTGAAACAGCAGATAGTTTTCTATTTAGTTCAAAAAACGTAATAGTCAAATGACACAACTTAACTCACTTTGACAAACATATGTGCTTAGACTATCATCTGACGCGTTTTGCATGGTAAACATACCAAATTTTGTTTTTGGTTACAACTTCCTGTTTCTTTTTGCCGTCAAACGAGTGCAAATCTAAGAGTAATTGTAAAACCAGCAGCTGAACAACTTCCTTTTGTAATGATTAATCTTCTTGGTGAATTGGTTATGGTGTCGTAGCCACCAGCCAAAGCTGGTACACATTGCAAAATGAAATCGGCGCAATCGGCTGCATGGCTCTACGTGGCAACACTGGTGGTCGGTGCAATCGGCTGCATGGCTCTACGTGGCAACACTGGTGGTCGGTGCAATCGGCTGCATGGCTCTACGTGGCAACACCGGTGGTCGGTGCAATCGGCTGCATGGCTCTACGTGGCAACACCGGTGGTCGGTGCAATCGGCTGCATGGCTCTACGTGGTAACACCGGTGGTCGGTGCAATCGGCTGCATGGCTCTTCGTGGCAACACCGGTGGTCGGTGCAATCGGCTGCATGGCTCTTCGTGGCAACACCGGTGGTCGGTGCAATCGGCTGCATGGCTCTTCGTGGCAACACCGGTGGTCGGTGCAATCGGCTGCATGGCTCTTCGTGGCAACACCGGTGGTCGGTGCAATCGGCTGCATGGCTCTTCGTGGCAACACCGGTGGTCGGTGCAATCGGCTGCATGGCTCTTCGTGGCAACACCGGTGGTCGGTGCAATCGGCTGCATGGCTCTTCGTGGCAACACCGGTGGTCGGTGCAATCGGCTGCATGGCTCTTCGTGGCAACACCGGTGGTCGGTGCAATCGGCTGCATGGCTCTTCGTGGCAACACTGGTGGTCGGTGCAATCGGCTGCATGGCTCTTCGTGGCAACACTGGTGGTCGGTGCAATCGGCTGCAAGGCTCTTCGTGGCAACACCGGTGGTCGGCGCAATCGGCTGCATGGCTCTTCGTGGCAACACTGGTGGTCGGTGCAATCGGCTGCATGGCTCTTCGTGGCAACACTGGTGGTCGTTGCAATCGGCTGCATGGCTCTTCGTGGCAACACTGGTGGTCGGTGCAATCGGCTGCATGGCTCTTCGTGGCAACACTGGTGGTCGGTGCAATCGGCTGCATGGCTCTTCGTGGCAACACTGGTGGTCGGTGCAATCGGCTGCATGGCTCTTCGTGGCAACACTGGTGGTCGGTGCAATCGGCTGCATGGCTCTTCGTGGCAACACCGGTGGTCGGTGCAATCGGCTGCATGGCTCTTCGTGGCAACACCGGTGGTCGGTGCAATCGACTGCATGGCTCTTCGTGGCAACACTGGTGGTCGGTGCAATCGGCTGCATGGCTCTTCGTGGCAACACCGGTGGTCGGTGCAATCGGCTGCATGGCTCTACGTGGCAACACTGGTTGTCGGTGCAATCGGCTGCATGTCTCTTCGTGGCAACACTGGTGGTCGGTGCAATCGGCTGCATGGCTCTTCGTGGCAACACTGGTGGTCGGTGCAATCGGCTGCATGGCTCTTCGTGGCAACACCGGTGGTCGGTGCAATCGGCTGCATGGCTCTTCGTGGCAACACCGGTGGTCGGTGCAATCGGCTGCATGGCTCTACGTGGCAACACTGGTGGTCGGTGCAATCGGCTGCATGGCTCTTCGTGGCAACACTGGTGGTCGGTGCAATCAGCTGCATGGCTCTTCGTGGCAACACCGGTGGTCGGCGCAATCGGCCCTGTGGCACTGAAACGGTTTAGAACACCGTCTGTATGCATCATTCCAGATTTTAAAGGCTAAAAGAGTTTTATTGTGGAGTGCTGTGGCATGGTGGATAGAGTGTTGGACTCTCAGTTGAGAGATTCTGGGTGTATAATGTGTTCCTGCCCTTGCAATCCTTGGGCAAGCGTGTTTATTTCATCTTTCTCCAGTTCAGTCAGTGGTATGAATGAGTACCTGGCAATATACATTGGTTGATATTTGTGTACGAATAGTCTTCATGCAGTAATTACATCATGGCTGAATGCTTCCCAGAGAAGTCGAGATGGTGTTTGATTGAACCAGTCTGCCGGGGGGTAATGTTTAAAACACTTTGAGCAGTCCTAATGACTGGATACTGCGTTATATAAGAACTTACCTTTACTTTGTTCATTAATTGTGCACATATGTACCATTTTCCAAAGTTGCATATATTAAGTAAAAGATTTCCAGTTTTCCTGCATATTCAGCAACTGGACAGGATATTATGAAGAAGACAACGTGGGGACAGACCACATTTCACATGTATGTATCCTTATGCTGAGAGTACACTGCTAAACGTTTGTCGCGAGTAGTCTGTTTGATCAGCAAGCAACGACGATGTTTCATCTGACACCATCGTTCACTACGCATCTTTTGTTGTTGCGATTCAATATTCGAATGATGAATCGGTTCAACAACTGTTGTACCGGTCAAATCAACAAGTGACTTGAGTTTTGTTGAGTTGCAGTCCAGCTTACATTGTATGATTGATCAGCTTTTAATTGATCAAACAGATGACTAGCAACAAAGGTTTAGCCGTGTACATTCAGCATAAGACAAATGAAGTTTAAATGACGTTGAGACAGGATTCTCTTTTGAGGAGTGTTTGTGATAACATATTTTTCATTATCAGAAAATGCCTCTAATGAGGGCTGCGTTTACAACATTCATTTTATTCACAATTTACTTTCACATACGTTTGTTGCAGAATAGTTAATGGTAACCTGTGAATATTAGTTAACCACTTACCGTAATGATGGTATGTATTGGGACACTTAAAAATAAAAAAATTATCAGCTGTCCCAAAACATAGGGTGCACAAAAATAATTCTCACATTCACTGTCCCAAAACTTAGGGACACAAACTAATTATAACATCATGACATTGTCGTCCCTGTTTTATTACCCTGGTGTTAACCTGGCGTTGTAGCTTCACCATGGTTACCTCGTATATTACCCTGATACAAACTATTTTTGCAGTGGCTAAACTATCGAGTGCATATCGTTTTCTAAATTTCGTACAAATGTTTTTGTCATAAATTTGACATCACTCCCAAGAATGGCAAGAAGTAACAATTGACTTGAAGACTGCATTAAGCAACTGGAGCATCTGTCAACATAGAAGGTGCCTCGGAGGGTGGGGAGTGGGGCGAAACATTGTTGATGGTGCTACAGTAGTTACATCACTCTAGTTTGTGTAGTTTACATCAGAGCTGCGATTGTAATACACCATTTTAGATACACTGATTTTATCTATACGTCAGCATCGGGGGGAAAAGTGGGTATGCACTCATCACAAATACGAATAATTGGTGTCCCAATACATAGGGACAAAAAATAAAACTATTTACAGGTGTACAAAGATGTCCCAAAACATACGGTGCAGTAAAAAAAAAATTTCTATTTTTTTAGTGTGTCCCAATACAACACATATCAGACATTGCGGTATACTATTTTTAACTGAATTATCACATTTGAAGTCAGTTTGAAGTAGGATTTATGACAGGACAGACCAAAGTAATAAAATGCTGCAGACATTTGTGTATTGTATTGAAATAGGCGCACCCATTTCCAAAAGTCCATATCTAAATTACACCACAAAATGACATAAAATGATAGACATATTTAACATTTAGAAAACCATTTCAGTATACTTAGCCCATCATCGTGCTAAGACTTGATAATGATCAAATATGTGGAGATCCCCTGTACCGATAATCCTAGCTGCACACATACTATCAATGAGATAATCATGTGCTTAGAGATTAACATGTGATATCCTATTACATAATATCACTAGAACATGGGAAAGAAATCAGAGCCATGTATGTTAACAACTGTACTTAAGGTGGCCTACACAAACAAGTGGATTTACAGATAATCCAGAGGGGGATAATCCAGGTGTGACTGGAGGGGATAATCTCATTATCTCCTGAGACGCCAGCTCATAAACAAGGATTATCCCAATAGATTGAACAGCCCCTGGGATTCCTGTAATGGAAATAAGATGGATGTCCTAGCAAGTGGTATTCCCCTAAGGTGTGTTTGGAAGTAGCCTGAGGCAGTGTGTTTATATAAGTGTCCTAAGGCAGTCTGGGTAGTGGTGTTGTGATTTGATAGGATTAACCATTTCTCTGTGTGTGTTCAGGCAGAAGCATTACATCCTGGTCTTGCAGCATGCCGCATTCACTAGGATTAATCCCCTGAAATATCCAAATGCACTGAGGTTAGACCATGCTAGATACTATGAAATTAAGAGTAGATCATATGTACATATATTAATTAATAATAGAATAATAATAACAATTATGAGGATACAAAATATATTTTAATAATAATAATATTAATAAAGGATACCAAATATATTTTTAAATAATAAACATTGTTCATTCGCTGTTAACCTGATCAAATATAATGTTATCTTCCTAAGGATTAAAAACAATTTAAACTTACAGATTAGTGTTATTGCTAAAAAAAAAAAAATTTTTTTATGTAAATTGGGCAATGCAGTAAAGATATGAAAAACAAAGGATTCAAATAAATTTCTTTAAAAATTGTAGAATGAAAATATAGAGCAACAATGAAATTTAATAAACTAAAAACATCAGTAAAATGGTAAATGATTATGAAGACTTTATGAAAAGTGAAAATGAGTTATAGAACCATAATTAGCAAAGCAGCAATACCGTTTTAGTAAAAGAATAGAGCATCTTCCCGGCTAGCATGGGGTAATAAAAATGTTGCCTACGCTACCCCTGGCAGATATCCTACACAATGTATGGAGGGTAGCTGTCCTAGTTATTGTGTTCGCCGGTTGCGATTGTAGGAATAATGCAGAAACCTATGCTCCCCATACCAAAGGTCAACTCACAAAATCCTAATAATTACCATCAAACCATTTTAAAGAGCCAATTGGCCAATGGTAATGTGTTTTCTACTAATTCTAATTTCCAAACATTACATGTATGTAACATCAACCACAACTTTGAGCATAGTAAACAAAAAAAGTGAACTAAACATTATGGTAGAAGATATTGACCCTCACATAATAGGTATAACCGAATCGTGGGCCACCACTGATATATCAGATGCCGAATTGGGACTAACAGGATATGTAATGTTTAGGAAAGATAGAATAGGAAGAAAGGGAGGTGGAGTTATTTTATATATTAAAGAATCTATCCAGGCTTATGAAATAAAATTAGAAAGAGAAGCAGATTGCGAAGAAGCTGTTTGGTGTAACATAGTTACAGGAAACTCAACGTTAACAGTTGGGTTAGTTTATCGAAGTCCAAACATAAGCATAGAAGAGAATGAAAAAATACAAAACGCTATAAGGGAAGTAAGCAAACGGGACTGTATTATTATGGGGGATTTTAACCATGGGCATATACAATGGAAATCTCTACAGAGTATGGGGAGTGAGGACCACAAGTTTTTAGTTTTAGTTCAAGATACATTCCTTTCTCAACATGTGCTAGAACCAACCAGGGGAGAGAATGTGTTAGACTTAGTTTTGTCCTCACAGAAAGAATTAGTTGACAATGTCAAGATATGTGAGCCACTGGGGAGTAGTGATCACAACCAGATACATTTTACCATCAAAGTAAAATCAGAAAGGAATAGTAAAAAGCAGTATAGGAGAAATTTCCACAAAGGAAGGTATAAGGACATGAAGAAATATTTAGCAAAGATAGACTGGAATAACACACTGAAGAATAAGACAGCAACCGAATGCTGGAATATCTTAAGTAGTGAAATTAAGTGCATAGTCGATAAATTTGTACCTTTCAAAAAACAAGGGAAACGGTCTAAAAAGAAACACTTATCGAAAGAAGCCATTAGAAAAATTAAGTATAAACAAATGATGTGGAAGTCATATAGATGTACTGGAAATGATGAAGACTACAACATTTATAAAGAAGCACTTAATCAAGCTACAGCTGAAATTAGAAATTCAAAGAGAAGCTATGAAAAAAAATTAGCTAGTAATATAAAACATGATAGTAAGAGTTTGTATGCGTATATTCGAAGCAAACAGAAAGTTCAGGATAAGGTCGGTCCTCTAGAAGATAGTGCTGGAAATACAATATCAGAGGGATTCTTAATGGCAGAAGACCTGAATGAGTATTTTAGTTCAGTGTTTACCAGGGAAGATATTAGTTCACTGCCAGTACCAGAGGCTAAGTTCAAGGGGGCAGATTCAGACTATTTAGGACAGTTAGTTGTAACCTCGGAAATGGTAGCTAAGAAAATAAGGGCTATGAAGGATAATAAATCACCTGGAGTGGACGGGATTCCGCCCAAACTACTATTGGAAATTGTAGAACAAATTAGCGCACCGCTTGCAACAGTTTTCAATTTGTCATTAGAAGAGGGAGTGGTTCCTTTAGAATGGAAAGAGGCAAACATTATACCGTTATTTAAAAAAGGTTCCAGAAACAAGTCAGAGAACTATAGACCAGTGAGTTTAACATCAGTGATTTGCAAATTATTAGAAAGACTAATTAAAGATCACATGGTGGATTTTCTTGTTAAACATAACTTGATAAACCCATCTCAACATGGGTATTTAAAAGCGAGGTCATGCTTAACAAATATGTTATGTTTTTTGGAAGACATCACTAGGTGGGTAGATGAGGGATCACCAGTAGATATCATCTATTTAGATTTTCAAAAAGCTTTCGACAAAGTACCACATCAAAGATTACTCCTTAAGCTAAAGGCCCATGGCATAGGAAATGGTATAATAAACTGGATAGAAAAATGGCTGAATGACAGAAGACAACGTGTAGTAGTTGATGGGGAGGCTTCAAACTGGAAATAGGTATTGAGTGGGGTACCACAGGGATCAGTACTAGGACCTATATTATTCTTAATATATATCAACGATTTGGACGATGATATAACAAGCAAGGTGTTGAAATTTGCGGATGATACAAAAGTGTTTAGAAGGATTAAAAGTGATGGAGACAGACAGCATTTACAAGATGATCTTGATAGGTTGATCAAATGGTCTGAAAAGTGGCAAATGCTGTTCAATTTTGGGAAATGTAAATGCCTCCACACAGGTCATGGGAGTGAAGAGGTAAAATATAAAATGGGGGGTACTGTTCTAAGTACTACTGTAAAAGAAAAGGACTTAGGGTTAACCATTAGTGCTGATATGAAGGTTTCAGAGCAGTGCGGAATTGCAGCGTCAAAGGGAAATCAAATCCTTGGATTAATTAGGCGAAATATAGCGTATAAGAAAAAAGAATTAATAGTACCGCTGTACAAAACAATAGTAAGGCCTCATTTAGAATATTGTATACAAGCATGGAGGCCATATCGCAAGAAGGACATAGATATGCTAGAAAGAGTACAGAGGAGAGCGACTAAAATGATACCAAATCTGAGGGATCTTAGTTACGAAATACGCCTAAAAGAATGTGGTTTAACAACACTAGAGACCAGGAGATTGAGAGGAGATCACATAGAAGTGTTTAAAATATTGAATGGTTATGAAAATATTGATAGAAACATTTTTTTCTCAGTTAAGAAAGATAGAAGGACCAGAGGACATGAAGCTACATTAGTAAAGGAGCAGTGTAGATTAGATATAAGAAAGTTCTCATTCTCACAAAGGACTGTAAATGAATGGAACAGATTATCTCCTGATTGTGTTGGTGCTAGTATCGTGAATATGTTTAAAAATAAAATCGACACACCTTAAAAAGGCGGGATACATGTAGATAAAAAGTATTGGACTCTCGATAAGCCAAAAGGCTTCCTTGTCCAACTGCCATCCAGAGTAATTTTCTGGATGGCAATCTTGTTAAATCTTGTTAAATTGGCCCAAATCTAAATCAGCCTAACTTGAAAGGCAACGAGATGATTGCGTAACCTGTAATACGGGCATAGAGGCACAGTGGCTAGGGCATCGGGGTATCAATCAAGAGAACCCGGGTTTGAATCGTATGCTGCGGTTTCAATCCTTGGGCAAGTTCGTTCACTCTACATTGCTCCAGTTCACTCGGCTGTATGAATGAGTACCTGGTTATAGACAGTGGAGGAAATTTGTATGCAAATTGTCTTCGTGCTATATAATTTAGCGCCCTTGCCAAACATGGATACATAATCACTAGGTGGCGCTGATTTGATTTCCGGGTAGTTCAACCATGGGCCGTGTACTTTTGCCCATACCTCACTGTACGCAATCGCTGCTGTTGATAATGTTCCAAGTTTAACTCCATATATCTACATAAGTTGATATCCAATGTGTATATTTATTACACCTTTCCACAGAGAGGATAGTCTGTATTTGCTAAAGGAAAGTTTAATTGAATATTTTGCATGGATTTGTGCTTAAATAACCGGGATAATGAAGCGATGTCGATCTGTGTGCACGGTGCCCGCCATGGGCGGTGTGATCAACCAGCATATCGTATATTTTACACAGCTTTTGGTCAGGAATTTGAGGTATTTTAATATCGAAATTATATAGAATATTGGCAGTGTATATGTCAGTTACTCTGTCTCTCTGGGTTCCAAGTTACCACCCGGGATCTCGTCAGTAAGAGAATGTACATTTGTAAATGATCCCCTTATTTCTCTTATCTTCCTCCACAGTCCAAATCACACGCTGATCCCCTTACTTCTCTAATCTTCTTCCACAGTCGAAATCACACGCTGATCCCCTTATTTCTCAAATCTTCTTCCAGGAGTCCAAATCACACGCTGATCCCCTTATTTCTCTTATCTTCTTCCAGGAGTCCAAATCACACGCTGATCCCCTTATTTCTCTAATCTTCTTCCAGGTGTCCAAATCACACGCTGATCCCCTTATTTCTTTAATCTTCTTTCAGGAGTCCAAATCACACGCTGATCCCCTTATTTCTCTTATCTTCTTCCAGGAGTCCAAATCACACGTTGATCCCCTTATTTCTCTTATCTTCTTCCAGGAGTCCAAATCACACGCTTATCCCCTTATTTCTCTTATCTTCATCCATGAGTCCAAATCACACGCTGATCCCCTTATTTCTCTTATTTTCTTCCACGAGACCAAATCACACGCTGATCCCCTTATTTCTCTTATCTTCTTCCAGTAGTCCAAATCACACGCTGATCCTGTTATTTCTCTTATCTTCTTCCAGTAGTCCAAATCACACGCTGATCCCCTTATTTCTTTTATCTTCTTCCAGGAGTCCAAATCACACGCTGATCCCCTTATTTCTCTTATCTTCTTCCAGGAGTCCAAATCACACGCTGATCCCCTTATTTCTCTTATCTTCTTCCACAGTCCAAATCACTCCTGCATGTAGGTTCTAAGTTTCCATCTCCAACAGCCAAATCCACTGAAAAAAGATTTAAGAGGTCTCATTTTATTCTTATTCCATGATCAAATACAATCAGCTTTTAAAAATTTCTAAGCTTTTTATCAGAATAAAATATCACCCAAAATAAATAACATGTATGGCATTGGGATGACAACATGTGCCGGGTGATGTCTGCTCCGACAGTTAGCACGTGCTTGCGGTGCGCGGAATCAGAATTGTTGACAAATTGTCGTGCAGAAATTGGCGATTTTATACATAATTGAGAAGGCATACGTGGCTAAAATTACCAAAGAACGGCAGTTTATTTGTTATTGAGGCATCCCAAACACCTGACACTTGCATTCACAAGATCTTGACAGAGAACAGAAGCCATGAAAAACAATAACAAATTGGCCAAACCCTGTTCGCACCGATTTCGGTCAATATTTGGCAGATATTGAGTACTCTTTACGGTACAATTCTGACTAAAATATTGGACGTGATTGTGCTTATGACTTGTAACTAATCAGTGTGCTACTTACTGATGTGATGTCGATCAATTAAATGCTGTAAATATTCCAACTTGTGTTGAGATTGATTTGAGCCAAATTGAGATAGCGCGTGGGTGACTGGTTTGCACTACCCAGAAATCGCTAAAACGCTGCTGCCACCTGATGAAAGGACCGTGAACTGGGGGATCTGGCAAAAGAACTATTGCAGCATAGCTGAATGCTTCCCAGAGAAGTCGAGGTGGTGTTCAATCAAACAGGTCTGCCAGGGAGTAAAGTGTAAAGCGCTTTGAGCAGCCCAAAGGATACAGTGCTATATAAGAACTTGTCTTACCTTTTTTATGTTTCGACAAAGCAACATGCCAAAGGGCAGTGAAACTGGCATAACCAGCAACGGCCTCTGGTGTGCAAGAGGGCGTTTTGAGAAAGAACTAATTTTCCCAGAGGTGACAAATCAACGATTCAACGCTATCTACTGATTGTGAAAATGCCAGGATTGTGGATATGTTTACAAAATTGACACATCTGATCAGAGGGGATTGTGAGCAGGTGAGATAGTTAGAGTAGATAATGCAACGGCTTTCTTGAAACTTTGCTATTTAGAACTGATTTCTTTGATGGCAGTCTAGCTCATTCTTTTTATATATTGCAAAATCTGGTTAAATGTGTTTTAATGTTAGTAAATGTTGTTAAATCATGTTCATATTTGGTTAAATCTATCAAATTACACCATGTTTTGTAAAGTAATATATGTAATTTATGTTTTGTAGTTATATCCAATCATAAGGAAATAAAATTAAAATGTATTGTTTTCTATTTTGTGTACAGTACACGGGCATTTTGTAAACTACACAAAAAGAAAATATGGAAAATTATTCATCATTAGAAATGGCTTAACATAGCAAATCATGTTAATCAATATGCATAACTATATGCTACTAACTTGACTCTGTAGCCGTTTGACTCACAAATCACCAACATGTGGTAAAGCCAATCACCAGCCAATAACTGCACAGTGATTGAAAAATTACACTAACAATGTCACGCACACACAACCAGGAAATTGGTTTCCCTGGAAATTTGACGGTACTGAAACAGGTCGGAGGAAATTTGTTGCAAATTGCATGGTCATATAAGTTATGACATGCAAAAGTGGTTCTCGCCTTCACACATTTTGGTAATTAGCAGTTGCATTTAATTGTCCACTAAGGGTAGATCTCAAACACAGACACTCATTGTGAGTTAGGAGAAACATCTCAAGGCGGGTCTGGGAAACAAGCCCTTAGCCTTACATAATTGTTTGCCAGTCTTGAGTAAATGAAAAGTGTGCTTTTTAGCACGGGAACCGCTGGTGTTGAAGCCTTTCACATCAATCACCACCATTATTGGCAAATTAAATTAATTTTAATGACAGCCTTTGAACCCCCTCCCATAAATGGAAATAATTTCTTTTGATATCGGACAACGTCGTACTGAGATGATCCCTAATATGACCTATAGTAATCACCCTGATGATATAAAAATATTCTGGTCTGTCCCCAAACAAAATCATTTGTATGTTGTCAAAATCAGAAGCACCCCGGTGACATCAAAATAACCCGCTCTGTCCTTACATCACGCAGTAATTAAAAACATGTCCTTGACATAAGTTTTTGTGAAAATCGATTCTGGATCACAATGTAATTGATTACAATCATAATTGAAGTTAGATCCACATTGACAAACTAGATTGCCTCTTCCAAATGTTTTCCTTGGGGTTTTCTCAGAAAAACATGTAGTTATCGGCGATTGCTAAGTGAACTGTCGATTGTAACGATAGTTGGCCAAACACATCAGCAGGTTTATTTGTGTCCCTGGACGACTATTCACAGACGGGATTTTTCAACTTTATTACACAATGTTTACTTATTTACCGAGTCCAATGACACAAGGGCAATAATTGTCGATGAAATCAGCACCACTCATTGTTCACCAATATGAAACAACTGTCCCCAACTCCAAGCAACAACACCACCCGCTCCCTTGAGACCTACACATCATGTAAAAATGGAACATATTTAGCTTCCATGATACTATTGCGATAGCATTGCGATAGCGTCATGTACATTATCAAGTTGTTTATATATATATATGTATATATGTGTGTGTGTCAGCAAAATCTGCAAAACTAATAAAATACAACTACATGGATAGATAGATAGTTCTTTTGTACATACACGTATTTAGGAATCTACATACAATTATATATATGTATATATATATATATAACTCATAGAAACAAGCGAACCGTTATGTGCACTCTGGATCCAGTTGCACTTACAAAGGAATAGACATCGCATTAAAAAGTTATATTAATAAATAATTATATAAATAAATATATAATGAAGAGAGCCCAGTAATTGTTTTTCTTTATATAATAAGTGGCTCCTTTGACATATATGTCTTAATAGGAGTCACTGACCCCTTTTTGTAGTTTTTTTGTTTTACTAAATTGTTTTTAATTAGTTAATATGAGTTTCATTTAGTTGAACTACATCAATATAGTGATATACTTGTATATTGCCTACTGTGTGGTTTAATTTGATCTCGAACTGCAATAGTAAGATACTCACCCCTATAGACACAGTATGTGTGTCTGTGCTTAGCCCTGCCTATTTGGACCTTGTCACATAAATCCCCTGGTTTATTCCCAGGAGTGGAAGGGAGAAGGTTGCTCCCTGGGATGTAGTGGGAGGAAAGATTAGGGATCTGTAGGACTAGGAAGTAAAGCAGGAATGAAACCAGTGTGTGGCAGTCAATTTTCCGGGTGACTGAAAGCCAGGCCTTGAGCAGTTTGTCACTCAGGCAGTGGGCTGTTAGTAACAGCAGCAGGGGCTGGGAGGGAGTAGGGGGGTTTCCTGGGAAGAAGGGTGGGCACACAAGCATGCATGCACATAGGCATCCATGCAGGTGTGTGCTGCACACATGCATGCATGCTGGTCACATGCCAGACACATAACATGTGCATGCGTGCAGACATATACACACGTGCACACATGTGCATGCGCACACACCAAACAAGTGCATGTGCACATGCACGCACACACACAAATGCACACACAAACACATACACAAATACCATGAGCGTGCATGCAGACACAGACACACACAGACACACACACACACACACACACACACACACACACACACACACACACACACACACACACACACACACACACACACACACACACACACACACACACACACAATCGCAAACCGGCTGCGGAATTGCGATAGCAAATAAGTAAATCAAAACTAAAGCATTAACAAAACTCGAACTTCTAACATTTGTTTAACCACAGCAGTAACAAGTTGAGAGAACAAGATCAGATTTGTCCACTGCCTGTGTAAGAGGACTGTCGTGAAACTAGGCCTCTCATTGTCCATCTTCTGTCCACTTCAGTCCTGGTTGACCCGGTCCACTATCCGTCCATGATGAATGCTTCGGCTCTAGTAACAGCACTTTGCGATTGATTTTCGTCTCCTACTGGGTCCCATCATGGCGTATCACCTTTTGTTGGACGCTTCAGGCATTCTCAAGTGTCAGATCAGGGAATACCTCATCAGAGATAGCTGTCTTGTCTTCCTGTTTGTTCCCTTCCCTCTGTCCCTGTCATCCCACGGATTAGGACTGCTTCTTCCACACTGGGACGGGGATGTGATGGAAGCCCTTAGCCAGACATATTTTTTTGCCAGTCTTGAGTTAATCAAAAGTGTGGCTTGCAGCATTCCAACGGCTAGTGTAGAAGCCACTCGGCTAGTGTAGAAGCCACTCGAGTCAACCACAGCCATTACTGGCAAGGTTGAATTTTCAATGATAAATTAGTGTAATTTGAGCGATTTATTTAATACTGATTCATTCGATTTGTTTCACGACCAGTTGTGTCAAAGATAGTCATCAATATGGGCCCCTAGATTTAGAACTATTAGTTAATTTAGTGGCCAGCTGGTGATCTCTAAAATGAAAGTGAAATCACATATGGGATGTGATGTCACATAAGGGGATGTGATGTTACATAAGGGGATGTGATGTCACACAAGGGGGTGTGATGTCACATAAGGGGTGTGATGTCACATAAGGGAATGTGATGTTATATAAGGGAATGTGATGTCACATAAGGGAGTGTGATGTCACATAAGGGGATGTGATGTCACATAAGGGGATAAGATGTCACATAAGGGGATGTGATGTCACATAAAGGGATGTGATGTTACATAACGGAGTGTGATGTCACATAAGGGGTGTGATGTCACATAAGGGGTGTGATGTCACATAAGGGGGGGTGTTATCATGAATAGGGGGTGTGACATCACGGAAGGGGGTGCCCCGTGTTACGTCACAGATGGCGGTTTGACATCACACAGGGGGATGATATATTTGAGATACGTATAGACAGGTTCATTCTGTCGTTGTGGCTCCACATCGATTTATTTTGTTGTTTGATTGTCATCGGTGAATCGTCGTACTGACACTGCATTTCCTAACAAAATATTAAAAAAAATTAATAATTTTTAGTTGATAATTTAGGCCTGAACTATATATACACTGTATATATAGTCTTACAAATATAATAAAAGTATACATGCTTTTATGTAGGTGACATATGCAATGATTTTAGTAGCAAAGATTCCATGTTGCATCTTCACTGTGTATTATATATATATATATATATATATATGTGACCTGCGACAGCAAAGTGAGTATTAAGCCACAACACTGTGAAATCGAGTTTTGTATATTTTTGGTTTCCACACATCAAAAATTTTAAAATTAAACCTCATTTGTTAAAATATATTCAGTACTTTTTTATTTATTGCCAAATTGAAGTAATCTTAAAAACTATGTTTTGAAAAAGTTAAGCCATTTGGCTCACATTGTCCATTGTTTGTAATGTATGTCTTTATAAATGCATGTGTTTTATTTGTTTTGTATTATTTGTTACGGAAAATAAACTGGACACTGAAATATATTATAATTATGCATTTATAAGGTATGCATTTATATAAAAGTCACAAAATAGACCTAGGCAGACATGTTGGCCTTATGTAGAGAATAAACCTATGCATCTTAATACCCAGTTCACTTCGGCGGGTAACATTTCTGCCATATTTATTCTATCAAGGGTACACAACACTTAACAAATATTTGAGACATGCATATAAATATTATGTCAAATTTTGCATTCCAAGAAGTAAGCATGCGTGTACACATATTTTCTTTGGTTCCTGGGATTTCTGGGTACAGCCAACTCGACAGCGGGACTGGCAAGCGATTTATGTATCTCGCATATGAGAGGCAGGATATCAGAAGACGGTAAAGTCTGATAATTTAGGTGGGCCTTTTGATGTTTCTCATCACTGAGCTTAGAGTGTATCGTGATATTGGTAGAAATTAAATTACAGTGACAGAGTCAACAGTCAGTGTTGACACTGGAGATCAGTGCCATTGTGTCAGATCCTGATAAAATGGGGTGTACATTAATTAGGACATGTACGCTTATTAGAACGAATATGGTATGTTACATAATGCGGATATAAGATGAGGAATGCGTTCTGGCTGCACTCCCAGGTATATGAGGAGGTTTGATGTTGCAATCATTGGCTGACAGCCGGCTGTAATAGCGGTCTGCCTCCAGAATGTCTGAATTCTGGGAGAGTGGGAATCCATAAACAAACAGACCTGTGCCATGGTCACAGTTGGGATGTGAGGGAATATTCCCCATGGAGAGAGGTAAACAGGATTAGTGTTTTTAACCTGGGCTCCTGCAGTCAGCTACTGAAGGGTCCAGCACCAGTTCACAAAGCCCCGGGGACCGTTTCAATAACACTCATGAGCTCTTAAATCAGATTTTCTCTTTAACATCAATTTCAATCCTTGTCAGTGGATGAATGTGCCATGAGGAAATTTGTGCAGGTGTGTCATGGAAATAGTTTCCTCTGTGATATCGTGTTGGCTTTTTACACCATATCATTACATTCTTATCACCTCATCAGCCCGATTTTGCTCCTTGAACACAGACCTGTTGAATACAGACCTGTTGAACACAGACCTGTTGAATACAGACCTGTTGAATACAGACCTGTTGAATACAGACATGTTGGACACAGACCTGTTGGATACAGACCTGTTGAACACAGACCTCTTGGACACAGACCTGTTGAACACAGACCTGTTGAACACAGACCTGTTGGACACAGACCTGTTGAACACAGACCTGTTGGACACAGACCTGTTGGACACAGACCTGTTGGACACAGACCTGTTGAACACAGACCTCTTGGACACAGACCTGTTGAACACAGACCTGTTGAACACAGACCTGTTGGACACAGACATGTTGAACACAGACCTGTTGGACACAGACCTGTTGAACACAGACCTGTTGAACACAGACCTGTTGAACACAGACATGTTGGACACAGACCTGTTGAACACAGACATGTTGGACACAGACCTGTTGAACACAGACATGTTGGACACAGACCTGTTGAACACAGACCTGTTGAACACAGACATGTTGGACACAGACCTGTTGGACACAGACCTGTTGGACACAGACCTGTTGGACACAGACCTGTTGGACACAGACCTGTTGGACACAGACCTGTTGAACACAGACCTGTTGGGGACAGACCTGTTGGACACGGACCTGTTGGGGACAGACGTGGCTTTCCCTTTGGTGACCTTTTGTGACATTTTCTTTGTTCATATAAATTTTTTATGTGAGATTTTATTTGAACTTTTTTTAACGTTATTGCAATCTGTTATCTAATTTCACTCAACTTTTATGATATTTTTCTTGCCTTAAATTTCCAGGCAGAGCAAATTTGGAATTTAATACCTATCTAAAATAATCTATTTCGTTGAACAAACATGCCAGAATATTTAATGTGCAGTTCACAATTTTATTGGACCTTTTTGTTGTTAATATGTAATGGAAGATTAATCAAAACTTGATGTAAACCTGACATAAGTTTTTTCTAATTTCGATTACAGATCACAATATAATTGATTGCAATCATAATGGAACTTAACCATGTCTGCAAACTGAGGATATAGGTTGACTTTGCTTTCACACAAAACAAACCCATTATGCTATACATTTAACATGAATGAATGAATAAATGAACAAATGAATTAACAAACTATAGAATGAAGGAATGAATGATTGAATTAATCAATGTATAAACACATGCACACAAAATAATGAATGCGTGAATGAACAATCAAATTGTTTACCTAAATGTTTATTGTTTATATGAAATTATAACAGGAATTGCTATTACAGTCAAAGTAATAACCTAAACAGTTTCAGTTTGGCAGTTTCTACAATGCTTTTAATTCAAATTTTTGTTAAAGTGGTGATTTTACTCATACAGACCTTCTTGCCTTGTATCGTCACACAAAATGAAAAATTGGATTAACAGAGTAAAATTTGTGTTTAAACAACTCGACTAGATCCGCTTTATTTAGCAAAAATACTCACCTTCTTGAAGAGAAAACGTGGTTGCCCACAAGGTGAGAAACCAAATGACCAAGTGCTTAGTTCCATATTATATAACAGAGCACTACACAAAGACACACACACGCACGCACACACACATGCATGCACGCTCACACGCACGCACACATGCATGCACGCACACATGCACACACACATGCACATTTTCTATGCTTGTTCCAAGTTACAACTGAATGGTGAACAGGTATTGTAAGTTGGAATAATAATAGAAAACACACATTGTTGTTATGACCCTTTATCTGGTGCAAACCCTTAACATGTGGAGAATTATAAAAATGAAAGTGTTACGGATCATTCTTTAGGTTGTAGATCAGCCTCTGTAAGTTTTGTGCCCGAGATGCAAACTGTTAAGGAGAAATGGCGTAGCAGGCACGCATATGTGCAGGCATACATGCTGACAAAATTTAATAAACACCATTTTTGACATTTCCCCCAAACAAGAATGACATGTTTGTTTAAACACTGGGGAGTTAGGACTTATTTAATTGATGAAAAATGCGATAAATCCCCATTAAACGAGGTGCACAAAAAAGCATTTGTTTTCAAAATGCCATAAGCAGAACGCGGTATATCCATTTTCAGCTAGTGAGCACCGCCTTGCCACACGTGCCGCTGTGCGCAGTGACGCCATGCACTGTAGGGGTATTACATGTTTTAAGATTTTAGATTCTTAATGTACATCAACGTCATTTAAATGCTTTTATTTAAACTTTGAGAATGAAACACAAAAGTGATCTTTTCTCAAAACCAACAAAATAGATATACATAGGAACCTCACTATTAAGGTTACCCTTGGGGCTGGGCAAAGTGACCTGAATAGTGAGGTGACCCTATTAACGAGACGAATTTTCTATACTTTTCTATTATAGGAATATTTCTTGGACTGTCCCAGGGTGATCTTAATTGTGAGGTGGCACAGATACAGAGGGGATTATCAAACGATGTTCAACCCTATTGCATTTCGGCTTGAAACCCTTTATATGGTAGCTTGATCATAGTTAGATGCGAGACATGGGGCACCCATCTAATATGGCTTTATACTGATACTGTTCCAATGACCCACATGTCCACAACTGATGAAATGTGACTTACTGAACCATAGCCCACAGGTCAACACCAATGTCGATGTCCTTGACGATATCGCCATGGCACTCATGTGAGGAGAATTTGTGTTGACATTTGGTAATAAGGGGCAGATTTAGTGTCAATACCATCTATTCTGCAGACTGTGCAGTAGGATATAATTCTAGGGACCGAGTCAAATGTTATATTATGTGATGCAGTGATTCTGCCAAGGGGTGGTCTCATTATTTTTTGTAAATGGGGAATGTTTCGTAATGCATTGAGTGACTGTGGGTCTACCTTTTATTTTGTTAAGAAAATAAATTATTGTAATTATACTTTTGATATATAAACACTTAATCAAATTTAAATTTAATCAAACACAAAATCAAATTTTCTTTATATCACAACTGTTAAATTGATATCTCACAATTGTGATATAAATAAAATCTGATTTAAATGATTCTTTCAAATTGATGAATATTACACCAGATACTTAATTATTAGCTTCAAGTTTATTGTGGTATATGTGTTTTCAAACTATCCCTCCCTTTTGGGTTTTGAGGGCAGGATTATTTTTATCAAATAATGCAAATATCCGGTAGATACAAAGATGATTGACCAATCGTAATGAATGTTTTGATTCAGCCCAGCAAATTGAAACAAAAATGGCAGATAATCCTTTTGTTAAATTTAAAGCAGTCCAGGAATTGTTTGGACAAAATTTCAAAAAATGGTAGCAATTGTTTATCAGCAAGTGATTCTGATGAACCCTGGGATAACAATAATAATGTATGATCACAAATGTACTCGTCAAAACACACTGTTTTAAAACCTCTGGGATCGTTCTGTTATGCGTTCTCTCAAGTTGGCTTTTTATATGCATTTCTGCCGAAGGTCTGCACTCTCTGTGAACACGTAGTACTGGGGTAAGTTTGTTGTTTATGGTAAATTGAGAAGGCTGCCTAGCTGGTAATTGTCCAATGCCAGGGAAAATAAGCAGGCTTTGTGAAGGTTATTGATTTGCCAATACAACCTGCAGACATTGGATTAATTTACAAAATGTTACATAGCGTGTAAAGACAGTTTTCTATGTGTGTGAATGGGTGCAAAGAATCATAATATCCAAATTTCAAGTGTTATTCAAACAGAAAACGGCATAAACTGTTTTATTGGTTTTATTTTTAATGGTTTATCTTAATGATTTTATTTATCATTTTTATTTACATGTGTATGCATGCATAGGTTTAGCCATCCCATAGTATATGAAACTTTATTTATATTATAGATGTTAAAAAATTTGTAAAGTGCCACAGACTACTGTACGGAAATCTTATGGTTCTATACAAATCTTGTATTTTAAGTTTATCAGTTGTTGTTTTTATTTGCATTCACTGCTTACTCCTGTAAGAAAACCTATCCAGCTCCATTATCTAGTTCTGACTTACTTTTTGTTCCTAGAGTCAACACTAACATTGGAACTAGGGCTTTTTCTGTTGATGCACCAACTCTTTGGAATATGCTCCCTCTTAGTGTTAGATCAGTTGAAAATATTAAAAAATTCCGTCATCATTTAAAAACGTATCTTTACAACCTATCCAGGTTTAACAAGATTCTTGTTAAATCTTGTTAAACCTTGCTTAACCACCGTAGCTACCTAGCGCCTTGACCCATCTGTTGACAACTGGAATACTACTTATGGATGTTGAGATTGACCAATCCTTTTGTTTTAGTGTGCCTCTAAGCTTGGTTTCCAAGGATTTAGGCACAATAAAAGTTATCTTATTATGATTATCATGTATGATTACTATTAAAGAGTAGTTAATGAATGTGCATTGTGCAATCTCATAATTACAGTCGAGTTAATTTTCTCATTGAACTTTGACCTTCACTTACCTGGCTAGTTAAATAATCCGTCAATAATGGGATTTTTGAAACGGTCCCAATTTCATTATGGCTATCACAGGCAGAGCCATAAGTTAGTTCTGGGTGAAACACCCTATGATGAAGGATCTGCTTCCTCAGAATCTGTAGTGCATTCCTTAATGGATAGTGCGTACTCTCTCTTGGCCTAGCTACGATGGTGAGGCTGTATTTTCATAAATGAATTTGTGAATGGAAGTGGCCTTGGCAGCCGCATTTGTGAATGGAAGTGGCCTTGGCAGCCGCATTTGTGAATGGAAGTGGCCTTGGCAGCCGCATTTGTGAATGGAAGTGGCCTTGGCAGCCGCATTTGTGAATGGAAGTGGCCTTGGCAGCCGCATTTGTAAATGGAAGTGGCCTTGGCAACCGCATTTGTGAATGGAAGTGGCCTTGGCAGCCGCATTTGTGAATGGAAGTGGCCTTGGCAGCCGCATTTGTGAATGGAAGTGGCCTTGACAGCCGCATTTGTGAATGGAAGTGGCCTTGGCAGCCGCATTTGTGAATGGAACTGCAGATATTGTATACTGTATGGTTAAAAACAGTGTACAGTACATATCGTATATTTCATATGGTATACGGTACGATTTACATTTTTTTCAATGGTATGCCGTTATACGGGTTCACAGTAATAGTGATCAAGCTGTGAGTTGTTTGTGGCATTTTTATTGGTTTAAATTAATGGTCCCTCTGCAGTTCGTTTAGCCCATCATACGGATCATCTCGCCAAAGTTCAATCTCGGTTTTAACAAATTCAAATAAATTTTAAACAGCTGCATCTGTAGCAGAGTAATTTACATTATTTTAAATAAGTTTTACTTGCAGTTGTTTTGAGACAATAGTAATATATTTGATCATTTAAGTAAGATCATATAATATATATATATATACATACACAGCGTATATACATAAAACTGCTGACAATATAGTCTTAGATGAAACCATAATATACCTAAAAATAGATAAGTGAACAAAAAATGTACAACTGGATATATTCCAAAACACCCAATTCAATGGTTGATAGCACTCTTTTGGGTCATCTGATACCAACGATCTTGATATTATTTGAAAGCTTACACTTTCTGCAATTCTAACATATAAATGGTTTCCTGATAATTATTCCTAAAATAACCTATAAGCAGATGTACAACCATGCCTTTACCGGTGTCTTGTTAGTTCATCAACACAATTCACCCGTCTACTGATTGAGTCGCCACTTTCTGAAATCATGCTACAGCTGTATAAACACCACCGACTATTAAATAGTGGCAAACTTCTCAAAGTCAGCATCAGTCTCCGTTGGTTGGCATAGATTATTGAGATGTCATGCCAACATCGCAAATATCGTTTTCGCTGCCATCGAAGCATGGTAGTTTAGGCAGCGCCGCAGTACTGAGTACCCAAACGACATGATTATAGGTGCGTTTATAGGTGTTCTATGAATGGTAATGTAGAAGGATAATACAGTATCTTAAGGTGTATCCTTTCAAATGATTCCAAGATCATCGGGACGTGTTTTAAGCTGTACGGTTTTGCTCACTTACCTATTTTTGGTTGTACTGATAATAATAATTTTCATGAAGATAGAACACCTATATGTATCTTGTTTAGCTTGGTTGGGTTTGCTTATCTATTTCTGGGCGTTGCAGCCTTGATGGATTGTCTATAGACAGCTCTTTCATTTGCCAGTCTCCCCACTCGCCAGACGTCTGCTCCCATCCATTCCTCTATGTCCTTCCCCCATTGTCTCCTAGGTCTTCCTCTGCTTCTTGTTTTGTAGGTTATGAATATATTTATATTTTATTATGTATTTGTAGAATTGAAATTTTTCTTATTCTACATGTCCAAATACTATGGTCTTGCCATCAAATTATAGGGAGAGTCAGCAATTCTCTTAAGTTAAGTCAAGTTAATCTAAAGAGAGTAGTATCGACTTCTATGGGTAGACAAGGCCAGTTGCTGCACCGTCTGCCACCTACTGGATATATGACACTAGTGGTGTTAGTAACTATTACATTCACCAAGTGGCGCCACTTGTGTATTGGGGTTTGATTATGATTACCGGTACTTCTTGGTTCATGAAGTGATTTTAGAATTGTAGTGTCTTTTTATCTGTTTTCCCCAATTTTTGAACAACAGTGTTAGACAATGATGGAATGTGTTAGTAACACAAGCATTATGGTAACAAGTTTATACATGAGTTGTGAATATTATTTTGCAATTTACTTATAATTCGTGTTGTATTTATTCAGTTTTTGTTAGTTTGAGAAGACGTAGCAACATGTAAGTCTATGACTTCAGCCATGTCCTTCCAGCAGCAGCAGCAGCATGGCATACTGTGCATGTATTACGTTGTTGTTGAATAAACTTTCATTCATTCACACTACATGGGATTAAGTTGACAAATATTTAAGTTGCATCCTCAACTGGATTTGTCCATCGCAAATCCAGCTCTTTCATATCAAAATGTGTAATATATGAATAGTTTAAATAATTCTTGCAGTTGATGTAAGAAAAAGTGCATGTGTTTGTTTTAATTCGAGACCTTTGCCATTACTTTTTTACTTTTAACACACAGAATTTGCCTGTAAAATGTTCTTGAGAGAGCAGGGAAAATCAACAGTATCAACACAGAAATCAGATCATTCATTCACATGAAACAAATTTTGATAATTGTTTGAACGAATTCCTGGACAGGAATTAAATAAGCTAATAGTTTGTTTGATGAGTTTAGGAAAGCTATATTCAAAATGTTGCACAAACAAACTAGCATGTTTTGGTGGATACCAGGCAGTTTTGCTTTTTCACAAAATTATTTTAAAACAAGAAAACAAAAAATCGACTTAAGGACGTGCCGTCAAAATGTAAGTGACAAAAGTAAATGGTGATCTGTCCCCTTATACATGTATGACATCAGTGACAAGAATAAATGGTGATCTGTCCCCTTATACGTGTATGACATCAGTGACAAGAATAAATGGTGATCTGTCCCCTTATACGTGTATGACATCAGTGACAAGAATAAATGGTGATCTGTCCCCGTATACATGTATGACATCAGTGACAAGAATAAATGGTGATCTGTCCCCTTATACATGTATGACATCAGTGACAAGAATAAATGGTGATCTGTCCCCTTATACGTGTATGACATCAGTGACAAGAATAAATGGTGATCTGTCCCCGTATACATGTATGACATCAGTGACAAGAATAACTGGTGATCTGTCCCCTTATATAGCACAATATAACCAAACAACATATTAATACATGCCTATCTTGACATCAAGTGCTTCACTTTCTGTTTCCATCACTGTTTTCCTTTGATGCCTAATTTATAGATCATAAGATACATTGATAAATAATTCTGATCGCAATCTACATACAAAAGGACTGTGACATAATTATATCAGCTATTAAGTAGACCAAAGATGATGCATTTGAAACATCAGTACAGATTATTTTTGCACCAATTTGTGACATTTAAATAAATTATATTGTACATATATTTAGAGCTTGACAATTGTCGTGTTAAGTGTTTTTAAACTTTCCACATTATAGTCAAAATGCAAACACTATATACATTACAAAGCAACAAAACAGAAATGCATATATTTGTGTTTCTGTAATATGAACTTAAGGTGTTTGCAAATATATATTTGTGCAATATACCTTATATTTGTTTATTGTTCATAAGTGTTTGTTGTTATTTATTAACGATTATTTAACACTGTACATGCTTTGTTAAGATCATTCAGAAATGGTAATCATATGTATAATGTGCATGAATAACATTAACATGTACACACACATACAACCACACACACAATAACACGCTCGCACACACATGTACATGCACGCGTGCGCATGTGCGCACACATGCACACCAACATATGCACACACAAATGCATGCACGCACACAAACGCATGCATGCACACACGCATGTACACGTACGCATGCACGCACACATACACATGCACACACCCTAACTTTAACCCTTTGCTTGTCACAGGAGGCCTACAAGAATTGGGTGTGTGCGAACACCCTCCCGTTTTACCATCAGAAGTCGCTTATCACGGCATGCAGTGACTACTGCCACATTGTTCAGAATCGCTGCCCATACTTTTTACCCGAACTGGAGAATCAGTACGCGGGCGAAGCTAGCTTCATTTGTCCAGGTAAGCGGTGGTATTGTCCAGATTAAAAGTTTCAGAGCCAGCCAAAATTGCGCTGACATACAAGAAGTGCCAAGCCATTTTTTAGACTTGCATGTCGTTCTAAACTTGTGCTTTATGCGCTTAGTGTTCAAATATCACCAAGTAAACTACACATTTCTTGAAAGAGCAGATCATTTTCTATTTAGAAACTAAAAACATAATAATCAGATGACAATAACTCACTTTCACTAATAAATGTGCTTAGACTGTCATCTGACGTGTTTTGCACGGTAAACATACAATGTTTTTTATTATTACTACTTCCAGTTTATTTTTGCCATTAAACTACTGCAAAATCTAAGCATAACTGTAAAACCAGCAGCAGAATACCTCCCTTTATGTGATTATTTTGGTGTCATGGACACCAGCCAATGCTAGTATACGTTGCAAGATGAAATCAGCATAATCAGCTGCATGGCACTGAAAGGGTTAATAAAAGCAGAACTCCAACAGAAGCTGCAGGTTTGTGAGAACAACTTGAAGAATAACAAGAAGAGGGTGGACTGAAGAAGGGTGACTGACCAGAGGAAAGAGGTTGGACTGAAGAAGGATCACCGACCGGCGGAAAGAGGGTGTGATGGCATGCTGGCTAACAGGAAGACTGGGGAGAAGTCGGATGAGGTGGGCAGGCCACTTGACAGGGAGGGATGCAGGTGAACTTGCAAAGAGATCAGAGGCGGAACAACACCAAGGACGCAGGAGAAGGCAACAGCTGAGATGGGAGGACTGTGTGAGGAGGGACATGAGAAGATCGGGGGAGGATGAAAGATGGAGAGAAGAGGATGCCGACAGGTAGTTATGGAGAAAATTAACAGAGTAGTTCAGCAATACCTGACCCTCACCCCTTGGAAGGAACAAGGGGGAAGAAAACAGTATCCAATGAGTGTGTTAGTTATGTTTAAAAATAACATTCTCATCTATCTGGGGAGGGCGTGTTATGCATACACTGTAGATGGAAAATGTTGGACCCTCAATAAGACAAAGGCTTCCTTGTCATCATGCCGTCTAGAGCTTGTATCTTTCAGTGGCAATCTTGTTAAATCCTGTTAAACAATCTTGTGTGATCGAACTGATCATTTTGATTATATAAAATCATTCGTGAGTGAAATATGTGTGATTACCAGATGTGGAGCGCAGTGGCACAGTGGCTAGAGCATCGGATTCTCAATCGAAAGAACCCGAGTTTAAATCCTGTATTGCTGTTTCGAACATTGGGCAAGTTCGTTCACTCTACAGTGCTCCAGTTCACTCAGCGGTATGAGTGAGGCTATAGACAGTGGTGGACGTTTGTGTACGAATAGTCTGTGCATTGATTGCAGGGTGGCTGAATGCTTTCCAGAGAAGTCTAGATGGTGTTCAGTTGAACAGATCTGCCATGGAGTGAAGTGTTTTGAGTTGTCCACAGGACTGGATACTGCGCTATTTAAGAGCTGACCTTTCCTTTTTATGGTCTATAGGATTCTATAGAAATTGAAGTGACCATATAAATTGTATTGATTTCCATTAAGTTCTACAGAAACATGCTATGCGAAGAATTTGTATGGCCACATCCACAAATTCTATAGATTTCTGTACATTTTGATGAGGGACCCTATAGAAGGCACCACTGTTTATATTGGTATATCGCTGAAAGTCGTGCTGTGATACTTAAAGCCCATCTTTTCATCTCTTTCACAACAAGTTTTTGGTCGTAAAACTAATAAAAACAAAGCTTAACATTGGCAAATGTGCTTTCTCAGTAGCTGCACCAAAGTCTGCAATCAGCTCCCTAAGACTTTAAAATCATCTGAAACTATAGCGACCTCTCGTAGAAAAACTAGACTTATTTATTTCAAATTGCATTCCCACCCTAACCTTCGGCGGTCCTTTGCTCTAATGACGACTCTTGCTTGTCCCTGTTTATAATTCTGCCTAATGATGCTTGTATGCTGCATTTCCGAGCCCAGATTCATGGGGATGCAGAAGTTTATCACTTGTAATAACTTACCGATTGTTATTTCAGACATACCCGTGACAGCGACGTCGAGTAGCGCCTTGTGTCATCATCCGTGTCAGACGTCGGACATGTCAAACCTCTATAATGAGACGAACATATGCATGCGTCATGTAGACAGACTTTCACCGACACCGTCATCGTCATCATTCACGTCATCAACGTCATCGTCTGTCGACAGCACCGTCGTCGACAGTGACGCACATCAGGTTGCTAGTAACAATAGTGTCAGTAGCGGATGCGTCGGTGACACGCTTCGACAACCGACGCGTCACCATGTTGTGGTCATGCTATTGGTGACATGCCACTGTCTGTGGATGGTATACACGCGGCAGACTCTGCTTTCTCAAACGTTTTACTGCGTCACTGGATTGACATAGGCTGGCGTTCAAACATAGGCTACTCTGTACTGTTTACTGTGTGATATTGTCATATTTATTTCTTTCTTGTACATTTTAAGTTGAGCAAAAATTCTCCGTCTGAAAATTGGATATTTTTGCAGAATTTACGGTGGTAGAAAACCTGACAGTTTTATTATAAAATCATGTTATGTAGTATAAATGTAGTAATTATTATAATATCTTGATTGCCTGAATTTTTTAAAGGGAGTTTTTCCGTTCAATTTTATCATAAACTCTTATCATACAGTATAAATGACATCTATTAGAACAAGCTAACCATGCAGGTGTGTCTTAAAATTAATCCTTTTTTGTTGACATTTTAAGTGTTTTAGGAGGAAAAAATGTATTTATATGGCAGTGCAACATTCGCAGGTGTTGTCTTACGTCCAAGTAATGATGACAGCATGTTGACGTTAGAAGCTCCACCCTCATTGGGTCGTGACCTTTCTCGAAAAAATCTGAACTCGCTATTTGGGGATTTTAGTGACAATGCTGGTTTTTTGTAACCATTGAACAGTTAAACTCAAAAGTTGTTTCTGCGTTGTTAAAGTCTATTTCAGCAGTGAGTGTGTTAGAATTTATACTGTTTATACTCTATGATAAGACTTTTTATTAAAAACAAACGGAAATGCTCCCTTTAATGTGGCAACAGTCAAATCCTAATCATGGCACATTAAAGCACATCTGTGTAGTCTGTATGCTACAATGATATAGTTTATAAACGATGTACCGTATAACATGATTTAAGATAAAAACAATCTGGTGATATACCTTTAAAATAATTTTTGGTCAATGAATTTATCCAGCTATAAATTATATTTCAAAATTTTATTGTTTTGCCATCTGAAAATCATGATTTAGCTCACTGGGAGCATTGACTCCAACAAGTAGTAACATTTTGCCGCAAAATGTTTCGGAACATTTTTCGTTGGGAACGCTCAGGGGAAGAAGCAGTATTTGAGTAATTTTAATGCCAACATGAACTATAAAGTTATGTTAAATGATTCAGTTGTAAGAGTAGAAAAGCGATACTTTCTCAAGACGTTTATGTCCAACGTTTTCGTCCATGTGTGGAGTGTAAAAGAGAGAGAAAGAGTGAGTGAGAGAAAGAGTGAGTGAGTGAGAGAATGAGAGAGAGAGACAGTGTGTGTGTGTGTGTGTGTGTGTGTGTGTGTGTGTGTGTGTGTGTGTGTGTGTGTGTGTGTGTGTGTGTGTGTGTGTGTGTGTGTGTGTGTGTGTGTGTGTGTGTGTGTGTGTGTGTGTGTGTGTGAAATTAGATGTAATGGAGAGACATGGTACTGATAAATCTCGGTCATCTTCGCAATCCTGGCAGCGATGTGATTATATTACGTGAACCTACATGCATGCTTGCATGTATGTCTCGGTGGACATGTCGGGGAGAAATAGAAATGTGACCGTTCACGATGGTTCAAACCTTAATTTTCATTTTGGCGGTGTGGAATTATGATCATCGTGTTACAAAGAACAGCATTTCAGTTTTACAATGATACCAGTGTCATATATCTGTGTAAGTCGATTTGTTGCAAAGTTATGTATGGTTGAATTGACCCACCTGAATAATTAAACTTTTCAGACAGGCAACACCAATTTTAGGTATTTACATTTCAAATCACCACTCAGTGCAACACACACTTTAAAAACAGTTTTTCGTAATAACAGTTGCATTATTCAGACTGGTAATTTTGTTATTGTTTCTAAAAATTTATTACAAAAACAAAAAATCTATATTATTACATTTGCAAATATATTTTGGCTTTTTCTCAGTTTGGTGAAATGTACCATGTATATGAACCATTGCAGCTGGTGACAAATGTCTTTTGTATGTGCTTTGAGTGTTGGCAATTGTGAGCATGTGAAGGGTGTGCGAGATCTTTAAAATGTACATACTTATGTAGGTACGTCTATCCAGAATGTACAACTCATTCTGCTGGGTGGCTACAGACCACGGACTAGCTGTATTCTCCCCAATTAGGTGCCCAGTGTGAATCGGTACATGTTTTGGGCATGACCTCATCCAGCTATGCCGATGACAGGAGGGCTAAAACATACAATCAAAGACAAAGTCCACTAATATTATAGTATCTTTCCAGTTATTCCAGAGATTGTGCAATGGGTATGAACTACTGTGTATATTCATCCACGTGCTTCATATTTTGGCGGGTATTATGCTACTTATGAAATCCAATATAAATTCAAAAATGTGGAATATGTGGATCATTGCTTAACAGGGCATAAACTAGGCAAACAGTGGCGCCGCCTGGTGAACGTGGCGCCAACTGGTGAACTTGGCAACATCGTTTAATGTATCTACAAACTCAAGTCTGTTAAGTGATTTGCATCAAATATTGGAACATGGTACAGCTGCATATAATATCCCCCCAACTACACGATTCTCACAATAAGATCAACGTTGGGTTATTATAGATGTCATATTCTGATAGTCTTTTTTCTGAGACATCACAGGAGGTTTTCTATCATCAGTTCATTAAAAGTTCCAGGTGAATCCTTGTAATGTTGCACACAATCCATATCTAGGTGGACTGGATACACGATCTGCTGTTTGAAACAGTTCTACACACAACGTGTCAGTTTCCACTTTAACTGAATAGAAGAAATAATAAAGATTGTCTTACAATGTGATTCATGTCTTACAACACGACCCTTGTCTTACAACAAGATTCTTGTCTTACAACAAGACCCAAGTCTTACAACACAACCCTTGTCTTACAACAAGATCCTTTTCTTACAACACGATCCTCGTCTTACAACACGACCATTGTCTTACAACACGACCATTGTCTTACAACACGATCCTTGTCTTACAGCACGACCCTTGTCTTACAACAGATCCTTGTTTTACAACACGACCCTTGTCTTACAACATGACCCTTGTCTTACAACAAGATCCTTGTCTTACAACATTAAAAAATGATAGACATGGTTAACTGATACATAAACATTCAAAATCTACTATTCTGGAAAGCAAAATTGTCAAAACAATGTTAATAATTGCAAAAAGATACTGAAATGGTCATTGTTATTTTGTACCTGTAAGGTGTCGACACATTTGTTCCATAGTTACTGTTTTGGTTAGCACGTACACTAATGAACCACTTCCAACTCGATCAACACATTGAACAGTAATTTTTTCACAGGGGGTCCATTTTCCACAGTGTGGTAAACAGACCTCTGGTCCGTATATGACGAGGGTCCGTTTACAATATCACAGCGTCTTCTAATGAGTCTGAGGAGATTCAACGCCAAAACCGAATATACCGCAGGGAAATAAATATCTAGCAATTCCCACATTGTCACGCAGTTCCAACATAAACGGTGGAGCGCAGTGGCACAGTGTTAGAGCATCGAACTCTGAATCGAGAGAACCCGGTGTTAATTATAACATCTGCTCAGGCTTCACTGTATGGTCTTTAGAATGTACAAGCAGAATAGAGACGGTAGTTCTACCAAACCAAACTATTAAACGCGGCTGCCGCAACAAGGGAGCAGCCTGTTATTTCACTTTCTGGGGAGACATCATTAAGTGATATTGTTACATCCCCTCCGTTTTACAAGCAACATGTACTTAACCAAAACACACTAACGTATTAAAGTAACCACCTCATTACGTCTATGGATCAGTATCAGTGTTTCGTAGCGATATAAATAAAATAAACTTGTCAAAACTTGTCAAAACCTGAATGCAACAAAACTAAATCACAAAACGTTCCCGCTAACACTAAACACTCCAGCAGCAACACTCCTGATGTTATGCTAAAGTCAAAATGGCATGGTCAACATGTAAACGCTCAATTATGAGATTAGCACTGTTATAATCTGACATTCTGTAGTCGTTACATCGGGTATAATCTATTCTGTGTATACGGCGCGCTGTTGCGCGCTTTGTGTATGTTGTTGGTTTCCGCCGCAGGCGTGGTTCTTCGTTCTCAATTAAACGTTATAATACTTACTACTCTCTAGTTATACCTTAATAGTCAAGTTACGACAGCTGGCGACGAGGATAATGGCAGGCTACATCGGTCAGCTAGGAGAGTTCAATGAGGCTAAAGAGGACTTTGAGAGTTACGTAGAGAGGCTGGATCAGTGGTCTGAATTGAACGGAATCGATTCGACGAAGAAAGCAAACGTGCTTCTTTCTGTGATCGGGCCTACGTCATATAAACTACTCAAAGATATCCTGACGCCGGAGAAACCGAAGGATAAGTCCTACGTTGAACTATGTGATGCCTTAAAGGGGCATTATTCGCCAAAGCCTCTGGTTATTGTTGAGAGATTCCGATTTTACAAGAGAGGACAGAAGGAGGGAGAGTCGGTGGCAGACTACGTGATCACCTTGAAGCAGCTGAGTAGTACGTGCGAGTTTGGAGAGTTCCTACCGCACGCCCTGAGAGACCGTCTGGTGTGTGGTCTTCGGGATGAGAACATTCAGAGGCGATTGCTAACCACCAAAGAGCTCACCTTCCAATCAGCAAAAGAAGTAGCGATTGCAATGGAGCTGGCGACCAGAAGTGAGGTATGTCTACGGGCCACTGGTGAATCCGTAAATAAAGTCACTTACTCGCCGCGTCACGGAAGTGGTCGTGCTGCACGCAAGCCTGAGAAGTCGAGACGGAATGAGTGTTATCTCTGTGGCGAGGACCATAATCCTGAAAGATGTCACTTCAAGACGGCAGTGTGTTATGTCTGTAACAAAGTGGGACATTTGGCACGCAAATGCAGAGGAAATAACCGCAGAAAAACGTCTCAGAGTCAGATGACCAAGAGTCAGTCCCAGAATGTTCGCTACGTCGGTGTGGTCGCTGATGAGTCGGACATTGGAATCTACACGTGTGACGTTGGAGGGGCCGGGGCGCAGCCAATCTTCGCTGAAGTAGATATTGGAGGCAACGCCGTGAGAATGCAGGTGGACACAGGTGCAGCTAAGTCGCTCATTCCAGAGACACTGTACTTGAGACATTTTGCACATCTCGCTCTACAACCCACCAACCTCACTCTACGCACCTATACTCAAGAGGTCATCGAGCACATCGGAGTGGTCACTCTGGATGTGAGGCATGGAGACCAACGAGCTGAGTTATCCGCAGTGGTCGTCAAGGGCGACAAAACACCTCTACTAGGAAGAGACTGGCTGGCAAAAATGAAGTTAGACTGGTCGAGTATCCTGGCAGTCACCGCAATTGCAAGGCATTCGGTGGAGGAAGTGCTGAAAGGGCATTCAGAGATATTCCAAGAAGGAACGGGCACAATAAAGGGCTACACAGCGCACATCTACATGAAGGGAGACGTGCAGCCTCGCTTTCATAAGGCTAGGCCGGTGCCCTACGCACTGCGAGATAAAGTTGAACACGAACTGGACCGGTTGGAGAAGGAGCGCATCATCCAGAAGGTGGACCACAGCGATTGGTCGGCTCCGATTGTGGTAGTGCCGAAGGCGAACAAGACGGTGAGGATCTGTGGTGACTTCAAAGTCACGATCAATCCGACTGTGGAACGTGAGCACTACCCACTTCCAAACGTGGAGGATCTCTTCGCGTCACTAGCCGGTGGCAAGGTGTTCAGCAAGCTGGACCTATCCCATGCGTACCAACAACTCGAGTTGGACGCCGAGTCGCAACACTACGTCACAGTGAATACCCACAAGGGCACGTATCGCTACCTGCGTATGCCGTACGGTGTGAGCAGCGCACCGAGTATCTTCCAGTCGGTGATGGATCAGATCCTGCAGGGCATGGATCATGTGATGTGCTTCCTAGACGACATCCTCATCACGGCTGAGTCGGAGCAGGAGCATCTGAAACTTCTAGACGAAGTACTCACTCGTCTGGAGAAGTGTGGCGTCCGAGTGAATCTGGCGAAATGTGAGTTTGCCAAGAAATCAGTTGACTACTTGGGTCATCTGATAGATGCGGAAGGCATCCATCCCACATCTGAGAAATTGGACGCAATCACCAATTCTCAGAAGCCGAAGGACGTGAAGGAGTTGCGTTCGTACTTGGGGTTGATCAACTACTACGCTAAGTTTATACCCCGCATGTCTACCGTGTTACGTCCGCTACACCTACTGCTCATGAAGGATCGTGAGTGGCGATGGACTCCCGAGTGTGATGACGCAATGCAGAAGTGCACAGATCTGCTGACGTCACAGCAGGTGCTGGTGCACTACGACTGTCGTAAGCCACTGCGACTGGCTACGGATGCGTCTCCGACAGGCGTCGGGGCCGTGCTGTCACATGTCATGGAAAACGGAGATGAGAAGCCGATAGCGTTCGCGTCACGGACCCTTTCGTCGAGTGAGTGCAACTACGCACAGATCGAGAAGGAGGCGTTATCGATCATCTTTGGAGTCAAGAAGTTCCATAAGTATCTCTATGGACGCTCTTTCACATTGATCACGGATCATAAGCCGTTGGTCGCAATCTTCGGTCCCAAAACGGCTGTGCCAACGTTGGCAGCGTTACGAATGCAGCGTTGGGCACTCATCCTGCAAGCGTACCACTACGGTATCGAGTACCGTAAGTCCGAGGATCACGCCAACGCTGACGCATTGTCGAGACTACCTCTGCCGACTACAACGACAGAGGAGCCGGCAATATTCGAAGTATCAGTGGTTGACGATCTCCCGGTCAAGGCTAGGGACATCGCCGTGAAAACCCGCAGCGATCCTCTGTTATCAAGAGTACTCGAGTATGTACTCACAGGTTGGCCCAACCACACAGACAAGGAACTACAAGTGTTCTTCGCGAAGCGAGACGAGCTGTCAACTGAACAGGGTTGTCTGCTGTGGGGATCACGCGTTCTGGTTCCGTCAGCCTATCACCAGGCGATGCTAGATGAGCTCCACTCGGAGCATAGTGGAGTCAGCCAGACCAAAGCATTCGCACGCAGCTACATATGGTGGCCAGGTATGGACAATGATATCGAGACAATGGTGCAGGCTTGTGCAGTGTGTCAGTCAGTGAAGTATCAGCCAGCCGTAGCACCACTGCATCCATGGCCTTGGCCCACACGCATATGGCAGAGAATTCACATTGACTTTGCTGAGAAGGACGGTGTGAACTATCTGATTGTGGTTGACAGCCATTCGAAATGGTTGGAAGCTGTGGCAATGAGGTCCACTACATCCGCTAAGACCATTGAGGTACTCAGAGGAATGTTCGCGTCTCATGGTCTACCGGAGGAGGTCGTGTCAGATAACGGGCCTCAATTTATCGCACACGAGTTCAAGACGTTCATGGACAAGAACGGCATCAAGCATACGAGGGTGGCTCCATACCATCCAGCGTCGAACGGTGCTGCTGAACGCTGTGTGCAGACTGTGAAGCAGCGTCTTCGGAAGTACTCTGTTGGAACTCAACTGACGAAGGAGAGTTGGCTCGCTAATTTCCTCCTGCGTTATCGGTGCACTCCGCATACCGTGACCGGTGTGTCTCCTGCGGAACTCTTCCTCAAGCGTCGACTGAGGAATCGCTTCAGTCTTCTCAAACCGCACCTAGAGAGACACATGGAAGAGAAACAGACGCAACAAAAAGAGCAACACGATCGGAGTAGAGTGAAGCTTCGAGAGCTGGTCAGCGGTGATCCAGTACACGTTCGCAATCATCGTGGCAGCGGTCCTCCGAAATGGGTCGCGGGCAAGATCATCAGACGACTGGGTCCGCTCACCTACTTAGTGCAAGTACGTGCACAGCGTCGCTATGTGCACGTAGACCATCTACGGCTGACGGCTGAAGGTGAGGTGACTGTACCTATGGTTCCGGAGATTCCAGAGTCGGTGTGTGTTACCCTTCCTTCATCTTCTACGGAGCCGTGTGTTCGAGCAGAGTCATTTCCGTCTGAGGCAGATGAAACTGTTCGAGCACCAAGTGATGTGACTGTGGTTCCTGATGAATCATCATCTCCTGTGCTACGCCGATCAAACCGGTGTGTCAAACCACGAAAAATACTGGACCTTTAATTGATTCAGTATTCTGACACTGTTCCATGTTATTACATTAGTTAGTGACATAAAAGCTTAAGAGGAAGGAGTGTTATAATCTGACATTCTGTAGTCGTTACATCGGGTATAATCTATTCTGTGTATACGGCGCGCTGTTGCGCGCTTTGTGTATGTTGTTGGTTTCCGCCGCAGGCGTGGTTCTTCGTTCTCAATTAAACGTTATAATACTTACTACTCTCTAGTTATACCTTAATAGTCAAGTTACGACAAGCACCAGACAACATGTCATACGAACATGGCAAACATGAACCTATGGAATGGAATGGAACATCCACAAGTCAACACACTTGCGTGTCTGCATCAATCAAGTCTACACCCATCAATGTTCAAGTAAGTATCATGAACTGTTCATTTAGATACAACATAGACATAGTCCTTGTATTTGCTGGGTAGCTTGGATTTGTTTAGTCTTTCGGACTTCCTGTGTGTCGTTGGACGTACCGGAGAGTGTGGTTCTGTCTGGTCACTCTAGTGTTGTTGTTCAACTGGTGTGTTCGGCTGAATTTCAACCAGTGTGTCGGCCCGAATTGGTTCAACTGGAGTGATTAGAGGATCATCTTGGGACAGGATATCCATGGATTCCTCAACCAACACATGAGGTGGTGTTTTGTGTGTTCTTCTTAGGTGTACACGGTTGCGCCTGTACACTGTTCCCTCGCTATCTTCAACTTCATAGGACCTTTCATCCAGTCGTCTCACCACCGTCGCTTTCTTCCATGACTTGATTCCAAGCTTGAACGGCTTCATTCGGGCGGTATCGCCTTGATGCAGATGTGGGAGATCTGTAGCAGATTTGTCATAGTACTTTGCTTGACGGCGTTGTGTCCTTTTCAGCACATGTGTTTCGTGTTGCTGCACACACGGCCGCGACTCCAGAAGACTGAACTGTTGGAAGAATTTTTTTATCCGCCTACATAGTAGCCTCTGTGCAGGACTACTCTCCATTCCTTGAGTTGGGGTGTTGCGGATATTCAGCAGCGCTAAATATTGGTCATCACCAGCGCATTGTGCTTTTTTGATCATCTTCTTTGCAGCTTTCACTGATGATTCCACCTTGCCGTTTGAGCGACTTTGCCGTTTGAGCGGGATGTCGTCACATGTTCGAATCCCCATTTCTTACTGAAATGAACGAACTCGTCTGACACAAGCTGTGGACCATTGTCAGAAACTACAGTGTCCGGGATTCCCATCCTAGCAAAGTGAGCTTTGTAAGTATTGCCTTGGTGCCAGTGGTAGACAGGTAGTCTATTTCCCAGAAGTTCGATTTGTAGTCAGTGGTGACTAAGTTGTCTTTTCCTTGGGAAAAGAACAGGTCGACACCGACCTTGTACTATGGACGGTCCGGCACATCATGGCTCATGAGAGTTTCCTTAGTCTGAGAACGTTCGAACTCACGACAGGCTTCACACTTTTGGATGTTTCTACATTCATGCCAGGCCAGCACACCGACTCCCGTCTTCTTAGGCATCCTTCAATGCCAACGTGGCCTAGGTGAACATCCTTCTTACGTTCGAACTCACGACAGGCTTCACACTTTTGGATGTTTCTACATTCATGCCAGGCCAGCACACCGACTCCCGTCTTCTTAGGCATCCTTCAATGCCAACGTGGCCTAGGTGAACATCCTTCTTACGTTCGAACTCACGACAGGCTTCACACTTTTGGATGTTTCTACATTCATGCCAGGCCAGCACACCGACTCCCGTCTTCTTAGGCATCCTTCAATGCCAACGTGGCCTAGGTGAACATCCTTCTTACGTTCGAACTCACGACAGGCTTCACACTTTTGGATGTTTCTACATTCATGCCAGGCCAGCACACCGACTCCCGTCTTCTTAGGCATCCTTCAATGCCAACGTGGCCTAGGTGAACATCCTTCTTACGTTCGAACTCACGACAGGCTTCACACTTTTGGATGTTTCTACATTCATTCCAGGCCAGCACACCGACTCCCGTCTTCTTAGGCATCCTTCAATGCCAACGTGGCCTAGGTGAACATCCTTCTTAATTTGTGATCTCATGGATTGTGGAATCACAAGTCTTTCGCTGCGGAAAACGTACCAACCCATCAGTGACGGCCAACTCATCTCTGAAGTGGTAGTAAGGCACAGGAGGTGGCGGCACATGTGGTTTCTCGGGCCAGACATGTTGCAGGACAGCTGTCAGCACTTGTAGACTGGCATCTAGCTCGGTGGCATTACGAATGTCCTGGACAACATCGTCTCTCATGGATAGATAGTTCACAGCATGGATAGCTTCGAACTCAGTGGCTTGTTGTTCCTGTCTAGTTGAAAGGAAGGCACGTGACAGGGTGTCAACGAGAAACATCTTCTTGCCCTCCAGGTACTTGCCATCAATGTCATACGCAAGTGCACGTAGGAGCATGCCCTGTAGACGTTTGGGTGCTCTGTCCAGGGTTTTCTTTGTTATTGCCTCAAGTAGCTTGTGGTCACTGTTGATAAGGATGGGGCGACCATAGGTCAACTGATGCCAGTTCTCAAGAGCAAAGACGACGGCCAGCATCTTTTTCTCTGTAATGGCATATCTGGTCTCTGTGTCAGTCAAAGCACGACTGGCGTAAGCAATTGGTCTTCCTTCCTGAAGTAGTGCACATCCCAGGCCATAGTTGCTAGCATCACACTGAATGACCAGTTGCTTACACGGATCAAAGTAAGCCAGAGTGGGTGCCTCAGCCAGGAGTTGTTTCAGTGTTGTGAAAATTTTCTTCTGAGCATCTTCCCACATCCAGGCAACATCTCGTTGTACAAGAGCAACAATGGGATGGAATACATTAGTCAACTTGGGTACGTATCTCGCCAGGTAAGTTACTATACCTCTTAGCCTCTCTACAGCTTCCCTGTCACACGGACTCTATCTTCAGAACAGCTTTGACCTTGGATGGGTCAGGTTTCAAACCATCAGCTGTGACATCATGACCTAAGAACTGGATTTCATTCTCATTGAAGCAACATTTCTCACTGTTCAGTTTGATTCCATGTTCATTGCATCTTTGGATCAGCTTCTGGATCTTGACACAGTGATCAGAGTCATCAGATCCATGGATGATAATATCATCAGCAACACAGTGAACATTCTCCAGCACTTCCAGTGTTTGTTTCAGACACTTTTGGAAAATTTCACTGCTGACTTTCAAGCCGAAAGGTAGTCGTCGCCAACGATACCGCCCAAACGGTGTTGCGAAAGTAGTCAGTAGGCTAGATTCTTCATCCAGTTCGCAGTGTAGATATCCTTGTTGCAAGTCACACACAGCAAATTTCTTGGAGTTCACAAGCTTCGGTAGAATGTCGTCCAGCACAGGAAGCTTGTAGTGTTCACGCTTTAGGGCTAGGTTGAGAGGTCTAGGATCAATGCAGATCCTGACTGCCCCAGAACGTTTCTTGGCCACATACATTTGGTTCACCCAATCAGTGGGTTGGTCCACTTTGACTATGACACCAGTGTGTTCTAATCGGTCTAGCTCATCTTTCACGGTACTGTTCAGTGATTCTGGTAGGGCACGAAGTGGTCTCACAACCTGTTCAGCATTTTGTTCCAGGGTGAAACGAATTTTCCCACCAGGTAGCGAGCCAATATTACTGTCGAACACTTCAGGATAGTCTTTAGTGAATGAGTTTGAGCAACTACACAACCAGAGACTGAAGATACAGTTTCAAAGTTCTCGTGGTTCACGATTTTACGGTTTTAGCTCGGCACTTGCCGAGAGCTTCAGTTCAGTTCTTGTACAGTCTTCACATTGTTCCAGATATTCAGAGTGGTTGGTTCTGGGCAGATATCTTTCTCCTTCACGTACTTCTTGGGCAGTATGCTGACAGTTGAACCACAGTTAACCTGCATCTTCACTGACTGCTTTTCGACCAACATGTTGCACAAAATGGCACCATCAAAAATGGTGTCAACTATGGAGTCATATAAATAAAATTATACACAGACTGCCTGTTCCATCTTTAGTAAACATGATTAATTAAATTCACTTTGTGATATGTTCTCAGATTATTTTTAAGATAAAATTACCCTCATTCATTCTGCTTTCCCTGTTCGCACTTTAAGTCATGTAAACGTTTAACCTCCACAAATAAATTCTATACTTTCTTCTTTTGCCACAACTCCTGTTGAGAAAATGAGAGAAATAATTATGTATTCACAAATAAGTCCTGTGATCTTGATTCATTGCCAACTATACTATTGAAAGCACTTCTTACCTCTTTACTTGGTAAATTACTAATATCATGAATGAATTACTGAGTTCAGGTATTTTTCCAGAATTTTTTTTAACAAGCACACGTAAACCTACTTCTTAGGAAGATAACATTGTCGAAAGACAACTTAAGGAATTATAGGCTGGTTTCTTATCTTAGCTTCATTTCCAAGATATTAAAAAAATTGTAGCAAAATGTCTTAGATCTCATTTTAGGTCAAGTATCTTCTTAATATACATGGTTGGTATTTAAGTGTGAGAAAAACGACACAATACCGAATTGCCACGGAATTGCGCGACGCATGAACTTGGAACACTACTACACAACACGGTGCTCAACAGAAGCCATGTCTCAAAAGAAAATTAGTTTGGCATAAATTAATGATCAGAAGCCTACTATTTATGTTACAAGTCGCCAATCAGGTACTGGTTCTGTACATAGGTCACTGGTTGCACAGAAGGGTTTTTTGCCAGTCAGGTTTTGGATTTGTGGTTTAATATGGGTTATTTAACCAAATAAACATGTGATTAAATAACTATTTATGCCTTATATTTCAGGGCGTAATCGTTGTTGTTAACTTGTTGATCATTTCATAAAGTTGGCCACGTGTTTCAATGTTCACAATTTTGGAAGACAAAAATTGCCTTATTGGGGGTGGGGTGCATTGTTTTCATACCCGTCGCACCATTCCCCCCCCTACAGGCCTACCCTTAGCTACTTCGACTTCATGAGACAGACCCGTGTTTTGACTTGTACCCGTATGTTACAAGATCAACGAAGGCATCTGAAATTGCAGAAAGTTTTGAACAAACTTCTGCTAACCCCATGGTTACGTTGTTACTCTAACGCGGTGGTACCGTTGTTTGCATTGCCGAATCTGCCATCAGCAACAATTTCGCCTAGAAATATGAACGAGCTAAACGTAACTCCAATGCTTAATTAACACCTGCAGGTTGAACAGGGTACCCACCCCACAACCTGTAGGTTAACGTTTCTATGTGGTGTTTGTGCACTACAGGTTATTTTTCCACTTAAAATCAAATTTGACACAAAATTGATCAAACAGCTATTTTGTTTACACGAGGCCTACTGTGTATATTACAAGACGGTAGTCTGTTTAATATGTTTATACATAGCATAGGCGGATCCAGAGGGCCTGGGGGCACGTGCCCCCTAGACCTTAGGAATTTAGCGTGCCCGCAGACTTTTTATAATGGGCCCACGCGACCATGCCCCCCTATAGCCTTGGAAATGTACCCCGTTTACGTTACAACAGCTGAAGTTATGCCGACGCAGCTGCGGAATATTTTCAACAGCACCCCCCCCCCCCCTGTTTTCCGATGTCACCATCCCAGCCGAAACAGCGGAGAAGCTGGAGTTACGACGGCGCTGTAGCAAAAAAATGGTACTACTCCAATGATCATTTGGTTCGGCTGCCAGTGGGGGTTTTTATGCCCCCTCCCTAGACTACCTTCTTTAGATCCGCCCCTACATAGGTCACTGATTACGAAATTAGGTTTTAACCGCCATTTTTTTAATTTCTGGTCCAACATGGGCCATTTTGGTCTTACAAATTGCAACATTGGGTCAAAATATTATTAAATAACTATTTTAAATTTCACATTTCAGGATATATTCAGTGCGTTACAACCTGCCAACGATATCAGATTGTTTTACTTACAGTAATGGTTATAATGTAATGCGTTTACAATATGCGTTCACCTCCAAACGGAAGGGACACCACTCCACCTGCAGATGAACACTTCTATGTGTTCAATGTAGTGCCATCTCTTCCAACACTACAGGACTGTCCTGTTGAACATTCTTGTCACGGCATCACGTGCATGTAATATGAGGCGCGTGTCAGCTTCCTTACTTAATGCACAACAACTTTAACAACTGATTTTGCGCTTTTGTTATCTTTAAATCCACCATCTACAACGTGTTCACATCCATCGGGCAGGTGCTTACCGTGCTCCATCATGTAATGGATGACAACGTGAGCCAGGTCAGGCTTGTTTTCGTGTAGGGACATGAATGAACTCCACACGTCAGGCAACGGGATGTCAGCCTCATTTAATTAACTTACGTCTTGGCCTGTTCTTGGCAATTCATTTATCTCTGACTGTTTCTTTAATTGACTGCATGGTGTAGGTGTCAAATACAACGTCCACCCGTATAGCCCTTCAGTAACACAGCTAATTACATACATGTTTGGTGTCGGTGTCAAATACAACGTCCACCCGTGTAACACTTGCAGTAACACAGCTAGTTACATACATGTTTGGTGTCGGTGTCAAATACAACGTCCACCCGTATAATACTTGCAATAACACAGCTAGTTACATACATGTTTGGTGTCGGTGTCAAATACAACGTCCACACGTATAACACTTGCAGTAACACAGCTAGTTACATACATGTTTGGTGTCGGTGTCAAATACAACGTCCACCCGTATAATACTTGCAATAACACAGCTAGTTACATACATGTTTGGTGTCGGTGTCAAATACAACGTCCACACGTATAACACTTGCAGTAACACAGCTAGTTACATACATGTTTGGTGTCGGTGTCAAATACAACGTCCACCCGTATAATACTTGCAGTAACACAGCTAGTTACATACATGTTTGGTGTCGGTGTCAAATACAACGTCCACCCGGCAAGGCATGTCCAGAGTGGAACGGATTCAACAGTGTGTTAAATAGAAACGAGGGTCAACTGGTAAGGCCAGCCGCCACATGTGTGTACAGTGTACACACCTTTGATCGACATGAAGCCATCTGATCCAGACACCATGCTAACAACTATGCTGGAGGCAGAAAGCTTGTGAAGTCTGTCGAACAACACATCGTGGTGTTCACCTGTGACCAGCAACTTTACAAAGCTGCAGTTGCCTACATACATCTTCGTAATGTTCATGAATGGAGATCATGTTACCCGGCACACTCCAGGCATATATAATGGCATGTGGATGGACATGATGATCGAAACAACTTTCTTGTGGTATGGAAAGGGACCCACTAGTATAATTGGTGTTATGCTGAAACCAAACACCATGAAGACGTGGGCCCCCAGTCTTCACACTTGCAGTGTCCTGTACAAAGACATTTCTGACATGACCTACGATAATAAATGTCACCAACATCTTAACAAAGAGGAAACGAAAGCTCGGCTGACATCAGATGATAAAGACAGATCGAAAATCAAACAGAAATTGCAAAAGTCGATTGATCCACTTGATCCTTCCACTCACCCAAATGACAACACCATCCACATTGTGAGTGGCAGAATAGCTACTGAACTGAAGCGGTGAATGTACATGAAGCTGTGTCAATAGGTCAGCAGATGATGAATCAGTATGAAAGCAGTTGGTCTCTCAGTTTCCACTATACTCTTCCCAAACAAGGGCATACCATGGCAGCCATAAAACGACACATCAAAGTAGGCTCCACAAAGTTATACGACACCAATTTGATTTATTCGTGCAGGAAGTGGTCTGGTCCCTGTAGAAATCAACAACGGCATAATGATTGACTCGGAAGACATGAGAAACACCCAGGAAGAGGCTGGTGTGATCATCATCCACCAGATGATGTCCATTGTGGAAGCTGATGCTATGAACTGTAATATCAATGTCATTTCGGATGATACTGACATGTTCGTACTGTTAATCCACTTCTACCAACACGGAAACCTCACCTGCCCTGTAACGATGGAAGCCACATCCACAGACAGGACATGCAATGATATCCAAGCAAGTGCGCACATGCGCAGAAACATTGCTGGACAACTACTAGCAGATCACGCCTTGTCAGGCTGTGACACTGTGGCTCAGTACTAGCTATGACATTGGACAGGCTAAAACAGTGAAAGTCCTTCAATCAGGCTATCAGATCAAATTGCAGATGTAGTCGAACAATCTACAACAAGCATAGCTGCTTGCTATGGATTTGCTGAAGCCACAACTATGACCGATGTGCGTTACACGATTTGGAAATTGAAAACTGCAAGGGCAAATATTGTCTCGGTTCCAAAGCTGATGTATCTGCCTCCCACCAATGAGGCCTTTCGACTAAGTGATGAGAGCTCACTTGCAAACCTGCATCTGGAAACATGCTACCCAGGCTATTCCACCTGACGTAGTTCCTCTCCAATATGGATGGACAGCAGATGCAGTAAATGCAACTTTGCGACCAGTGATGCTAAAAAGCGACGCGGCCCCCTCCAGAAGACATGTTGACACTCATCAAGTGTACTTGCAACAACTCTAGATCATCTAGATGCTCGAGTTCGTCGGCAATGCGTATATTCGTTTTTCTCATTGATGCCAAGTTGTGAGGTAGCCTGCCACTTTCGTTTTGCTATAATATAATGTTAATATATCGTTTCATAATATTTCATGAAACTGGTGTGGCATATTTTTGGTTTGACCTTGACATTTACGTCTGACCTTGACCTTAGATTGTCAATATAGTATGTCCAATGGATTCATCACATCGAAAAACACAGAAATGGAATATAACATATGTCATAGTTGCTAATATATGCATATATTCGTGTTTCTCATTTATGCCCAAAAGTGAGATAGGGTTGCCATAGAAACCAGCCATTTCTGCAAAACGCCCAAGGGTGACAAGTTGTCACCCTTCTGATTCTGATTCTCCATAGTCTGAAGATACAAAATCAACAGAAAACCATTGTGGGACCTTCAGTGCATGGTTACCTCCGACTTCTTCTGGACTAATAGCCAAAACATGTACCAAACTATACCCGTTCATCACAAAATACTAACTGCTATTGAAATAAACTGTTATACTCATCCCGATAATTCGATCAATGTCTGGCAGTTTTATCACGGCGACTCGAGAACCGGAAGTGCCGAGTATCTCTAGTGAGTGCGTGACCGTTTCATCCCCTGTTTTGTTATCGCTAGACATCGCGAGCGCCGGAGACAGCCATCCGATAAATATACGTCCGTGATTACACGGATCCATTCAATTTGTTTCACTATCAGTTGTGCTAATGATTTTGAACTTGATGTGTATTATCACCACGCACGCACAGATACACGCACCACTCACGCACGCACACGTGCACACGCACACACCATTCACACGCATGCACACACAAATGCGCACGAATGACGAACAAATGCACGCACACGCATACTCGCACGAACTCACTCACACACCGCTATGCATGCACTCCTATATAAGGTCGGGTCTGCCAGTGTAGCTAGTGTGTGTGCAGTCAAGTGTGACGACACCCCATGTCAAGTGTGACGACACTTCATGTTAAATGTGACGACACTTCATTTCAAGTGTAATTACTGACGAGGTTATTGATTTTGTCTAATAACGTTCTTTATTTGTTTGGAACCAAGACATACATATCAGAAAGTGTTGGACAGACTTTCATCCCTCTGTGGAGAATCTCTCACTGGAAACCGGGGTCAATTTGTATCGGCTTTAAGCTTGGTGTTGCTTATGTATGTTCACAGAGCGTGACCGCAGCAGAGGCCACGAGATCATATAAACACGACGACAAGGACGGATGCTAACATAACAAGTAATCATTTATGGGATTGACACTACATCAACGTTGTAGATTATTACAGACGAAGAAATTCGACCACATCAGGAGAATATACCTCTTGAATCGGTTGATTGCATACACGCACATGTTCAATGCGACTACTGGTGCAGGACAATACCAGTTTTAACTTAAAGCAGAAACCAATAATTTTAGCCCGTTAACATAACTATGGGTGGTGTCACCTTTCGACGCACATTCAAGTGAGTCACGGTTCTTTCGTATTGTTGAATTTTATGCTTGAACAACGGAGCAATGACATCAATTAAAAACGCCGAAGTAGGTGTTCCAACAGAATACTTAAACGGCTTCGTAACGGTCTTTAAACACCAGTGATAACACTGGCAGTTACCTCATCTAGAGGGTCCCTTGGAACCAATTTCCCTGCATTGTGTGCATGTGTGTGAATGTGCGTGCGTGTGTGTGTGTGCGCGCGGGCGTCCACGTCGTATGCGTTTGTGTGTGAGTATGTGTGGTTGTTTGTCCGTGTGTATGTATGTGTGAGCATGCTGCATATGTGTATATGTATAAGCGCGCAAACGTACTACACACACGCTCGCACGAAAACACACACTGTTGCTGTTGACCCTATGAACATGATTGTAAAGGGTATTATTGTAGTTTGTGTAATTACTTTCAGACTTCAAACATGATGCATCAATACTGGCGTCTGGTACGCATCCTTTATGATGACGCGCCCAATAAACTTCGTGATTGATTTAAAACCAAATTTAATCAAAAGTTCAATATCGCTTGGGGCGACAACCAGACGTCAGGAGAATTTTTCATAGCAAACTCCAGTGCAAACCATACTGATCAACATGTCATCTACGTCATTAAACAGGGCAGCACAGCGCACTTTGACTGTACGGCTATTTTTACGTGCTTTCTGTACTCTGGAACCGGAATTCTGCTGCCGAGGGCTAGAACTACGAGGACATCACCTATCAGAGATAGTGAACGTGTCGACGAATTGCGTGCGATGAGAAATGAAGTGGCCTATGCCCGTTCGGCAACGTTACCGGTCGTTGATTACAACCAGAAATTGGGGTCACTTCCCTTAGCAAAAAAAACCTATAGATTTTCTATAGAAAACTACAGGATTTTTGCGCAGTTTTCTATAGAAAACTATAGGAAATTTTCTATAGAAAACTACAGGATTTTTGCGCAGTTTTCTATAGAAAACCACAGGATTTTTGCAGTTTTCTATAGAAAACTATAGGATATTTTCTATAGAAAACCACAGGATTTTTGTGGTTTTCTACAGAAAACTACACGACATGTTATAAAGGTTTTTTTTACAGAATATCCTATAGAAATTTGTCTATAGAAAATATCCTATAGTATTTTCTATGGAATATTTCCTATAGGCTATTTCCTGTAGGATATATCCTGTAGAAAATATTCTGTATGACATACTCATTAACAGAGGTGCACGTTAATCTTCAAATATTTGTATTATATTATATATTCAAATACATTAATCATACAGTAATATCCAAGCATATTGAATGACCAAATAATACAAATACAAAATAAAGTCTATTGAGCATATATGTACATAAATGCAAGCAATGCTAATAATGGCACAAATCATTTATCAAATCCTTATGTATACATTATAATACAATATGAACAATTAAGTATATGATAAATACAACAAATAGACTACTGAGCATACATGTCAAGAAATTAATCCTTAAATACTTGTGAACAGTAATGAGCCATTATCTGAAATAGCACAGACTACATGTCACAATGACATTCACAACAGGGGTAGCAAGAAAAATATTGTTGAAACATAAAATATATTACTGCTAAAATACACATCAATCAACACCCATGTAGGAAACAAATTAAATATTGTAATACTTGTTTTATTTACATAGGCATTGGAACCTGCCAGGGGGCTTAGTCCCTAATATTTGTTGATTAGGAGTTTAGCTCCCCAACATTTAGGAAGGGGTGTGCAGTTTGTGGTGTATGGGGGCTGGAGATAGGACTACCCCTAAATATTGCGGAATGGGGTGCTTATTTAGGTTTTCATAGTGCCTTAGGGTGTTTTTTTTTCAGCGAGCCTCAAGGGGGTGCAGATCGAGATGTCTGGAGAACCTCTAGGTGGTTTTTTTTGGAACACCCCCTTCCCTGTTCCAATGCCAGTGACTTGATATACACTGTACTCGGGTATAATACCATTTTCATACATGGTACAAACACCAAAGATTGCCAGCCAGTAAGCGACATATCATGTCATTTTGTACATAACATCGTCAAATTATGTTGACAAACACCATATCCCAATATAACATTTGCCATTATTTTTGCTATTGGCGGTTTTGTAAAAAGAATTCTGAAAAGTACCTTTAATACATATTTGTATTGAAATATATACTTTTTCATTTTATCATATTTTAATCCTTCAAGATTATTTGTATTTAAATACATGTCAATGAATTTGACCCATATCCGCTGGTATACTACCACGGTAATTTGAAACAGGTACAACATGGTATTCCATTTGATATTGACAAAGAGAGCAAAGAAAACTCTAAGCAAGATGGGCTGTTTCTCAACACTTCTAGAATGTTAGATTGGAAACTGTTGTTGGGTCAGACATTCTGACTGAACATAATTGGCATGGTTGAATGATTTTCTTCCATTACTTGGAACGTGGCATACCACACTGTATTTATACACTCATGCATTATTACCAGTGCATAACAATAGTATATATAGGAAGGGTTTAAGGGTAAAATACAATAAACGTCATGCAGCTCTGGTGACATATTTGCCTAGGTAAAATTGCATTGAATTGAAATGTACAGTAGAACCTGTCTTGAGTGACCGCCACTTCAGCCTAGCAAAAATGGTCTTTCAAGACGGGTGGTCGCCCACGACAGGTCAATAAACATTGAAAATATGGTCAATTTCAAGAGGAACCGAGAAAGCAGGTGGTTATCCAAGACAGGTTCTACTGTAAAAAAAAATAGTTTGGGTCTAGATATCGGTCATTGTGATTTTGTAGTATTGAGATATTCAATATCATGTCAATTTTAAGATAATATTTACACTATTGTGCTTTGCCCTGAAACCTTACACATGTACCATATTTATTGGTCAAATAAATTGATTCCGAGTTCTGTATTGCAATATACAGTATAATTGTACATGGTATGTTATCGTAATATTCAATAATTCAGAATGCATACACACAAACACTATACCACTTATATTGGTATCAGTGCTGTCAGAATGGACAAATCTTGCTTTTGGACATCAGTGATGACACCAACCTGAAATAAATGGAACAGAACACAATAAAAATACAATATGTGTGGCTTATATTATACACCATAAATCTAAAAAAATGGAACATTTTGACAAATACTTATTATTCAGCAAAGTCCTATTACAATGTTGCACTGTGGTTTTATCTCATAATATCCTCATCTACATGCCCAACAGGTAGTAAGTCCACTACAGGATGGACTCAAATTAGCTCATTTATCCCATGTGTGGGATCTTTTACTTCCTCTGGCAGATAACAGTTAGAAGGGACCAATGGCCTAGTGTATTTTCCAAGAGAACAAAATTTCCCAAGTTTTTTTAAACTGGCCGATAATTGGATTCGACTCCAGTCCACTCGACCGGTGCTTTACCACTTGGCCACCGGTTCCCATTATCGGCAGTAGCCGGTAACCATATAATTTTTTAACAAGTAGGTCTAGTACTGTGACAGTAATCTACCTTTATATATATCACTATTATCAGGATTAGTAACATTAACAAACAGACAACTAAATTGTTAATATTGTTATTATGAATCAAAATAGTTATTTAAATCATTGGCATTGCCATTACATACATTAGTGTAGACTTGATGTCTATATCTAAAAATGTTAATTATATACCTACAGGCTACACTAGTCCCTAGCTGGCTATATGGCCTATGGCTATGCCTATGCATCACAAAAAAGGTAAAAAGTATGAACTTGAAACACACATATCATCGATCACATATTTGCATTCTATTGTCATTTAGTTTAGGGTATTTTTTTAACAGTCTGTGTTGCATTTTACTTGTTTTTATTATTCATTCACGTGGCCATGGCAATGCAGTTGGTTACTTAGTACGTACAACGAAATGAGCGACAATTGAGCCGTCAAATCTACTCTAGTGGGTCGAGGCCACTTTACCATCTGGCTAAATGTAAAATAATTGATAAGAAAATAATGCTCGGTGTGTACCTCAAACAATAATTGACATACACAAACAATATGGAGTGATGGAATGATCGATTTGGTATAGAAAACGAGGTAAAATCGATGCAGGTTGGAATTGGCGGTTACGCAAACGGCTGTCTGTCTATAACTATTTCGTAATATTGTTAACAGTATTTTACTCTGTGGATCAAATAGTTATAAAAACAACACACAGCAATCTTTAGCAACGTCCTACCGTTTGTCTCGTGGCATGAATGGCCGAAATGTCTTCATTATAATGATTCTGTCCGCAATCTACCAACTTCGCGCTAGGTCGTCTCGCCTTCTTCTATTTGAAATTAAACGTTACGCGCCGAAATGACTCACGGGTAATAACATTATGGGATGCGGTATTCATAACAATAATGTTTCGGTATAAAATAATACAGTAGCATCGTTTTAGTTTACAACATACTGACATATATATATTTCTATGTAACATCCACCACATGTACATAAAAAAAAAATACATACAGTGGTTAAAAGTTTCCACAGAAACTAAAATAACATTTCTACATAAAACTATATAGATTATCTAAAAACTATAGAATTCTATAGAATATTCTATAGTTTTCTGTAGAATCGTACAACAAAAACTATAGGTTCTCTAAAATATATAGGATTGTATAGAATATTCTATAGTTTTCTATAAAATCCTACAAAAAACTATAGGTTCTCTAAAAACTATAGGATTGTATAGAATATTCTATAGTTTTCTGTAGAATCCTACAACAAAAACTATAGGTTCTCTAAAATATATAGGATTGTATAGAATATTCTATAGTTCTCTGTAGAATCCTACAAAAAAACTATAGGTTCTCTAAAAACTATAGGATTCTATAGAATATTCTATAATTTTCTATAAAATCCTACAAAAAACTATAGGTTCTCTAAAAACTATAGGATTCTATAGAATATTTTATAGTTTTCTGTAGAATCCTAAAAAAAACTATAGGTTCTCTATAAACTATAGGTTTCTATAGAATATTCTATAGTTTTCTAAAAAATCCTACAAAAAACTATAGGTTCTCTAAAAACTATAGGATTCTATAGAATATTTTATAGTTTTCTGTAGAATCCTAAAAAAAACTATAGGTTCTCTATAAACTATAGGTTTCTATAGAATATTCTATAGTTTTCTAAAAAATCCTACAAAAAACTATAGGTTCTCTAAAAACTAAAGGATTCTATAGAATATTCTATAGTTTTCTCTAAAATTCTACAGAAAACTATAGGTTCTATAAAAACTATAGAATTCTATAGAATATTCTATAGTTTTCTACAGATTCCTACCAAAAAAACCTATAGGTTGTCTTAAACTATATGATTCTATAGAATATCCTATAGTTTGCTATATATTCCTACAAAAAACCTATAGGTTGCCTAAAAACTATAGGATTCTATAGAATATTCTATAATTTTCTATAGAATCCTACAGAAAACTATAGGTTCTTTAAAAACTATAGCATATTCTATAGAATTCTATAAAATATTCCATAGAATTCTGTAGGAAATTAAGATTTTCATAGCCAATTTATAGTTTTCTATAGAATACTATACAATACTATAGAAAAACTATAGAATACTATAGAATACTACAGAATACTATAGGAAATTTATAGTTTTCTATATAATTTTTTGCTAAGGGTTGAAAACATCTACGCACAACTGCAAAGGGACCCCGCTGTGATGAGACAACGTAAATGGCGTGAGACCCTGTTGTTACTGCGGAGAGCCGGCGACTCGAGCGGCAGCTTGAAGCCGAGAGACGGCGGTACAGAACGCATGAGCTGACATTGCAGGACCACGACCAAAGACTTAATGCACAGGAACAGCAGATTGACGCCGAGAAACAGATAGGTAAGTCGACACGTATAACAACAAACATGTCGATGTTATGCCATATTAACAGTACATGGTGCTCTAGTCATTGCATTGATATTCTGCTTAAAACAGCCTGCTCCAGAACTGTCCTAGTTATTAAAAACTGCTTGCACATTTTTGTTTTATTAAGAGATACGTTGTTTCTAAATGGTCGTCATGTTATCCTTCACATTACTGTTTTTCTTCACCAGTTGTCATAACTATCTGTTTATGATGTGGTTTTCAGTTGTTGCGTGGTCTGTAAGGGCGGATTTATTGATGGTAGACATCAATATTTTTTTCCAGCTCCTTGTGTATTTCTCATTTTTCGTGTTGTCTACGTCCTTTCTGTGTTCGTGTTTGGAGTAGTCTTCCTGTTTCCCAAAAGTACTTAGCACCACAATTCTTGCACGGTATTTGGTACACCAGTTCGCCCTGTTCTTCTAGCTCTACTTTGTCATTGGGATGTACCAACAGGTGCCTGAGGGTGGTGTGGGGACGCATGGCTGTTGCTACTCCATACTTATTCAGTACTCGATGTACTTTCTCTGAGACCCCCTCTACTGAGAGGAAGTGAAAATTGCAGACAAGTAACCCAACAGAAAAATCGGGTATATCAAGGAAGCCATCTGGATTAGAAAAACCAGAACACCCATCAACCGAGACGAGGGCAATTACGAACTGTCTCACGTGTACGATGACGTAATTCAGCGTCATTGGTACTGATGAAGTCGACGTGATACTTTGACGAAAGCCTTTACCAGTTATATTAAATACATCTTGGATATGAAAAATGAAAGTTTCCGATTTGAAAACGAACTATCCTGAAAAATGTTCAGTAATATAATGGCAACAAAGCTGATCCAAATTAATGACACAATCTGAGAGATACAAAAGCAAATATGAATCAACCCTCTTCCCATGGTGAACTGTCGTTAGTGGGATGTTTAGACCTGCTGGGGTGACATTCACAACTTGGTTGCACGCTTTGGAACAACTGGTTGACAAAGGCTGGACCGGATGCTGTGAAGCAGGTAGCAAGCTCCACACCCGGCGTGCAGTTATATACGTGAGTACAGCACAGTTAGTTGACACTGTCACCGGCAAGTTTAAGACATGCAAATTTACTATAAAATGTTCTTGCTTGTCCACATTAATTTATTCAGAATCTGCTCACTTGATACAAAGTTGCTAGTCCTCGGCAAATAGATACATTAAGGGTCCGTTCCAAAATCAACCCATAATAGTTTGTTATAAATAGGCCAATAGTTCGCTTAAAAGTCATAAACAAACATTGATTGTAATCGTTTTGTAAAAGAAAAGTATTATTAATATGTCTAAATATTTAATCAATGACACAATTCTTATATGTGTACCAACACTGGAAAATGTGTAAAACACATTGTTGTTAATTAAACGTTAAGTCAATTGTATTTATTGCTGAACTTTGTTTTGAACTATCATGATACTGATACAATTATATAGTACAGTGAACTCCAGATAACTCGAGCTCACATCAGTCAATTTTCGCTTCTTCGTTTTCCTCGGTCCCGGTCCTATCCGGCGAAATATTCTCATAAGTCCTTGGAGTTTCGACTTGTACTTCGAGGTGTACTGCATCAGTGTTATATTGTGTAATGCACATTTTATTCCTGGTCTAGGTTGTTTCATGGATATTATTTTTACAATGTTATACATTTCCTATCCGTGAATACATCCAAGGGAGGGTCTCAAAAGTTTGTTGTCACTAGTTGACCAGGGAATGGCTCAAAACTGACGCTTGCATTTTAATTATTGGTTATTTTATATTCCAGGGGCAATATAATATTATCTACATTCAGTTGTATTTAATGTAGATCATTTGCTCATGTGGTCTACTAGTGTGTGTTTATTGCATGAATACAACACAAATGCTACTTCCACAATATTAGTGATGTGTAGACATATGTACAGCAGTTAACACAAATGAAACAAAGTTCACGTTGAACATTGCAAACTCTGTCCTGTTTATAGCTACACCCGATTCTGTGTATGTAGCATTCTCCCAGTCGTCTGTCTTGTTGTCTTCTTCTTCCATTAATGTCCATTTGTAGTATGGGTCGACAACTACAAATATTTCGGGGAAAGGGATCTGCGCAACTTGGGGTTTAGAGAAAGTAGAAACGAAGTATAAACAAAGTAGAAGACTAATAAGTCCTAATTCTGAGCATTAGCCGCTTAACCGCAAGCTAGTCCCACTGGCAAGCCGGGGGCAAGTGGGCTCACCAGAGCACCCCACTGGTGCCCCAGGCCCGCTGATCGTTGATTAGATGTGTCTTGACTCCCTCAGAATGAAGGTGCCAAGTGTGTGAGACTGGACGGTTTCTGGGGGCAGAGCGTTCCAGCCGCGGATGGTGCGGGGAAAGGAGGTATTACTCATGTAGTCCGTGCGACAGATGATACACTGGTACTGCCGAGGACGCTCTTCTATTGACATGAGGAAAGGGCTTGAGATCGTCGCATATGCTTGTCCGTTTCGGATCTTGTTGAGTGTGGCGAGTCTGGCAGAGCGGCGCCGTTCCTCTAGCGTTGGCCACTGGAGCTGTTGGGGTATGTCGCTGGCACTTGATGTGTACCTGCGTCTGTTTAGGACGAACCTGTCAGCTCTTCACTGGATCTTCTCAAAGCTGGAGGTCAGCTTGTCGGTGTGTGGATCCCAGACGGTGCTGGCATACTCAGCGATAAGTCTTGTTCGCCAGCTCTTTGGTTTTGTTGGAGACCACCTTCAAGTTCTTTCTATAAAAAGCCCAGGGTTCTATTGGCTTTGGTGACGGTGTTGTCGACGTGAACTCCCAAGGAAATGTCAGTCTGCAGGGTGACCCCGAGGTATTTCACGGAGGACACTCGTTCGAGGGTGTGGTCGTTGAGCGACTCTGATACGGGCAAGTGTTATCTTGCTACAAGTGGTTACGTGTCTCCCATAGGCATAAATTCGTATGTCATGTTATCTTGCTACAAATGGTTCAGTGTATGTGTCAATCTCCCAGTAGTTTGTCATGTTATCTAGCTACAATTGGGCCTGTTATTTAGCTACTACTGGTCCTGTTATCTTGCTACAAATTGTTATGTTATCTTGCTACAAGTGGTCCTGTGTCTGTTATAGAGTCCGACTCGTCATATGACGTAGATGGAGACACATGATGACTGCTGGTGGTGATCCACGACGAACGAGGCAAACCCATCCTTGGTTCTGTTTCCAGGAACAACTGCTTATATGAATGTAGCAGAACTTAACTCGACTATTCTTATGACAGCAACTGCTAGACCAGTTCCATGGCTATGCGTCCAGCAGCATCAGCTGGTACTAGTGGAGACAAACAAAATCATGGTTGTGCTTCAAGCAACAAGTGCTGAGATTAGTGAAAAAAAACAACAACATTGGTTGTGCTTCCCGTTAATTTTTTTCAGCAACTATTGATTGGGCTAGTGAAACACAACTATGCTGTCAGTCCTGACTGCAGACACTGATGAAGCAAAATTAACATCGGCTATGCTTCCCGAAACAACTGCTGAACCAGTGAAACAGGAGTAACATCGTTTATTTCTTCACGCAACAACTGTTACATCTCCAGCCTCCAAAGTCACAACTAGACAATACCACTGTCAGTCGTCCGTACATTGACCATCACCGGGAGAACAGTTGTTGCCAGACGTTGATGACGACAAACATCTCTCGTACAACCACTGAGAGGAGGTCTTCTTGCATTCGAGCATTCGGTACACAAGCCCGCGGTGCTTGAAGTGCAGCAACATTGTTTGATATCGAATGGACTGGAGCAACACCGGAATACCCATAGTTCGATGGAGTCGTCCCAGAGCGACTTACTTAATGCACATCTTGCTACCAGTGCCGACCCGGCTTAATATGAAACCAAGGCTCCGAATACCGTTTGAAGTTATTAATTATTTAGTGGCTATTCAGACCTAAGTGCTGACAGTGAACAGGATGTGTCGGCCGTGTATGACCAGACACTAGATACGACATAGAGCCGCGCGTGTACGCAGTGCATCCACACACCCGCAGGCGGGGGCAGTTCTTATGCCGCTACAGGAAGTGTCGACCGGCGCACGGCCGCGCCCCATTTTGTGCCATTCTGCCTTCTCTCACAGCTGCCAAGGCATCGTGTGTTTCTGTAATACCCAATCACGATTGCAGTGTGTAATAAAATATTAAGAATTATGATATTTATATAGAATTACCTCTCATGAAACTGGATAAAATATTTCGACCGGTGGCGACCGCATCCAGCGGTCTTCTTCAGCAGAATGAAGTTACATGTGTAACTTCAGTTTGAACCATCTCAACTTCTCTGTACAGCTGGGATCTCAATCCGAGACAGTCCCTAAACTCCCACCAACAACCTGACAAAAGGACTCTGCCAACTATTGATGTAGAACGTGTAAACCCGATGATTTTGGCCCACTTTACAATAATGGAAGTGGTGATGATATCCGCTCACGGTTATTTTGGAGGATTTGATAGTGGCCCTTGTTCTTCTACATACTGGGTCTATCATAGGCATTGGCAATCTTGGCCCTCCAAACCACATGTCGTTTGTAGTTTCATCCACACCGTGTTGATAGACTATCTGTTATTTTTATTCTCTGACGTTCTCTGGATCTTTTTCCTTCAATGTTTCCTATTGTTACCGTTGCCCGATTATTGTTGATTACATGTTTAAAGGCAATATGCTGGGATAAAATGTGCTGTGTTCCATAATAACAAATGATGTATGCACTTTCAGATGATGCTATTAAAAATATGTTTATGAATCGCATAAGAGCGTACAACATAAAAAGAACCTCTAAATTTGCCGTCTTCGGAAACTGCTGAGTGACAGCGGTGTGAGACTGTGTGACGTCACTAGTGGAACACAGTCGCCAGCCTGGACCGCCATGACTGATTGACGTTTATTTTTTATTTATGTTCTGAATTGTGACTTCCGTGACGTGAAATTGCCCATTTAACATCGGAAATTTTTAGTACCCTTGTAAGAATTTGTTGATGCTTGAATAAAACATGATTAGGAGTTAGGACAATGGACTCATTGATGTACTTGCCACAACTGTCAGCAACCTTTAGTACGTGTCTTGGATGCGTCCGGCAATACCCTCTGAAAGAGTACCCTTAAAATACCGTTTTATATTTCCTCTTGGTAAGTTGCCTAGTTGAATAAGACCTCATGAGACCATAACATTGTAACCACGATATATACAGACTAGTCAGTTAATAGAACGTTGTGGAATGCTGGAAACAACTAGGACTAGGACACCTTCGATATCGTATGACGGTTGTTTTGCGACAAAATTTGGCCCACATCTAAAAAAAGTTTGCGGAAACATGTCTTAGTACTTTCTATATAAATAGTTTTGCACTTGAGGTTTTCCTCCAAAATTATTATAATATCAAAAATCATTCATAATATTATATCACGGCTATTCTCAAATAAGTTATTGTTTCACGAGAAACGCTGTAGTTAATACGCATCAGTGTGAATTAATGTGTGCATTTACAAGCTGGACACTGCTAGAATACTGCGTGCCAGAGTCGCTAGGAACGCATTATGGATCGTTGAGCGTAAGTTTCTGCAGCTGACATTAACGCACAAATCGAAGTTAAATCAATTAACTAATTACCATAAACTATCACATGCTACGGCAATGAATGGGGGCAGTCACTCGCTGGATAAACACAGAACGGAAGACAATTGTAAACGACATGTGAAGTTTACGCGTCGACGCAAAAAGTTGTAAAAGTGCCAATGCCTGTCCTCCATTCAACCAGAGCTATGGAACGCCTTATACGAACGTGAGAAGTGCAGTGGAGGCTGTCATTTAATTAGACTGTCCATGACTTAATCATAAAGACGATATTGCGCGCGTTTTTTTCATAACCTTGTAAATTATTGTAGGTTGTTGTCAAAACGATATATCTCGGTTTGTTTCTTGGCTATTAACCTTGATTTAGGATAATGTTTTCTGTGTGTTCAAAGCACATAACCGTATGCAATGTATGCAGCGTAACAAATCAAACGTATTGCTTATAATGAAAGGGATATAAATGTTGACAAAACAATACGGTTTAACAATAAAGGGTGGAAACTGAGACATAGTCTTGACTAATAAATGATTCGGCTAATACCTAATAAGCCCATAAGTCGATTATAGCTGATCTGGTGAACTGTTGATCTCCACGCCCATCAACGTAGCCTCGGCAGCCGTTTACGTTACGCAATGAGCGAATGCCACCCAGCCTACGTTGTTCCCAGCATGACACTATGTACAACCCCAATTAACAAGATTCTGATGTCATGGCGGGTGTTTGGTGTGGTGTTGAACACAAAGATTTCAATGTATCAACAAGAAGTATGAGCTCACAACAAATCTGGTATCACTGATGACCAGCTGGACATCACTGGCAATCACCGAACCTGATGATTTTAATATATAATTTAGGCTCTGGATCAATCTGATGTTATGTACAATCAGATATGGACATTTCATTATTCTACTGATTTGTAGAATATAGTGAACTTGAAGTGAAATATTTGTTTCGCTAACTGAAGGAACTAAAAATTGCAATTATCCCAAGCATAGTTGAATTTATTTATTACTCATTACTTAATTTACCGGTATATCGTATATTTGTGTGCTACGTGCAACCGTAGAAATGTATGTTGACAGTGTATTTATACCGTACATATCACTTAGTTTTAACGGTGAATCTGAATACTACCGATTTGCGAGGATGGAATATTAACATTTTATTTACAAATACATCAGCTTGGTAGTTCTTATTACACTGATAAAATTTCAATATTTTGCACTAACAACAATTGCATCTCTGAGAAGTATGCATGTGTCAATTCTGTTATAGGGAATAAATAACCTGTGAAATATACAAATTATTCCTGTGTCAATGTTGCATCAGTGAAATATCTGATTTATCTGTAAACGTGTTCACGTCTCAAAAATGTTGTCTGTTGTATGGTTCTATCATAACAATTTACAAATCTGCCCGACACATAATGATGACACATGTCATGGGGCGTCATCATTGTCGAATGTCAAATTTGTATGTCATTGTAGTCATTAGTGTCATCTGCTGCAGCTGATGTGTCAAGTCTAGTGACATGAAGTATCACGTCAAGTGGTGTCGTCAGTAGTGTTGATGTCTGGTGTTACTACCCCTGCGGCTTGTGTTTGTCCAAGTAATCTTTAGCTTCGTTGATCTTTGATGCCATATACGGGGAGCCACCTGCAAAGGTCGTATATCAAGTTAACGCAATCAATAAATCAATCGATAAAAAAAATCAATCACAATTATTGATTACCAACACAAGAAACAGACGACAGTCATGAATAAAGAAATGAGGTTCTTATAGAGCACAGTATCCTGTCCTTAGGACTGCTCAAGACGCTTTATACTTCATCTCTGGGCTCTGGCAGACCTGTTCAACCGAACACCATCTCGACCTCACTGGGAAGCATTCAGCCATGCGGCAATTACTGCACAAATTCTATACATACACAAATAGGGTTTCTTGAGTTCCTGGTACAACCATCTCAACAGACTGGCAAGCGAGTTACGCATGTCACATATGGGCAACAGGATACCAGAATTCTGTAATCTGATCATCTAGGTGGACCTTTTGGTATTTTTCAGCACTGAGCTCTTGCCCATATTCCACAACTCGTTCAACACAACAGCTCTGAAGAATGGCTTAGTACTGCCATCTAGTAGATAATTTGTAGAAGTGTTTAGTGCTGCCATCTAGTAGCTAATTTGTAGATATGTTTAGTGCTGCCATCTAGTGGATAGTCGTGGAAGTTAGTGGTTTTTGTGTGGATTTCTTCATAGCTGAGGTCTAGCCTTAAGGGAGACACTGACTTGAGTTTTGAAATTGTTTCTCTCCCTAATTATAACTATTTCCTATGTGAGTTCATTTATTCCAGTGGCGATAAAATGATCATTAATAGCAACCTGTGACTGATGATAGAATTGTGACAGCACCATCTGAGCAGACTTGACTGGCAAGTGATTTATGGATATCACATATACGATATATATGATACCAGAACACAGAAGTCAGACAATTTAGGTGGACTTTTCAACATTTTTCATCTATGAGCGCTGAATCTAGTGTGACATTTGTTGAAACTAAATTACAACGATGGATTCAACAGTCAAGGTTGGCATCGGAGATCGCTGTCATGGTGTCAGATGCTAGCTGCTAAAATGATGTGTGTATGCTAATTCGTGTAACCACATTTAATAGAACTAATACTGCAGTAATATGACAAAGACAGCATTCATCAGTGATCAAACTGAAATGGGTTACATTCTCTACGATGTGTTAAAAAAAGAAGTAAAGGTTAGTTCTTATACAGCGCAGTATCCAGTCCACAGGACTGCTCAAAGCACTTGACACTTTACTCCCTGGCAGACCTGTTCAATCGAACACCGTCTCGATTTCCTTGGGAAGCATCCAGCCACATTGCAATTAATGCACTATCTGTACACAAATATCCACCATTACCTATAGCCGGGTACTCATTCATACAGCTGAGTGAACTGGAGCAACATATAGTGAACGAACTTGCCCAAGGTTCGACACCGCCGCACAGGATTCGAATCCGGGTTCTCTCAGGCGAGAGTCCAAAGCTCTAGCCACTGCACCACGGCGCTACACTGTAGTTTGTCTTTTTCTCTGTTAACCTTCTTTGATGCAGTGTTACACCTACCTCTGTCTGGGTGATTGGCCAACATTATTCTCTTGTGAGCATCCTTTATCTTTGTCTTGCTCGCAGATGGGCTGAAAACAGTTGATGATAGTGATGGTTTATTATAGAAACTGGGCTACAATGCATTCAATAGTACGCATATGTTCTGTTATCGACTGCTACATATATGTACACGTAGCCAAAAATAAACATTTCATTATGCCATATACATCACAAATATACAAATGACACAAAAGTATGCACTTATGCATAGCAATCAATTTTATATATATAAATATACAATAAACATACAGACACACACAGACATTGGTAGAACTCTGCTGTGCAGACTTTTTTAGTCTTAATAGGAGTCTCCCATACCCAAGTTGTACATTCAATAACACCCATATTAAATTTCCTATTGTTACTGGTACACCATAATGTACATTATTACTGTCATTATTATTATATCATATTGCACAATTGGATAAATAAACAACTCTGTCTGTCTGTACACTGCATGTATATTATTGTCATTTCTATAATGTAGTTCAGCTTATCTGCAGATGGTTAGTATGGCTCAATACAAATGGTAATTGTCAATAAGTATTAAACATATTGCATCATTATGTTTATTTTGTATTTGTGTTCTGTATTATTCAAATTGGAAATAAGACATTCACAAAATTCAAATTAAATAGATACTGTGATAAATTAAAACATGTTTCACTGCGTGACCAAGATGTCGGAGTGAATTTATATCATATATATTGTTCACACTACATAAAATTATATTACGAAGAAAACGACCCGATTCTATATGCTATGATACTTATGTGTTTGACGCTTTTAGTTTTTTACAACCAAAACAGCTGCAGCTGGTTTGGCTATAAAAGGTTAAAGGTCAACAAAATTGTTATTCAATAATTTTTAGTAAATGCAACAATGTTTGACAACATTATATGATAATTAGTTTATCTTTTTAATTTTTTTTTAAAGAATCACTTTGAGCAGATGCCAGCTTCTAATGTAGCAAAACAAATAAAGCGAATGTTTTCTGCTATGCCTACATGAAAAATACCTACTTACAAACTCAACGCAACTATACAATGTATACAAAATATTGCGGACACAATTTCGATGTCAAATGAAAAAATAGATTTCACCCAAATAATATGGCCTGTCTGGCTTTACCCGTCACAAGTTGACATAGTTTCACATGTCAATACACCTTCACGTTGGCACAGCTTTACATATTACCACAGTTTCACATGTCAGCATTGCTTCACATGTCAGCATTGCTTCACATGTTTGGCTTCACATGTTTAAGAAACTTCACACACCCCATAGTTCAGCACCAAATCTTTGAGCCAGTGACATTTCATTATGAAAACTATCTCACAAATAAAAACAGAATACCTAAGAATGTCACGAATTGCATATATATACAAGTCACATTTACAACTGAAAGCTCTTATCCCAAACAATATACACAAATTAAAGTGTCTACACATTGCTAAGGACATGCCTAGGCCTAGGGGAAAGTGCTTTCCAACTTAAATTATCTGCCAAGAGAACTTACACAGAACTAAAACTCGGTCAACCTACCTCACTCCCAGTATTAAACCAGCTTCTCTCTTGGTAATTTTTGGGTCAAAGCCTCCCTTGTAGTATTTGCTGTTCTGTGAGAAAACAATAACAACATGACATAAATATCATTTAAACGTGAACAGCCATTTTATGCCATATATTTTTTAATATCTAGTATGCATTAATGGTGACAGAAACCTACTAATTTTTAGACAAACTAAAAAACTTACTATGTTTAATGCCTAAAAGGCCAAGTAGAGCACTGCATATTCCCATCTTTTTTTGATGCAAGTTCCCAGTGAGTGGTTTAAGTCATGCCTTTCTAACCAATGGAGACTTACAATTTTGTCTATTAATTTGTTTCGCTATTATTTATAATAAAAAAAAAATTAAATATATAATTTATTTCATAATTAGACATTTCTGAGATACACAAATATGGTGCTTCATTATAGTTTATACATGGTAATCACAGTGCAGGTCAACTAAAAAGTTGTCTACGTATTCAACATTTTTAAAAGTGATAACAATTTACTATGTTTTAGCCAACAAAAATATAGGAAACAACACACTTCTTGAACATGCGAGAGGCTAGCAGCCTAATTAGCATACCACCACCTGGTGACTGAAAATGAAAGTATTGCCATGGTAACGTGAAACAATGAAGTTGTTTTGGGGACCAAAGAAAATGGGTGTACAGTGTACACCCCAGTATGGTAATTAGAATGCAACATATGACATATTTTAATAATAACTTTATTTATATACTAAAATCCAAAGTAAAACTCCATTTGACTGTGTTTACAAACAATAAATAAAATGTAATATACAAAAGAATAAATATAATACAAATAAAATAAATAAAAACATATCACACATGAGTTTTCATAAAATATAAAGTACCAATAAAAGAAAAAGTATAAAATATAATGTACCAATAAAAGAAAAAGTATAAAATATCAATGGTAGTTAAATAACTAACTAAATAAATATATATATATTGGGAGTTGCATAAAATATTAATAGCCATAAAATATAAATTAGAAAACAATTAGAATAATACATTAATTGTCATATTAAAACTAATAGTATATTGCGATAATAGGAGAGTTGTGCATGATATATCGGGACTAAACATTATAAGCAAGTTTGAATTAGTTTGTTTAAAAATTGGCTTTAATGTGTCCATGCACTGGATCCACCATACAGTTTCGAGCAGAGTGTTCCAGAGTATCAGTCTTGCACAAAAAATGAACGTGCCGTTCATTTTTTGTGCAAGACTGATACTGGTTTTTTGTGCCAACCTTTCATGTCTGAAATAGTAAGTGTACTGTGCTCTTAAGGCCAGACACGGCAGGTAGATAGGATTATTTTTTTATTTGTGCAAACAGTTCAATTTTTTCTGCCCAATGCATGAAATGGGTCTTACTGAGTAAAATATATATTGAACTTTTTTCAGCCAAACCCCCCGTTTCCATGGTAACAAAAAAAATGGCCTCCATTTTGAGCAAATATTGGCAAATTTGGAAAAGCTGTCACTTTTTATTGAATCCATATATAGGTATAATTCTTGCAAATCCATGTTCTCTATATAGTCTATTGCGCAATGATCAGAGCATTTTTTGAAATGTTGTGTTTTTATTTTATTATATACGAAAAAAAATCTTGTTTTTTTGCAACAAATATGGCTATATCTTTCAAACAATTCATGATTTTTAAAAAGTGTCTGATCATTGCACACAGTAGAATATGCTGAATGCAACACTGAAAACTTATTTACATAGCATAATTATTCCAAGAGATATCCCATTTCCAAATGCAGAAATTTGAAGAAAAATGTTTTTGAGAAAATGGCTGTCAAAGATTGCATAATGGATTTCATTACCTGATATCGACATGCTTGATCCATGATTGAAACTTACTTAGAGGTATGTAATTGTCATAGAAGTTAACTTTATTGATAGTATGCATACAAAGGTATAATAATTTGGCAGAAAACCATTTTCAGTATTTGTTGTCAAAAAACACCATTTCACCTTGGGTGTCTGGCTTTAAGGCCAGACATCCCAGGTGAAATGTTGTTTTTAACAAAAAATACTCAAAATGGTTTTCTGGCAGATTAATCTACCTTTGTATGCATACTATCAATAAAGTTCACTTCTATGACAATTACATACCACTAAGTGAGTTTTAGTCATGGATCAAGCATGTCATTATCGTGTAATCAAATCCATTAAGCAAACTTTGATGGCCATTTTCTCAAAACAAATTCTCAAATTAGTTGCAATCAGATGACTATGCTCAGTGAAATTGTCAGACACTTTTAAAAAATCATCAATAGTTTGAAAAATATAAGCATATTTGTTGCTAAAAAAACTATTTTTGTTTGCATTTACAAAAACATTCTTTAACAAATAAAAACAAAACATTTTGAAAAAATGCTCTGATCATTTCACGACAGAATGTTTGCAGAATGTGGATCTGCAAAAATTATAATTATATATTTGCTCCAAAAAGAATGGCAGTGTTTCAAAATTTGCCAACAGTTGCTAAAAATTGCAACCATTTTGTTTGTTACCATGGAAATGGGGGTCTGGCTAAAAATGTTCAATATATGTTTTACTTAGTATGATGATGATCCATTCCATGCTTTGGGCAAACTAATTTGCACAAATTAAAAAATAATCATATCTACCTGCAGGGTCTTGCCTTAATAGAATGAATATGATATGAAAATTTTGTGGATAAGCCACTGACATACTCACTGCACCAATGGGTAGCTCAGCCATTTGTTTCTTCAGTAAAGTACTCGCCACTTTACCGTACTTGATGGCATATCGACCTGCACAGTCACAACAAACAAGTACAATCAGATCAGCTGTTTTAAGGAGTGCATCAGTCTTAGTAGCGCGATTCACCTAGCTCCCCCAAAAAAGAATGAACTAATGCAAATTAATACATTTTTCTTTCATCTGCGAAAGTCCTACAACATTGCGTGATGTGAGGGTGGCATATTGTGGTGTCACCGTTATGTCGGCATTATGGAATGGCCTTGACAACAAACATGCAAAAATGTTGTTGAAATGGCTGCATCCGGCAAGCTAATGAAAGGACTCTCTGGCCAGGAGATTGAATCACTCTCCTCAGATATTTCAGGAGAGCGATTCAAACCATATCCAGGTTTTTCTAAAACAGAAGGACTGGTAGTGTCTGGTATACCACTTTCTTTCACCAGCATGGCTGGGGTCAACTTCAGCAGGGTAATTTACCATTAATTATAATTACAGGGTAATGACATTTAAAATGTTGTAATTACAACATGGCATTGAATTTTAAGTTCTGTAACTGAATTAAACTCAGGTGGCAAGAATGCAAAAATTTACAAACAACCATGTAAAAATAGAAGCCATATATCTTTTTATAAAGCAGTGTAGTTTTACTTAATGTATGAACCACTGCAACCGACTCCAAAATGCATCAATTTTTTGAAGTGCTTTAGGGATTATCTCGGAATGTAGCTGTCCAATATCAAACAACATTATTTTCATTTGACCTCAGCCCTCCCACCCCCCAGATGAAAGTTTGTAAACATTGATATGATGACATTAACAGTATCGATCCGAAGCGTAAAATGTTGATGTTCGACACTGGATGAAACTGTCTCTGATCCCCTGTTCCCTCAAAAATTTAAGTAATTTTGCCTGATATTGGACATCGACTTTCTGAGATAATCCCTTAGGAAAACTGAAGAAACTGATGCATAAACATTCCAGAAAATTGTCAAAATCTCACCTGCGAAGCCAATAGCTGCCAGACCGAGCCCAGCTGCCACAAGGCCACTCTGGAACAAAGTAGGAATCAGATCATTCATTAGAGGTAAACTGTTCACAGATTTTCTAACATTTATTAATATATTGTTCTTAATATTATATTATAATAAATGTATATCATGTGTTGAAAGTATAATGCCTGCTAAATTGTGCTGAATTTGCCCGTACCATTTTTCTCCCTCCCAGAAAAAACAAGTAGGCGTTTTTGATTATGCTGGATGGAAGTGAAATGACACAAACTAAATCAAAATTGACTTCACAACCACAACTGGCGCCAAACAAAAACTGTGTGACAATTTTTGACATCTGTTGACGAACGATCACTTTCCATGGAAGCCTTGTTGATTGTAGTTGACACGCACTGACATTTTCTAGCTGTGTTTTTGGTCACTGACACAATATAAATTTAAGGTAACTGCTGAGCTACGGGTAATCGCTGCCGGCGACGTCGAGTTTTACTTGAGTTTGTTTTGTGAATTTTGATCGTTATGGGAATGTAAGAGAAATGTTTTTGTAACGTAGTCATAGTCAGTGTGTGTGTATGTTATTATGTATGTAACTTGTAATGTAAGATATATGTGAGAAGTTTGGCAGCTGTAGCCGTAGGTGGTCGTTTTCATGGTTAGGTCAGAAATAAAAGATCGCCAAAAATCCCTTACAAGTTACATCAACTCGTTCAACTCTGGGCGATGCCTCTGGCTCTAATGATGACGTAATTTACCTACGCATTTAGCTACAAGTTCAAACGGGTGATGGTCGGAATGCACCTCTGCATGAATGCACCAGTCACAATGCACCAACTGCCTAGTCGCAATGCCCCAACCACGTGGTCACAATGCCCCAACCGCCTGGTCGCAATGCTCCAATGGGGTGGTCGCAATGCACCACTTTTGGTCGGAATGTCCTACTTTGGTGATAACGACCTACCGGTAGTCGCAATGCTGCAATGGTTTGGCGCAATGCATCTCTTATGGTATCTATATATTCTAAAACATTATGGTTTCTCTGTTTGTTTGTTTATTTGTTGGTTTGTTTTTCCCCGGGCAACACCGGGCAAGTTGGCTAGTATAATACCTTCTTTAAGTATCGAGTATATTACTTTATATATATATATATATGGGTAGTGATATATGTACATGGACTTTGCTTGAAATTTTAACTACATTATACTGTTAGTAATGGCTGTCATAGTTAAAAAATATACAACTTATTGTGAATTAGGTGATAAAAGAACGGAACTTGGTAAATATGTAGAATAGTTTGTAGTTCCTTTTTATAAAGACTTCCATGATGTATACATATATATTAATAGTGTTATTATTATTACTAGATCGATCTAGTTATTCAAACAAACCGACATGCTCAATAAAACAATGCCACAGTAGCTGTAGCCAATTAGTGAGGGCACACATCCAAAACAACCAACATAAAAGATCTGCTCAACGCATGAGCAGGATGCCTATCAGGCTATTACTACATGATTTGTACACATAAAAGGTCAATCTAATTGATATTTCATGATAGGTTATGTAATACAATCATACACGTGCATACAAAGACAAAACATAGTTTATTTTCAAGAATGTACTGAATGTCAACGAAACATGTTATTTCTATATTAATTATGCATTTAATGTTTCAATATATACAATTATATTATTTATATATGCATAGGTTTGACAATATGAATATTATAATCAGTAGGTACTTCAACAAAAAATTTAATATCATGCTAGAACATTGAGAATAGGCTTAAATTAAAGGTAATAGCTTAAGGATCACATAACTGTTTATTTCATAAAGATATCTTTAATAGATCAAAAGATATTCCGATTTTAAGATGACAAAACAGCGTAATTTTTGTGTATGTCTTACAATGGCAAAATGGACTCTTTTTGTGTTTTCTGTGAATAAATATTTGCTTTAAAATGTCATAACTTTTTTATTTATACATGTATTTAAATACTGTTTTCAGGGTTTTCAAAAACATTGACCAGGGTATTAAATTTACAATATTAATTTTTTTTAGTAATAATTATAACCAAATTAATGCAATTAATTAGTTAATTTTAGTAATGTAGCATGCAAACTCAACAGACCGACACGTTCCAATTAAAGGCCATAATGCCCATGATTATGAAGATATTTATACATATTATGCAATGTGTATAACCACATTAATAATGGTAATAAATATGCATTAATAAATCATGTAATTATAATTTAATTAATTAGTCAATATTGGGTAATTAGCACGTGACCTCGACAGATCGACACATTTCAGTAAAAGGCCATAATGTCCATAATTATGAAGATATTTATACATATTATGCAATGTGTATAACCACATTAATTATGGTAATAAATATACATTAACCAGTCATTTCACATTAACAGTAACTTAATTAATAAGTTAATATTGGCTAATATTAGCACACTAACGACTGACCACTACATTTCGATGAAAGGATGGAATGTCTATAATTATGGAGACAGCTCAGACAGTTATATAATTTATGCAATGTTTATAACCACATTATAATAATATACATTAACCAGTCATATAGCATTAACAGTAACTTTATTAATAAGTAAATATTGGCTAAATAGCACACAAACTCAACATATCAATATGTGACAATGAAATACAATATTCATACTCCCAGTTCACTGTGTCTATGTGCGACTGTGTCATGACAGTTTGGATGAATGCTGCAGGCTCTGTACAGACAAGTAATCAATTGTCACTGCTTCATAATGTAATGTTCTGCATTTTAACATGAACCTGATGAAGTAATGTTTATAAATTGTTCACAGTATTCCGTCGTTGAATCCAAATGTGCCAAATGCAAGATTGCTTTCTGCATTACTCCCCATGGCCCATGGAGTCAAGCCATGAATGAAGAAGTCTGCTCTGCTCATAATAGTCTTTTTGTAATATTGGAAGTTGATTATCTCAAAATGTAATGCCAGTAGGTTGCAAGATATGTGCAGCAAGGTTCATATTTCAGTATCTTGTAGAAAAACGTTGTGTTCGTCAACATGATGTGTTGACTGGACACCGTTCAATCTAGATATCAGATATATAATCAGCAAGATTAAATGTGTACGTATGCAGGCAGGTGATGGATGTCATATTCAGACGATTCTGTGGCTCGCTACCTTCACAGTCAGACACAGATCAGTGTAAGATCAGTGTCACTGCATGTAATTGCGAACAATACCTGAAATAAAAAGGTCATCGTGTATCATATTTTGATAACTGTTGTTGTTGTTGATTCAGCATGTAAATCTTGTGAAATAATGTTCATATCCCTGCAACTGTTACTCAAGAGAGCACTGTGAAATTCTATAATAATGCATTATGTCAGTTGTCACACAATAAAACGAATTATGCTACATCTGATCAAGGCATTTATGGTTTATATTACATGTTTTTACAAAATGTTGTGCAGTGACTGTTTATCATGAGACACTTTTAAAACAAATTAAGTCGAATAATTTACGTATTTGACGTCAAAAACAATTTTTCTAACAAATTGTTTATTTAATAGGTAACAACAATTAATTAAAATTATTGCATAATTAAATTTATATTATTTCTAAGTGTAAATAAAAGCATAACCATAAATAATGGCATAATGATAAGCCATGCCAAACCCAAAGGGCCAAGGCAAGAGTAAGCAGTAACCAGCCCTGTCCTAGGCTAAGCCTTAGGCTAAGACTACCATGCTGGGCCCGTAGTATCATAGACATAGTAATAGGCTATTAATTAAACAAACTTACAAAGTCTAGCAACTCTAAACTACTACTTTGACTGTTGTGTTGTAGTGATTTAATTTCAGTAATATGGAATAAGTCACAATCGATGACATCATCACGATGTCGATGACGCGGCGCAAGTGGCTTAGCCAATAGTCACAGATCGGTCAAATAATCGTATCATGATTTTTGAATGGCTCAAAAACCATATATGGCACCAGAATCCGCCGAAGATTTTTTAACACAGACTAGCATAAACGCCCATAGATCAGGCTAAACACTAAATCTTTTCTCTTAGACATACTTATATAGCTTAATCCCCCGACCTGGTTTTGTATACGCGCATGCGATTTCATCGATACGCAATGCCTGACAATGGTGAAACTTAATTTTTCTGGAACGGCTCAAAGTCATAGATGGCGCCCGATTCCGCCAAAGATTTTTCAACACAGACTAATATAAACCTAGTAGATCTTGCTAAACACAAACGATTTCTTCTTATACTAATGTGAATGTGCTAATTTTACTAATGAAAAACAGCTATGTCATCAAATCGATGATATCTGGCTGAATTTTGGTCAAATTTGAAAAAGAAAGACACATAAACAAACTTCGACTTACCAGCAAAATGAATCCATCAGCCGATGACGTCAACGACCAGAAAAAGCCCGCGAATCCAAGATTTAAAACAAAGCACTACCCAGGCGGTGCGTAAACGACACGGCTCTGCGGTGAACGGCCGCGGCGCACGGAAAATTACGTAGCGAGCAGAATCGTTTGAAGTGCCTATAATCAGTGGGGCATTCCGACCAAAAGTGGTGCTTTGCGACCAGACCGGTGGAGCATTGTGACTACGCCGCTGGAGCATTGCGACTATACGGTTGGAGCATTGCGACTAGGTTTTGTGCATTCAGGTAGTGGTACATTCAGGCAGTGGGGCATTCCGACTATAATTCGTTCAACCACATGGACATCACCGTTTGAAGGTTGAGCGATAATAGGAAACACAACTGTTACCATGCTTAAACTGCTCTGCCACTGAAGATCCAAATATTCACAGGTAAACAAATGGTCAACGAAATTAAGCGGAGATGGTGTGCGATATCTTCCAGTGTTGTTTTGACGAAATCACTACTAAAACGACAGCAGATTCTGTGGTTGACACACGCGAAGGTCGGCCGGATGTAGTATTTATTTCACTTCCGGTCACTAGTACACTGTCGGAATTGTTGCGAACTAACGCCGAGTTTCTGCTGTCAAAATTGATATTTTATTCAATATGTTTCGTTTGCCGACTGATATAGTTAGTTTTATTTTAGTGAAATGATACTCATATATGGGTGCCAATTAAGCTGCATTAAACTGACGTGTCATACTTGAATCGCAAGCATACATGACCACAGGACCTACGAGTCCGACAGGCTACAGAACAGTGCACGCTGACTTTCGTCTTAATGCCGCTCGTGGCCGTGACTGCCGTCAGTGACAGTGTGTTGTACTACGTCTACAAGAGACATAAACAGTGGCTTGAACGTGTTAGTAAATATTTCAGTTGTACAGTCTGATGTAAGTCATGTTTTACCCCCTCCAAGATTCAGGTCAACGACAAGAACTAACATTTTGTTCTTGACATCTTACAATTCTTCTATTTAGAGACTAGACTAAAATAGTAATTTAAAGAGTAATAAATTTAATTTAGTTATGACTTATGAAGATATGTTATTAGATTCAGATGATCAGTTTGATTAAGCTAACTTCAAGATCCAGACAATGCTTTAATTTGTTAAGTCTTAACAAATTAAAGCATAGCCTAGGTGTCGGAACCGGGGGATCTTGGGGCCCCAATACTTTTGTTGGTGGGGGTGCTGGAATTAGGATTACAGGTAACCTCCGATATTTAGGGAAAGGGTGTGCACTTTTAGAGTGTTTGGTGGGGGTGGAGATAGGAATCGCCCCCTCTATTTATAGAATGGGTGCATTTTGGGATGGAATTTGATTTTTTTGGTGAGCCCGAAGGTGTTTTTTATGGCAAGCCTTAATTGGGTGGGATGGGGGGGGGGGGGGTGCAAAACTGCAAATTCAGTTCTTTGGAGAGCATTGATTTTTTGTGTGTGTGAATCTCGTGGTGTGCAAATTAAATTATTTAAAGTTTTTTTGATAGCCTGATCGAAGATGGGTGTTTTGGCAAGCCTTGGTGTGTTTTTTTCAACAGTACCCTCCCATCTTCTGATGTGTTGAACTGACTGTGACAGCGGAGGAGTTTTGAACTGAAGGAGGAGCTTGGCCTCCTCAATATTAATGTTTATTACTAGAGTATTATACTCCAGAAACAGTGAATTATCTTCCCAAGTGATTGAACCTGTTTTTCAACAATTTTCCAACGTTCAACACAGCAAACTTCCACTAATTCCAGGTAGAGGAACAGACTGGCTCCATTTAAACATACATTTGTGAATATTAAGCTGAATAATAACACTAGTATAACCAGAGATAAGAACCAAGTTTCTGTAATCTCGTCACATTCTTGTGAGGTAGTTGTTTGTTAAATGTGTTCGTTTCTTTTCAGCCTCTGCCACTATACCCTTACCGGAACAGTAGCCATGGGGCGACAGGGTGAGTGACAGCCATACTACTAACACGAAACAAATAGTTGCAACTGGCAACACAGCTCTGATACATAAAATTACATATTATTAGAATTTTTTTTTTTTCAAATACACTTTTACGCACCCTTTGCTATGTCCAAAAACATTAGGTCAGTTACTGCAACACCAGGTCATAACTGATTAAAACAGACTGATGTTCTGCACATTATTGATATTTTCTGTTGCCTTTATGTTGCCCTTTTTTAATTACACATTATAATACCCCCAGTTTAGAATATCAATATATAAACATGAAAAAAATGTATATTAACTACCTAATTCAAGACTTGTGTAATGCCAATTATTCTCTTAAGTGTCAACATAGATCATTACAGAGTCAACATATAGATCATTACAGAGTCAACATACAGGTCATTACAGTTGCTATACATTTTCACCATTTTTCACTTAGTAGAAATGCTAACATGATAAATTTTTGTACTGCAATTATTTTCTTGAAAACATTTCAAAACTAGGCTCTCCCTGGGAAGGTCCATGGAAGGTTCGTAGTGATCTTGGGAAACTGTTGCGCCTCTAGTTGAATATTGCCGAACCAGTGGTCATCTAGCGGAGTATTAAGGAAATAAAGGAATATAACATAAGAATTTTACTTTGTTAATGAATACCTAACGGTAACGCGTCACAATACAAAATGGCATTTTTGGCGGGATGCAATATAAATAAGTTGTGCTTATTAGATTGATCGATACGATATTAATCGAATTATAGTAACTTCTTGTCGTCAAGCACGAATGTCGTCATTACGCGTTTTAATAAAATATACAGTTTCCCAAGATCACTACGAACCTTCCCGGGACCTTCCCATGGAGAGCCTGGTTTTGGAGTACGCCTGACCCCAAAAATGGGTCAGGCGTAGTTACGCGTGACCCATTTTGGTCTCAAACTGGGTCACGCGTAACCCAGTACGACGTTCTCACTACGACGTACTGACCAATGAGCATCGCGGTTCTCTGACACGAGTGGCGCCTGATACCTATTGATCGCGCTAACAATGGACGCCGTATAGAGTGGCTGCCGTTGAATCGTATTTGCACCCCGCTGACGGTAGTAGGCCTATAGCGGTGACCTGTTTGTGCGCAGCGGCTTCGCGTCCAATGTCTTCACACTAGAACGATTTCAATACGTGTGAGTGTGTACGCGCGTATATTTGTAGATATAACGTTGTGCTAGATTGGCGGTGGAATCGCGCCGTTTATGTACACATATCTGTGTCGGGAATGATGGAATATCGAACGGAGTCACCGCTCTGCGTAGATCAGCGGTGTTTGCGAAGGGCCGTCCGCTACAGCTACCGCATCGCCAGCTGTCGTCGGGAAGTTTACGCCGACTTGTAAATACACGCCACGTATATACAACTACGCAAACGTGTCGCCGATCCGTTCACAGGAATCACCGCAACTCACTATAAATTGGACTACAGCAAGACTCGGAACATCGCTACCACGCCATATACCGAAATCTACGTCAATTTCGATCATGCGGATTATATCACATTCCAAATGTTTGAAGTAGGTTAAGTGAGATTTATAGCGCAACGTACGAAATATATGTTCACCAGGTATATACGCTCGTCTGTACGCGTCCCTTCCCGGCCCGAATGGTTCTTGTTGACGGCATAAATATCCGATTTCCGAACGGATACACGACAGGGACAATCTGGCGCGTGATCGATCAAATAGCCATGCCTAACATAATGATGGATAGCATAAAAATGAGCTAGTATAAGAGAGCGATTGCGTGTTTTTTAAGTTTTATTATTCAAAATGTCAAACTACAAGTTGGGGCAGCTTAATAAAAGAAAGGCTGAAGCCTACAAAAATGGTGAAGACTTGTGGAACGCTAAACCGGCTCAGCCCGCTCCCACCAGGAGTATGTCGGACTACTGGCGTCCAACGGACGGTCCCGCATATAGGGCAACGAGAATAGTGCTGGAAAACATTGGGCCGCCGTCTCAGGAGTTTGTAGACAAGTATCGCCAAATGCAGAAGCACGAGAACATTCAGTACCGCTACAACGATATGCTTCGAGAGGTCGACGAGGCCGAGCGGGCGCTGATAGGGAGGAAGAAGGCCGACATTATTACTCGTGCTCGCCCGCTCGACGATTTGCTCAACTTTCTCGTCGACGACAACATTGATGAAGATAAGTGGATTCGTAAGTTTGATACGCTCGAGGCGCACGAACTAATTAAGATGATTGAAGAAGCCGTCAAGATGAACAATACAATGTCTGTTAAACACGACTCGTTCTTGAAGCTCATGGTGTTTATTGCGAGCAAGATGGAGCGCATGGTTCACATTGGCAACCGCTTTATGGCTCACCAGGCAGCCATCAACTCTATTCGCACGCCCTACAAGCTCTGCGTCTACTTCTACCTTTGGCAACTAAAGTGCAACCTCGAGCTCAAGCTGAGTTCGGTTATGACGACTGGCACTGTCAACGAAGAAACGTCTACGAGGAATTTTATTATGCGGTGTCTGCGAATTCCCAAGGCGGTCTGTAAGATGCTTCGAGCGTGGATGGAGAAGATTCCTCTGAAGCGATTCATCTACCATCTGAGTACGAGGGATTACTTTATGAGGGTCTCGTTTAATAGAATCGTGAGAATGGTTAGGCCAGAGACGCCGGACGGACTGTTTTTGATGACGATTAGCAGCTGTCACAAGAACCAAAACGAGAGCATCATTAATGACATGAGGCTCCGCATAAGTTCTGAGGACTACGAGTACTGGCGAGTGATGATGTACGACCGCGAGTTTACGGCCGAGAACATTCACAAGTACAAGGTTGGTCTCGACCAAGTGCCCCAGGCGATCGAACTAGACGAGGAGCAGTACGCGGCCGCTCTGGAGTACGCTTCGCCCAACTACCTGCTCAACAATGTGGTTCGTATCAAGGCGAGCCCCGAGAAGATTGTTGAGCGACTCATGTCAATTGACACTAATCGCGTTCACCCGGCCTCCATTATCAAAGCGTCGGTGTTTTACAATGTCAGAGATGGAGAGACTCGCTCCAAACTGGTGGAGGATGCGTTCAAGAAGATGATGTTTAAGAAGATTCAACAACCGTCTCGCCTGGAGCACGGCGGCCCGGTGATGTTTATTACCGTGACGGACCTGATGGAAAATACTCACGAGGCCATCTCGGACTTTACCCTGAGCCTGTTTCTCAAGCACGAGCTGTTTAGGGATGGCGACCTGGACGAGATGGGACGGGTATTGAAGCCGCGAAGCAGCTACAAGGAGATGAACGACATCATCAAGCCGCTCACCACTGTTCCGATGGACTACAATAAGGTGTCGAGCGAGATTCCAATCGTAATGTTCTATAGCTGCATAAAGAGGGCGAACGAAGTGTTTCTCAATCTTCAGAGGAGCGTCAATCGCACCAAACAGTCGCTAGTGTTTGTGGCCATCAACTGCTGTAGAACTGTGGCCCAAGACGGAATCAATGGCAGCGCCTTCAACATCGTCGAACTGGTGAACGAGTCGCTGAGAGGTCAGCCCAGAATTAGGCCCTCAGTCACCGACGAGTATGTGATTGGAATGGGTAACCTGGTGGAGCTATCGAGCGCGGCGATTCAGAAGCTTCAGGAGCAGCATGGCGAGACGTTCTTGCCTCGTGTCAATGAACTCCTTAACGAAGACAGAGCGTTGACTGGCAAGTTTAGCCCGGAGGTTTCGATGTTTGTGAGTGGCTACAAAAACTTGTGCGCAAACATCACTCGAGAGTTTCATCCCGAACGGCACGCTTTGGATATGATATACCTGAACCGCAAGAGGCGCTACAACGCGCGAGAAATCAGCGACCCCTTTGGTTCGTACGTATACGTTACCAAATATTGCGACGAAATGGAGGCCTAGAGTATTGGTATCTTCTCGTCTTCTAGCGATTACTCTGAGTCTTCTAGTAGCGAAGATTGAGACGAACAATTATTTATATGGACTATATTGGACTATTAATACTACTAATTGACTACTAGTATTAAACTACTAATGTTGTATTGGCTAGTATTAATTAGTATTGATTAAAATGTGTATACAATTTAAAATAAAATTTGTATTAAATTGACTAAAATGTGTATTAAAACTGTATTGACTAAAATGTGTATTAATATTAAACTATGAGTATTATATGAGTACTAGTATTGGGCTACTAGTATTTATAAACTATAGTACCACACACACACACACACACACACACATGTATAGTACCACACACAAAATACTTTAGACAAAACGAGTACCTAGTTCAAGAGTCGTTAATTAATGGACATAACAGCTTCACTAGTTGGGTTAATGAAGTCATACAAGTAGTAATATAGGTCCCTTAGCACGCACCGAATGATTAACCCCGAGGAAATCCCATGTTAATTTGACATGTATGAAGCTGAAATTTTGTGTGTGATTTAGGGTGTCCATTGGGGTAGTTTGTACAAATAGTTTTTTTTTCGAAATTCATCCAGGTGGTGGGGGTCTCGGGGGAGGTCACAATTTAAAAATGGCACTTATCTCTGTCATTTTGTCATGTGTGGAGTTGAACTTTTGTGTTTGATCTAGCAAGCCCATTGGGATCTAGATATAAAAAAAATTCAAAATGTGGGGGTCACAATTTTAAAATGGCACTTATCTGGGCCAGTCATGCCTGTATGGGGCAGACATTTTATGCGATCTAGCGTACCCATTGGGATGGTTCGTAGTTTTATATTTTTTTCTAAATTTGTCCGGGGTGGCGGTCTGGGGGTCACAATTTTAAAATAGCACTTATCTCCATCAGTTTTGGAAATATGGCGCTGACATTTTGTGTGCAGTCTAGAAGTCCCATTGAGGCACTTCAAAATTCGTACAGAGAGTGGGGATCTTAGGGTCACCATTTCCAAACAGTTTTTCCCAACGCAACTCCGAGTAACTCAACAATTCTTTAATAATACATTTATGGAAACGGATTATGCATTCACGACTTACATAAGTAAACATTTATTATCATGTCAACGTGTATAATTATGTGTGACATAACAGTTCAAATAGTATTATTAAATGAAATATAAAAAAATATTTATTTACACAGATCAAAACTAGCCCTTTGTATAATACAGTCATGTTTCATCAGATAAGTATTAAAAAATAAAACTGTTGTTACAAATAATTATTAACTCGTAGATAACATTAGCCTTTCTGTTCAGACATATTTACGTCACATTATGGACAATCTAATGTAATGTAAATTAAACTGAGGAGATCCTTATGAAACTAAAGCTGTGGTTGTTATTACGTTAAACAAAGTAACATAAAACAACAGGAATACACTAAAATGATTGTCATACATTTGCAAAGAACCAAACCACATAGCCCGTTATATAACGCTGCACTCGCTTGCAATACAACATTGCTACAAATAAAGTATATCATAATATTTAATCAGCCAAGTAATATAAAATTTAATTATTCAGAAATAAAACCATTGTCATAAGTAATCATTAATTCATATATAGCATGACTGTAATAATAATAAAGTAAGATATTTATATAGCGCCATAATCACACAGTGCTCTACGGTGCTTTACAATACAATCATAATACCAAACCTGTATAGTTAGATCATTAAAATAAGTTAAATATCATAAAAACAATACAACAAAGAATTGTACATTGAATTAAAAAACAATTTAAATATAAGGGCATTATACCTAAAACATAGATAATGAATAAACTCATTTAAATAATAAATTACACTAAGAGCCATCAAATAATAGGTTGAGGTGAGATTAAAATAGTAAGATGACAAACTAAAGTATACATTCAGTGACTGCATGTGCCATTACTGTGTCTTGTATTGCAGGAACTCTGCTAATACGGCCTTTCTGAAAGCATCGACATGGCACTGGCGTATCTTGTGAGGAGGTACTCCAACGCTGATGGCATTTGCATACTGGAATACAGATACATATTAATGTTAACATTTCCTTACATAAATAATACACTCATCTGAAAACATATCATCCCTTAATAACATACATAGATACAGGTCACAATTTTCCTTTGCTATTTCTGTGAAGTATACTACTTTACACAAACCTACTTGGTAGTGTGATAACATGCTCAATGATACTGTAATCGAGCTGGCAATTAGTGTGTATCATGTGAAGTTTTCATTCCTACATCAGTGAGGGACGTTTTATGTAACCAGCATTGCGAACAACTTTTCAAATATATAACACAGCAAATGTCATGAAATATGCCAGGAAACAGACTATTGTGTCTCTGTGTATATAGCACCATGTGGAGGATTGGCACATTTGCTGTTTTTTTTCTTCAAATTGGCAGGAATTTATTGTCTTAATATATCCTAAATTACAATTAATGGTAAGACCCAATTGTTTCTCAAATGATGCTCACCATCATTGTGAACACACCACAACTGTGGCTGTCTTCCTGCTGACCACATCTTACGTTTATGGCTGTCCATGTCTCCAATGGCAAGCTCAGCTTTGCATTTCTCGCTTGCGTGTACTTCCTGGAAGAAGGACAGAATCCGTTCACATTTATCAGTCATTTTGCACCTTAATTCAGGCATCTCTTAAAAATAACGGACCTACGAATGCAGAAACAATATCCATACTATCCAGATATCACAATTATTTGCAAAGTGTATTGAAACTATAGTCTGACTACAGGGGCATGTGTTAAAATAATCTACATACTCCTGCATAAAACATATCACTAACCAACAGCAGGCATGAATGAAAGGCTTGTTACCATAAACACTGAAGTAGGCAACAAGCCCTGTCTCCACTGTTTTACTACACCAATGAAAACATGGACATGTGTAGAGACACACATAATCAATAAGTGGTATTATAGCAGTTGTTAACCAACGTAGGGCTAGAAACTATAAGTAAATTATTGTATTGCACACAAGCAGTAGGAATGGTCGCACTGGTTCGTTGGAAGGTAACGCTTACTGCCATAGGGCGACACACTTGTTTCGTCTCGTCTCCTGCGGCAGTGAGTCCAGCACTGCGACTGTCTTGTCCTGTGTATTTGCCACCAGCAGGAACCAATGGTTCTGGTGGCAGATGTGCAGGATAATACAATGGTAGTTGGCAAAGCATACCTAGAGAAAAATAAGTAACACACATTACTGCTTGTAAAAAAACAAATAAGTGGAAGGGTATCACAGTTTGAACCCATTGTTACTTGAACAAAATCAGACTAACTCACTCAACAGTGTACAGGTGGTCGAAACTTAATAATATAATATTAACACATTTATTAGCCTACGCTACAAATAACATAGTTAAATAATTTACAGATAATCAAATATATTAGTATTTTTGATTATATTTTAAATAAAATGTGTGTTAGTTAGTTTCTACAGGGTGTTCCATTATTTAGACTTCTGGCAGTTTAGTTCAACACCAGTTTACCTTTTTGTTACAGTTCTTTCATCACATCAGATTATATCTATACTATTTCTTGTGTGTGAATTGATTGGAAATATTGCTCACGGAAAACCCCCACATGGACATAATGGACTCAGCCCCTAACAGTATGTTATTGTCATATGTTAATAGTTTTGTTTTGCAATTATTATGTCACATATTAGCACTTCATATGCATTTGATAGAAGAAATAATAATGACACCAGTAACTTTGTATCATTCTTGGTCATGGGTTTTGTGCATGACAGATTTTTACTGTGACAGATTACGTTCTATTCTCATGAACAACTACTAACCTGGTCAAACAGCCACGTCGTGAACTGACCCATATCCAGCAATATTGCCAAAAAACAGGGTAGTACATAAACATCACTGTTTTCTGTGGAGAGCTTGCCAAGGTATGCATGTATCACCTGTAACAATCAATTGTCACTTTCAATATATTTAATTACACATTGTAACTTACTTTAGAAATTTAATCACACCCAGTAAGGTAGGTGGACATATCACCATAATGGTGTTTATGAATAATGAAAAAACTCGATGTCATAAAAAACTGTCATGTTTATATTGCCTGTTAATACAGTGTAAATGCACTCAACCTATTCAACCTTTTGAACAAATGTGTGTGTGTGTGTTTGTATGTGCGTGCGTGCATGTGTGAAAGATGTATGTATATATATATATATATATATACATGCACGCATACATGGTCATTTAGCCATTCCCCTGGTGAAAGGGTGATCAAGTCTTTTGATGTCATGCTGATGCCACCAACTGTCACCTCAGCAGGAAGACTGTGTGGAGTCTGTGGTGCAGGAAGACTGTGTGGAGTCTGTGTGGAAAGAAGAGTGTGGATTCTGTGTGGAAAGAAGACTGTGTGGAGTCTGTGCTGCAGGAAGATTGTGTGGAGTCTGTGTGGAAAGAAGAGTGTGTGGAGTCTGTGTGGAAAGAAGACTGTGTGGAGTCTGTGTGGAAAGAAGAGTGTGTGGAGTCTGTGTGGAAAGAAGACTGTGCGGAGTCTGAGTGGAAAGAAGATTGTGTGGAGTCTGTGTGGAAAGAAGACTGTGCGGAGTCTGTGTGGAAAGAAGACTGTGCGGAGTCCGTGATGCAGGAAGACTGTGCGGAGTCTGTATGGAAAGAAGAGTGTGTGGAGTTTGTGTGGAAAGAAGACTGTGTGGAGTCTGTATGGAAAGAAGAGTGTGTGGAGTTTGTGTGGAAAGAAGACTGTGTGGAGTCTGTGTGGAAAGAAGACTGTGTGGAGTCTGTGTGGAAAGAAGAGTGTGTGGAGTCTGTATGGAAAGAAGAGTGTGTGGAGTCTGTGTGGAAAGAAAAGTGTGTGGAGTCTGTATGGAAAGAAGAGTGTGTGGAGTCTGTATGGAAAGAAGAGTGTGTGGAGTCTGTGTGGAAAGAAAAGTGTGTGCAGTCTGTATGAAAAGAAGAGTGTGTGGAGTCTGTATGGAAAGAAGAGTGTGTGGAGTCTGTGTGGAAAGAAGAGTGTGTGGAGTATGTGTGGAAAGAAGACTGTGTGGAGTCTGTGTGGAAAGAAAAGTGTGTGGAGTCTGTATGGAAAGAAGAGTGTGTGGAGTCTGTATGGAAAGAAGAGTGTGTGGAGTCTGTGTGGAAAGAAGAGTGTGTGGAGTATGTGTGGAAAGAAGACTGTGTGGAGTCTGTGTGGAAAGAAGAGTGTGTGGAGTCTGTGTGGAAAGAAGACTGTGTGGAGTCTGTGTGGAAAGAAGAGTGTGTGGAGTCTGTGTGGAAAGAAGAGTGTGTGGAGTCTGTGTGGAAAGAAGACTGTGTGGAGTCTGTGTGGAAAGAACAGTGTGTGGAGTCTGTGTGGAAAGAAGAGTGTGTGGAGTCTGTGTGGAAAGAAGAGTGTGTGGAGTCTGTGTGGAAAGAAGTGTGTGGAGTCTGTGTGGAAAGAAGACTGTGTGGAGTCTGTGTGGAAAGAAGACTGTGTGGAGTCTGTGTGGAAAGAAGACTGTGTGGAGTCTGTGTGGAAAGAAGAGTGTGGAGTCTGTGTGGAAAGAAGTGTGTGGAGTCTGTGTGGAAAGAAGACTGCGTGGAGTCTGTGTGGAAAGAAGAGTGTGTGGAGTCTGTGTGGAAAGAAGTGTGTGGAGTCTGTGTGGAAAGAAGACTGCGTGGAGTCTGTGTGGAAAGAAGACTGTGTGGAGTCTGTGTGGAAAGAAGACTGTGTGGAGTCTGTGTGGAAAGAAGAGTGTGTGGAGTCTGTGTGGAAAGAAGTGTGTGGAGTCTGTGTGGAAAGAAGACTGTGTGGAGTCTGTGTGGAAAGAAGACTGTGTGGAGTCTGTGTGGAAAGAAGACTGTGTGGAGTCTGTGTGGAAAGAAGACTGTGTGGAGTCTGTGTGGAAAGAAGAGTGTGTGGAGTCTGTGTGGAAAGAAGAGTGTGTGGAGTCTGTGTGGAAAGAAGACTGTGAGGAGTCTGTGTGGAAAGAAGAGTGTGTGGAGTCTGTGATGCAGGAAGGTGAGGTGTGTGGTAGGGTTTCAGCTGGTCATAGGCCACCTTTGTCTTCAAGACCACTCCAGCTTTGTTTGCCAATGTCACCTGATAGTTTGGCTCAATGTTTGTGATCCTGAGGAAAGGGAACATGTATTAGAAATATGTTTATTATCTCACAAGGATTCTGTCCGCGATATCATCCCCATCTTGTTGTGACACAAGTTTTCTCTAGCGACCATGGTTTGTCATAACATTTATCAGACAAACCCAAGTAAGCTCTCTTGAAGAGATAACATCTTTTTCTCTGAAAAGTGGGTAAATAGTACAACATACAATTAAAAAGTCAAGTATTAATACATCTAACTTAGTATTTTTTTAAAGCAGTTATTACATGTATAGGACTTAGTTGGATGGGAGGCTTAAATGTCAAAACTTGCCAGTTAGAAATAACCATCCATTTTATATACATTCCATAGGACAGAAAGAACACAAAATTAAAATAATGCAATATTAGTGGAATACATCAACAAAATATACCAATATTTATGTCTGTAGCCAGGTACTCATTCATACAGCTGAGTGAACTGAAGCACTGTAGAGTAAACTAATTTGCCCAAGGTTTGACACCGTCGCACAAGATTCGAACCCGATAGTTAGAAGCTCTTACTGCTGTGCTTCTGTGCTCCATGTGAAAAGTCATAAACAGTTGTCTACAAATGATTACTTTTACACACCTGCTCATGAACCCTTTCCACCTGTTCCACTACTTCATTGACATATCTGTCCACATCCTCGTCCATGAATGTTGGGATGTTGACATCTTCCTCACGGTCACCATCATCCATCTATATAATAAATCTGATTTGAAAATACTACAGAGATATTACTGTCAACTGCTGAAGATGGCCAGTGCAGGAAAGTTTGTTGAGTCACATTGAATATTATAAATATGTAACAAAATTGAATTGCACAAAAATCAATACCACTTCCATGCAATATATGTGTGATATGAATAAATGGAGTTATGTAAATGTATGACAACTAATAAATTGTTATTGCATTACAATCATTACATAAATAAATAATTACATATAAAGACGTGTATCATTATGGCATTCAGCAATGAATATAAGCTATGCAGATACAATAATGATCTAAGTACCTCGACAGGCAGACGTGGGTGACGGTTAAACATCAGGAAAAATGGGGTGAATTTTATCGATGCCTGTCGTTGCGTGCGCATACTGAAGGCCACCTCTTCCAGATATTCATCCCAGTCATCCTGATGTTCACATGTCAGCTTACTCAATCTAGTCTTGAGTGTCTGGTTCGTCCTACAACAAATTTATATGGTCAATGATGTAACGTTTATAAGAATAATGTTCTTTTCTCAATAAAAAAAAAATATATATATTAATAATGTATACTACTACCAGCGATAACAGTAATATAATGCTATTTATAAATACGATATGTAATTCTTTATTTGGGTCAGTCTAACAAAAAATATCAGTTGTTAAATTGTTTTACATGTTTAGAAATTTAAAACAAGCATATTTGCTAGTCATCAACATTACCCTGTTGTTGACACTAACAATTACCCCCCTACCATTGACACAGAAAATATTCAAAACTACCCTGTTGTTGACAGCAAAAATATCAATACTATCTAATTTTTACACTGACAATCTTCAACATTACATTAAGTAAGGATAATGTCATTGAATTTCATATAACATGGCCTACCTATGAGGTCATTCCCACCATATGCATGGGTGTCACAATCTTTATAGGTGTCAGCTTTGGCGCTACTGTTTTAACTTTCTCATATCGCTGACATGCATCGCATTTCGAAATCTGCAATATAAGTAAGATAAGAACAAGTAACATAAAGTATGGACGGTACAATGACGTGATTTACTACACTGGCATGAATGTTAGCACAGCACCTACACATGTTGGTGTATTATTGTTGTATTATACAACTATTTAAAACAACATTGGGCATTGTATATAAATATATATGTATTTATATGAAGTCATTGTAGGTTACTGTTTCATAAACAGTTGGCACTATTATACTGTACAGCCATTCCCATAAAAAGTGCACTATTCACACTCAAAAATGAAAAGTTAGACACAAATAAATTCCTGTACAGAAACATATTTACATAATACTGACATTTGTAATAACAGACAGTATCCAGCAAACATATATATAAATAATATATTATGTTATATATATATATATATTATATATATACATACATATTATATGTTAATCACTTACGTAAGCTTTTACATCACCCGTCAGCCCTTTCCAATAGAAACGCTGGGTAATCTTATCCACAGTGGCATTGATGCCACCGTGGCTAGCATGGGGCGCAGAGTGGCTCTGCCACAAGATCTTCTCCTTCTCTTTTTCATCAGTGACGATCTTTTGGTGGATGTGCGTGTTTGGTGGAATGTACACTAGTGCTCCAGTTTCTGCAATTATTTAACATAATCATAAATAAAAAAGATGACACAAATATATTATATAAAATATTTGCCAAAAAATTTCATAATTGTAAAAAGTTACGGTAAAAATATGAAAAATGTACATTATGTAGAGTGGGCAATTGCAACTTTTACCACTGCATAATACATATAATGTTCTACAGTGTCCAAATGTTAACATTGCCTCACAATTCCTATTATATCATACATATTAACTATTTTTTGACTTATTTCCAATAATAAAACTGACTGAGAGGAAGCAGGTTCGAATCCTATGCGGCGGTGTCAAATTTTGGGAAAGTTCATTTACTCTGCATTGCTTTAGTTCACTCAGCTGTATGACTGAGTACCTGGTTATAGACAGTGGTGGATATTTGTGTACGCATAGTCTTCACGCATTAATCACAGTGTGGCTGAATACTTCCAAGAGAAGTCGAGATGGTGTTCGATTAAAAGTGTAACACGCATCGAGCAGTCCTAAGGACTGGATACTGCGCTATATAAGAATTTACATTTTTTTACGTATAATTATCTTATTTGTTAAACAATATGGATGCCAAGACGCCACATTATGGTATTTATAAAATATAACACAACACAATAATTAAATACCGAGTATAAAATATTGTTCTATGATCAATCACTTTTATTACAACAAAGTAACTCAATATACTATGAAGATTCCTTCACATAAAACAATTTGGCATGCTTGCATACCTAAACTTATTTAGTGCAGGAAACATCAAAGAATATTGAGAGCAGGCATGAGAAACTAACTTTGAAAATTATTTAAAATACATCAACTCAGAAATTAACCTCCCAATTTTTTTCAATAAAATAAAATTAACAAATAACTCATTTAATTAATATTCAATTTAAACTAACTTCAATTAAATTATAAATCAACTTTAACTCACCTGACGATTAATTTTAATACAAGACAAAAAGAACACATTACCCGTAAAGAGGCTAACTGGTAACTGTCTGTAACAGGCCAAGCAAGCTAATAAAGCACAATGACATTGTACACATTTATCTAAAACTTGAAAGTACAATATGAGAATTTAAATTAAATACTGTATAGCTGGATTGTGTTCATTTTAATTTTTTTAACCCAGCTCTGAAGTGCCTTATCACCCACTGGACATTCACAGTTCACCCAGCTCAGTCACTGACTGTCCCTGGCTGGAGATTTCAGATTTTGCAAACAATTGCCTGAACCTAACTAATTGCTTTCATGTCAGTTGTGTCACTGGCTGCTACTAGTGTGCACTTAGAATTTACATCTAATGGCAACAGGCCTGTGAAAACCACCTGAGGCATAACATTGACTTAGAATCAAGCTTGCATGTTATGCATGTGGGTAGTTTTCATCTTACAGCTTGAACCTGGAGCACCAAACTTTTAGGAATTAATATACGACCCCCACAATAGGGTCGTTTCAAGATACTCCATATATTTGTATATGGGAGACATCACCAGTACATATCATGTATTTAGATTTTCAGAAAGCGTTTGACAAAGTTCCACATCAAAGATTACTACTTAAACTATAGGTCCATGGCATAGGAAATGGTATAATTAACTGGATAAAAAAATGGCTGATTGACAGAAGACAACGGATAGTAGTTGATGGGGAGGATTCAAACTGGAAATCAGTTTTGAGTGGGGTACCACTGGAATCAGTACTGGGACCTATATTATTCGTAATATATATCAACGATTTGGACGATGATATAACAAGAAAGGTGTTGACATTTTCGGATGATACAAAAGTTCAGAAGGATTAAACGTTATGTAGATAGACACCATTTACAAGATGATCTTGACAGGTTGATCAAATGATCTGAAAAGGGGCAAATGTGGTTCAATTTTTTGAAATGTATATGCCTCCACACAGGACATGGGAACGAAGATGTACAATATACAATGGGGGGTATATTGTATTAAGTACAACTGTAAAAGAAAAGGACTTTGGGTTAACCACTAGTGCTGAGATGAAGGTTTCTAAGTAGTGCAGAATTGCAGCTACAAAGGGAAATAAAATCCTTGGATTAATTAGGTGAAATAATGTGTATAAGGAAAAAAAAGATAAATTGTACAAAACAGTAGACCTCCATATCGCAAGAAGGACATAGATATGCTACAAAGAGTACAGAGGAGAGCGACTAAAATGATACAAAAACTGAGGGACCTTAGTTATGAAATACACCTAAAACAAGATGGTTTAATAACACTAAAGTCCAGGAGATTGAGAGGAGATGAGATAGAAGTGTCTAAAATATTGAATGGTTATGAAAGTATTTATAGAAATACTTTTTTCTCAGTTAGGAAGGATAGAAGTACTAGAGGACATGAAGTTATATTAGAATAGTAGGAGTGTAGATTAGGTATAAGAAAGTTATAATTTTCACAAAGGACTGTAAATGAATAGAACAGATTATTTGCTGATTGATTGTGTGGGTGTTTGCTGCGTGAATATGTGTAAACATACAATCGATACACACACCTCAGAAGGGCGGGATGAGTTATTTTAATTAAATATCAACATAATCATACTCGCAGATGCAATGTACCGGTCAATAAGCCCATGCCAGGGGTAATTGTGCACAAAGGTTTGTGCATTTACCTGGCGGATTTGAACCACCAACAGATACCGAGTCATTAACATCTACACGTGTACTCTTAATTTAAAATAAACAATGTTAAAAATTAAACCATTGTTTCAAGTTTCAATAAAAAACAGACAACTTAATAAAGGCCATTTACAAAATTTGCAGATGCTGCAAAATAGTATTGTTCACTTGTTACAATTTATCAGTAAAGCTTACTACATAAATGATGGATGAAATTACCAACACAAGTTGTCTATGCTGCACTGCCATAGCCTATGGCAGTAGGGGTCTAAATTCTGAGCAAACTATGCAGAGAATGTCATAATTCACTTGAAACAATTTAGCACTACAAAGTGTACCAAGTCAGTATGATACAATTAATTAGTAAATTCCTTACTGTCATGTAACAGTATTCCCACACACTGTCAATAAGCTTAAGAGAAAGGAAATATAACTTTATTCATACACAAATACAGTACAGTGTGACAATAACAATGTAAGTATCTGTGCTAAATGCAGTACTGATAGCGAGTGATTGTCCATGATTTATTAATCTATTTCATTAATTAATTGCACTATATATGGTCAAATATATTGGTATTTAGGTTGGTGTACATAGGTAAAACGATTGTTTAATACTAATAGCGTTAATAATTTCAGCTGAAAGAATATTTACAAAATAGAATTCACAATTAACAAATTTCAAGTAGCACTTATTGTGGGGGCCAGTGTATTAAGGTTTGGCTCCCATGGGCATGGAATGTAAATTTTATGTGACACAAAGTAGTGACAAACTAGCAGTACATTTGGTCCTATATAAGACTGAAGCCATTTGACATCTTAGACTTAGACTTAGGTTGAGTGCAATTTTTATTAATATTTGCCAAAAAATAACCACCAACCAAGTAATGACTGCCATGGGTGTCTGTTTTGTCGAAGGAATATTTATTTATGGTTCAGGAAATCAAGAGGTACAACCCACAGAAAGATCAGAAACCATTCTAGGTAATAAACGGTGGGCCTGCAGAGGAGCTGTATTAATAGCCTTGATTGAACGTCATTGGCATTGCGTCCAGCCATCGTTTCATAATTATACTTCTGTCAAAAACATAGGCCCCTATTCTGACACCTATATCATTTAAGAGACCCATATTAATAGACTGGCTTATGGGTTATGGCATAGTATACTATACGCTAGGCTACAGACTATTATAATTAGCCTGGCCCTGGGACTGGACTGTCTACTCACCGTCTACTTGGTATTTGCCATGCTGCGTAGCTTTCAAAACAGCATTGCGCATTCGCTTTTCACACACCAAGTGCTTTTTGGTTACTAGGTAATGCCTTATGCCAGACATGTACCGTCGGTACTCATCTCCTATTTTTTCCCGCTGCATCACAGGTATTTTCTCAACAAAAGATATGTGAACTAGCTGATACTAACTAATGTGCCTGTAGTCGACCGTGGTCACACGCAGATGTATGATCCTGTTCAGCAACGTAGGAGGCAAATAGGTCGGTGGAGTAACGGTCGCTACAGCAAACGAAAAATAATTAATTCTATATCTCAGTCACCGAGTGCATCGAGCAAGGGTCAAAGTTGATCGATCACCTGAGGTCACGTTGCTCACAGCGATGTAGGGGCGCTATATATAAGAAATACATTATTAAGACAAATTATATATAATAACATAAGCATGATTGATTATACATTATTATACAATCGTCAATCGTTATAATGTTTATTTACAGCACGTATATCAATGGTATTATCATTCTTCTCGTAAATTATCCGGTATGCTCCGTTTAATCTAACCCGAGTACATGTTGACCCTACCTCTTAGGCGTTTGTCTGTATACTTTTTACAGTAAGCACGCCACTCACCGTTATCTTTCAAATTCAAGTTTGCCATAACATCATACCACTTCCAAAATTGTGATCCCATTTTATCGGGTACGTTTAACATCTTGTCCAACCTTTTCTAAGTAGTAATAATAATCATTATTTTATAATAGCGAGTAAGAATACTTTTTGGTGTTATAAGCATATGCCCCCCGTCCCCTGTATTGGCGTAATGACCGTATGGTTTTTGCCAATTATTACATAGATATACATAGACATAGACCAAGGTGAATTTGTGGTGTGGTGTTGTGGTGTTGTGGTGTTGTGTTGTTGTGGTGTGTCACATTTATAAATTACATAAAAATACAGTATTAGTATTATTATTGTAGTCTCACAATAGTAAAATAACTTATTTTTGTAGATGATTTAAAAGAAAAAAAATATATAAAATAAACATAATGGGGTCACTCGGATTATTTGCTAGTGGTGGAACAAATATGTTTACACGCATAGACGCTAGTGGTGGCGCCACATAACGGATAACATAATACTAGATGTTAATGCCAACTGACAATAATACCGATGTTGTACGACAAAACTCGACACTTCCCCTGTAGATAAATGCGTGTTACGGAATATGGCCCATACCGGTAGCGATATTTTTCCCTATAATTGGTCCTGGTAAGCAGCGCCTTGCGCGCTCGTGAGTGTTGCATAGAACGACAACTGCATTTGTCATTAGACGTGGAAGAGAGGATATCTTCTTTCTTACGCGTGCACGTACAGAGCTGTCCACTATCTCTACATTAATTATTACTACGTGATTTTTGCCGTACCACGAACGTCCAAGGCGCTGAGATGTGTGCAGGGTAACTATCCTAGGCATGGGAAAGGCTAGGTGAGTCGACTGCGAAGAAGAAGAATGACATTTTGTCGTATTTGCCAGAAATGTAATGGTGCAATCTTCATTAAACCTCCATTCTAAAAGTATATATAACATCAAACTTCAACAGACGTTTTCTTCATTTTCACTATTTGACCCTTACCATGTTCAATGCTCCATAACTTCGCCAATTTTTGTAGCAGTCATAATTTTTGAAACCGTGTAAAGCACCCTACCCAACCTTTACAAGAATGTAAGAAAACAATGTTACAAGTTTTCCGACTTATCACTCATTTGGTCAGCCGGGGTCACATATCGACGTATTAGTCCAAAGAACTTCAGGGCCCCTTGGCCCATTTTTTTTCCGCTGTTGTGATTATCGATGTTGGACACACCATGGTGTTATGTTTTACTCTAGTACTGTTTTTTTTTCATTAATAAACATCATATGCTATCGGAGGTCATTATCTCATTATTAGTATTACGCTGCTTAGCCATATTGATGCAATTTCTTCTTTACCGCTGTTATGAATTTGATGTTGGTAGCACCATGGTATTAAGTTTTACTCAATTTCTGTTTTCTTCTCATTAATAATATGTATCTTATGCTATCGGAGATCATTATGTCATTAATATGTTGTTTAAGACGTTAACTAAATTAATGCAATTTCTTTTTACCGCTGTTGTGATTTCGATGTTGGTCACACCATGGTATTATATTTTACCCTATTATTTTTTCTTCTCGTTAATAATATGTATCATAAGCAGTCGGAGATCGTTATCTCATTATTATGCTGTTTAACTAACTTAATTAATGTTTAATCCATGCTAATAATTTGACACAGGACTAATCATGACATTATGTTTATTTTTCTTCTATTATTAATATCGCACATGATTAGCTATGACGTTATTGTTTTTATTTTTTATCTGCTATCGGAGATCGGTATCTCACTATTTTGCTATTTAGCTAAATTAATGCAATTTCTTTTTTACCGCTGTTGTGAATTTCATGTTGGTCACACCATGGTATTATGTTTTACTCTAATACTGTGTTTTCATTACTAATATGTATCATATGCTATCGGAGATCATTATCTCTTATCTCATTAATATAACGTTTAACTAACTTAATTGATGTTTAATTCCTGCTGATAATTTGACATATGAATTAATTATGACATTATGTTTTTTCTTCCATTACTGCTATTATTATTATAAGCAAACATTATAAGCAATACTTAATCAACATGTTGTCATTGTTGACAACATAGCTCACCCCTTTCCCTAGCTTACGCCTGTATTCGTGACATTTGTTCTATTACATGTGTACGTTTTCTTTTGTTTAACTACTACACATACAACTACGGTGAATGTCATAATGACATACTGCACAGAATGTGCCAAACTATCACTTTATCTACACTACAGTTTCTTAGATTTGACTTTTTCTGTTGCTTCTGGTAGTTTCGTAAAGACGCTGGACTGGGGAGATTGGATTAATATCTGATAATCAATTAGATTTGTAAATGGACGATGATATTGAACGGTTCCAAACAAATGGAAATTTTGATTTTAGAAATTTATACAATGATCATTACGAAGGTGACATATATCATAACTTTCCTTTTTCTTTAAATACAAATTAATGATTGCAAATACTTCACCCCAATTGAATTTTCCAATACTTTCCACTGTGATAATATACCTCTATTGATAGTCTGTATAAATTGTCGCAGTTTAGAGGCACATTGGGATTCAATGCAAGAATTACTTTGTAATTTATCTTCAAATGGCCTCAAACTTGATATAATTGGTTTAACAGAAATATTTAAAATATGTGATTCCCAACAATAGAATATAAGTAGGTACCACAGTTTACTTTTTAATACAACACTACAAAATTACAATGGTCATGGTGGAGTTGGACTATATGGTCACGGTGGAGTTGGACTGTATGGTCACGGTGGGGTTGGACTGTATGGTCACGGCGGGGTTGGACTGTATGGTCACGGCGGACTTGGACTGTATGGTCACGGCGGGGTTGGACTGTATGGTCACGGCGGGGTTGGACTGTATGGTCACGGCGGGGTTGGACTGTATGGTCACGGCGGAGTTGGACTGTATGGTCACGGCGGAGTTGGACTGTATGGTCACGGTGGAGTTGGAATACATATACACGAAAGCTTGATCTACTTTAAACGTGATGATCTTTTTATATTTATTTCTCATGTATTTGAGTCTATATTTTTAGGTTTAAGGTAATCATAATAAACCTATCATAGTAGGTGTAATTCATCAAAAAGTAATAAATAATAAAATTATCAAAAAACCAACGACTTGATAGATAATGTATTATCCCAAAGATTTATTCCGCATATAACCAAACCAACAAGAATAACATCATATTCGGCCACACTTATAAACCACTTATATTCAAATCATACTCATCCTAGTTATCAATCGGGGATTATTATAACTGATTTAGCTGATCACCTTGGAATATTTCATATAATATTATGGTACACCTCGACCACAAAGATCAATATATAAGCAGGTCAGACAGTTGACCCAAAAAATAATTATGTTTGTCTCATTTACCTATGCTATTGTGTAAACTACACAAAGCCGTAACAAATTAATATACAGAACAATACATTTGCAACATTAATTAATTAAACTTGTAACGTTCTTAAGGGCTCAGCACACAGTTACTTTTCCCATTGGCGACCATGTTAACGTTTTGTGTGATTATAAGAAAACGTGACCTATAAAATGTCTTAAACTTGTCACCTGCAGTTATTATTATCTGATTTACATGCTGGTCGAGTTTAGTCAAAATCTAATATTTCTAGCTCTCGTAAAATGCCTGTATGTGTGACACCCGTCAATATTTACGAATGGATGCAGGCTGTAATCCGGCTAAAGGGTCAACTAGCCAAATTGCTGCCAAATACCCTTCCGCTTAGTAAAATCAGCTAAAAATACACCATTTTATTATCAACAGCTTCTACAATCACACCGGGAAATCTGACTACTGAAATGCACTTATGTCGGAGCAGGTGAATTTTGTAAAAAATTATTTCTCAAAAATACATTGCACTTTTTTTCGGTAAACAGTAAGTCCAACTGTGTCATAACCGCTTAAATCTGGAACTTTAATTTTCAAGCAACGCGCCATTTTGCCACCATAACAACGAAAAGAGTTCAGAGGTCAGCCAATCATGAGCGCGCAAGACGCTGCTTACCAGGACCAATTATACCCAAAAAATCTTGCATACCAGTATGGGAATAGCCACCATGCTCAATTCCGGAATTGGGTGTCCCAAATCCGAATATTGCGCTGCATAGAAGCTTTCATCTGATTGGACGGTTTAGTTTATAACCGACCAATTGTCAAGGCTGAGACAGATCGGCAGGTGCCAGTACATTATCAAATACTGCGAATTTCATACTGTTCGCTGATGACACAAGCCTACTCTTCAAAAAGAAAGACCTTAATAGTCTCACAATTAACGTTAATACTGAACTACCTGGTAGTAATGATTTCTCTATGGATAAGTGCCAACAAACTTTCACTTAATATGGGTAAAACTAAATGCATGTTATTTCAAAACACTCAAAGTCAGTTACATAATGATGTGGACATTGTTCTACATGGTGATAAAATAGAAACTGTTGATCACTTTAAATTTCTAGGTATCTGATAAAAACCTAAACTGGAAAAAAATACAAATGAAAAATGCAAGAAAATTTCCCAAATATTAGCAGTAACTAATAAAATCAAGCCACAACTACAATCATGCACATTAAATCAAATATATAATGCATTAATTCAACCCCATTTGTCCTATGGCCTACTTGCATGGTACAGTAACATTTGTGGTAATGTAACTACTATAAACAGACTATTTAAAGTTCAAAAGAAAGCAGTACGTTCGACTCACAAAAGCAAATAATTCATAGCATATCCTATCTTTAAAATGTTTACAATTCTTCAGTTAGAAGATTTATTTATAATTCAAGGTGTTCAAGTTGATGACTAAATAATAAAAAATGGGCCAAGTGGCCCTGAAGTCCTTTGGACTAATATGTCTATATGTGACCCCGGCTGACCAAATGATAAGTCGGAAAAATTGTAACATTGTTTTCTTACATCCGTGTAAAGGTTTGGTAGGGTGCTTTACACAGTTTCAAAAATTATGACTGCTACAAAAATTGGCGAAGTTATGGAGCATTGAACATAGGGGTCAAAAAGTGAAAATTAAGAAAACAGCTGTTGAAGTTTTACATTATATATGCAAATGGATTGCATGGAAATATTACATGCACAACATTCAAATGTGGCACACAGTATGTAATATGTATGTTATGTTGCAATGATACACTGGAAGTACAAATGTGCTGCTACAAAGACTTATCAAGTTATGCCAGATTATGTCTTTATGTGTAAAACTAAGAGGACAGATTATTTGAGAGCAATAGGTAGACTCACTGTTTGACACAGTTTAAAACCTACAGGCATCTGTCCAGTTTAACAGGGGTCTAGTTGCTTAATGCTGTCTGTTGACACAAGCTACTGCCAGTGACCAATTACACATTAGTCACAGTTTCCATCAAACAATAGCAGGCAGAGAATCTTAGCTCCACAGCTGGGTGTAATACACAACCAGAGCCACCACTGATTCATGGTCAAGTAGATTAGCTCAATGCACCAACTAAGACAATACACAACACTGTGAGTGACAGTGTCCAGAGTGAGGCCTCATTGCTGAATAGATCAATTAAACCTGCCAAGTGGGTGACATTCTGCACAAGTGTTCATTAATCCTTAGTGATTGTTCAGAACACCAGACTGACCACATACCTAAACAAAGCGAATGTAATAGGTGAAGAAGAGGCAGTGTTCAGATATTGGTTGAATTGTATTTGTCTCGACGCAAAAGGCTTTATTGTACCTTCATCGATTATAAGAAAGCATTTGATTTAGTAGACTGGTCCTCACTGTGGTCTAAGATAATTTCATGCGGTAATGTGTTGAAAGTTGTATACAACATATACAAAAATGCTAAATTATGTATAAATGAGGGCCAGGCTGTGTCAGCCTTCTTCTCATTTGATGTAGAAGTATGGCAAGGAGAAAACTTGTGTCCTTTGTTATTTGCTATTTACCTGAATAATTTTGAACACTGTTAGTCACAATTATAACGGACTTGACATGGCAGCTGGTGAAATTTACAACAACCTTAGTGATGATGATGTAGAAAATGTATGTTCTACTATATGCTGATGACACTAGAATGATTCAATCAAATACAGATTTCTTGCTTGTGTATAGCGGAACTATGTCAACTCTTCTAATGGTTGACATTTGATTATTTCAGGTGTCAACTATATTGTGAATCTGTAATTATTAGTCTGTATTGATACAACTGATTTACACAGTACCATGTCTACACAAGGCATGGCAAGCATAAACAGAATAGTAGAATGCATTTATATCAATAAAATGTAGGATATTTCACTGTATAGTTGTCCAGAATATAAATTTTCTATGTTTGTCACCTACAGGTGACAGAATATAAATTTTCTGTTTGTCACCTACAGGTTTCTACAGACAATACATCTTTAACCAATAGACACCAGTCACACCATTTTATAATAATTAAGTGAACATCAAAATAAACACAACCTACAATTATAGAAAATCAGTAGTTTTGAAGATACAGTTTAAAAGTGTTAGGGAACTGTTCAGTCTAACAGGGGTCAAGTGTGTCTGTTTGTGTGTGTACGTGTGTTTGTTTGTGTGTGTACGTGTGTTTGTTTGTGTACATGTGTTTGTTTGTGTGTGTACATGTTTGTTTGTGTGTATGTGTTTTTTGTATCTATACGTGTGTTTGTTTGTGTACATGTGTTTGTTTGTGTGTGTACGTTTGTTTGTGTGTGTACGTGTGTTTGTTTGTGTACGTGTTTGTTTGTGTGTACGTGTGTTTGTTTGTGTGTGTACGTGTTTGTTTGTATGTGTACATGTGTTTGTTTGTTTGTGTGCGCGGGTGTATGTATGCTTGTTTGTGTATATGTGGGCGCATGTTTTATTAGTTTGGGATCATCTATTGAGGAAAATTGACTGGACTTTGAAAAATGGCCAAAATGAAAAAAACAGCAATTGAGTAACACATCACCCAGATAGCTATTTTTAGCTCATGTGCAGAATAAGCCTGTACGACCTGACACCCGGTTCACTGAGGCAGGTCACATGTTACAATAGCGTAAGGATGGATCCACGAGTTATATTACTACTGATTTGCGAGGGTGGAATATTAATATATTTTATTTACAAATACATCAGCTTGGTAGTTCTTATTACACTGATCAAGTTTCGTTATTTTACACTAACAACAATTACATCTCTGAGAAGTATGCATGTGTCAATTCTGTTACAGGGAATAAATAACCTGTGAAATATACAAATTATTCCTGTGTCAATGTTGCATCAGTGAAATATCTGTAAACGTGTTCACGTCTAAGAAAATGTCGTCTGTACGGTTCTATCATAAAATGTGACATGGTGTGAATTATATCTGTATTAGTCTACATGCACTAATGAGCAACATATGACTTGTTTACAGTGGCGACATCTGGTGAAGTGATCACCACTCAGTTGTGTATAGGAGAAAGGCCCTCAAGAGAAGCCAAAATATGTGTTGCCAATTGGTAGATCAGAGATGACAATGGTCGCAGGAAGTGAATTGACTTGGACTTTGGCCTGTGGGGAGATGCACTTTCAATACAAAAACAGAACGGTAATAATATAATATAATTAATTATAATATTATAATAAATAATATAGACTAATATCTTGGCAGGCCAAATGAATGGCGATGAACCACAACTGTGTAATAATTTGACTGCTATCAGTTTACAGATTGTGTCCATTCCAATCAACAAGCGACGTAAACATGATTTAAAACACCACCAAAATCCAATTAAACAGCCTCAGCTCTATCCAATCAGGAATTGTACATACTGCGTTATTATGTTTTGTTGCCATTTATCTTCTGTATTATTCAATTTGGAAATAAAACAGAAACATTTGAATTAAACTGATATTATTCTAATTATTTAACAAAAATGTGATCCATTAAAACAAGTTTGTGTGACCAATAAGTCGGAATGACTTTATATTAGTTCACATTACATATACGATGAAAACGACCCAATTTTATAAGCTGTGACATTTATTTGTTGGTCTGACACTTTGAATTTTACAGCCCACAATGTCATCACTAACTTGACTTTGAGATAATTGACAAATCTGCCCGACACATAATGATGACATGTCGTGTGGCATCATCATTGTCGAATGTCTCAACATATTTATGATTTGTGTCATTGTAGTCATTAGTGTCATCTGCTGCAGCCAATGTGTCAAATCTAGTGACATGAAGTGTCATGTCAAGTGGTGTTGTCAGTAGTGTTGATGTCTGGTGTCACTACCCCTGCGGCTTGTCCTTTTCCAAGTGATCTTTAGTTTCGTTGATCTTTGATGCCAGATAAGGGGAGCCATCTGCAAGGGCCGTATATCAAGTTAACGCAATCAATAAATCAAACAGTCTATCACAATTATTGATTACCAACACAAGAAACAAAGGACAGTCATGTCAAAATTATGAATAAAGAAACAAGGTACTTATATAACACAGTATCCAGTCCTTAGGACTGCTCAAGGCATTTTATACTTCATATCTGGGCTCTGGCAGACCTGTTCAACTGAACACCATCTCGACCTCACTGGGAAGCATTCAGTCATGCAGCAATTACTGCACAAATTCTATTCATACACAAATAGGGTTTCTTGATGTCCTGGGTACAACCATCTCAACAGACTGGCAAGCGAGTTATGCATATCACATATGAGCCACAGGATACCAGAACATTGCTGTCTGATAATTTAGGTGGACCTTTTGGTATTTTTCAGCACTGAACCCTCGCCCATATTCCACATATGTTCAACACAAACTATGAAGAGTTAAGACTGGCTTAGTGATGCCATCTAGTAGATCATTTGTAGAAGTGTTTAGTGCTGCCATCTAGTTGATAGTGGTGGAAGTTAGTGGTTTTGTGTGGATTTCTTCATAGCTAAGGTCTGGCATGAAGAAAGACACTAACTTGAGTTTTGAAATTGTTTCTCTCATTAATTGTAACTATTTCCTGTGTGGGTTCGTTCATTCCAGTGGCGGTAAAAATGATCATTAATAGCAGGCTGTGACTGATGATAGAATTGTGACAGCACCATCTGAGCAGACTTGACTGGCAAGTGATTTATGGATATCACATATATGAGCAACATGATAGCAGAACACAGGAGTCTGATCATTTAGGAGTTTTCAAAATTTTTCATCACTGAGCGTTGAATCTAGTGTGACATTGGTAGAAATTAAATTACAATGATGGATTCAACAGTCAAGGTTGGCATCGGAGATCTCTATCACGTTGTCAGATGCTAGCTGCTAAAATGAGGTGTGTATGCTAATTCAGGTAACCATGTTTAATAGAACTAATACAGCAGTAATATGACGTAAGACATCATTCACCAGCGATAAAACTCAAATGGGTTACATTCTCTACGATGTTAAAAAAAGAAGTAAAGGTAAGTTCTTATGTATCCAGTCCTCAAGTGTTTTACACCTTGACAGACCTGTTCAATCGAACACCATCTTGACTTCTCTGGGAAGCATTCAGCCATGCTGCAATTAATGCACAAAGACAATTCGTACACAAATATCCACCATTGACTGAGTGAACTGGAGCAACGAACTTGCCCAAGGTTTGACACCGCCGCACAGGACCCGAACCCGGGTTCTCTCAGGCAAGTGTCCGAAGCTCTAGCCACTGCACCACGGCGCTACACTGCAGTTTGTTTCTCTGTTAACCCTCTTTGATGCTGTCTGGGTGATTGGCCAACATTATTCTCTTGTGAGCGTCCTTTATCTTTATCTTGCTCGCAGATGGGCTGAAAACAGTTGATGATAATAACGATGATGGTTTATTATAGAAACGGCTACAACGTGTGTGCTGTGTTATCGACTGCTATATATATGTACATCAAGCAAAGAATAAACATTTCATGATGCCATATACATCACCAATATACAAATGACACAAAAGTATGCACTTATGCATAGCAATCATTTTTATATATAAACATACATACATACATACATACATACAGACATACAGACATACATACATACAGACACACCCAGACATTGGTTGAACTCTGCTGCACAGATGTTTTTAATCTTAATAGGAGTTTCCCATATTCAAGTTCATTTGATATGACACCCATTTGAAATTTCACATTTTTATTGTTATAATCTACATTTTTATTATTATATCATATTATAGAATTGGATAAGTAAACAACTCTGTATGTCTGTACAATGCATGCATATTATTGCCACTCCTATAATGAGGGGTGCTAAGCCACAAGTGGCTGATTTTCCCTCTCGATACAGGCAATGTATATGTACTTTCATGATGCAAGTTGAACAATTTAACAAAAAGAAAACAGTTTGTGAAGTTAATTGTCTATGTCAATATGCAATGTCAAGTCAGTTAATCTGTTAGATCCAATGATAGTTTAATGAAATGCACTCCAATTCCGGAAAATGCATGTACAATTTAACAGTAAGCGATATACGTTTTAAACGGTGCTGGCTCAAAAACTTCCTTTAAAAAGTCGTACAACAAATTGCTCTAATAGAGTTAAGCCTTAGAATTTTGTTTTACAACCAAAACTGCTGCAGCTAGTTTGGGTATAAAAGGTTAAAGGTCAACAAAATTTGTATTCCATTTTTTTTAGTAAATGCAACACTGTTTGATAACACTATATGATAACTAGTTTATCTTTTAAAAAATTGAAGGATCACTTTGAGCAGATGCTAGCTTCTAATGTAGCAAAACAAATGGAGAGAATGTTTACTGCTACGCCTGCATGAAAAATATCTACTTACGCAATTGCATGATGTTGTAGATTTACGTTAACTATACAACCATACAAGACATGCAAAATGTTGCGGACACAATTTCAATGTCAAGTGAAAAAATAGATTTCACCCAAATAATTTGGCCTGTCTGGCTTTACATAACACAGGTTGACATAGTTTCACATGTCATCAGTTTCACATGTCATCATAGTTTCACATGTCATCATAGTTTCACATGTCAACATAGTTTCACATGTCATCATAGTTTCACATATCATCATAGTTTCACAAGTCAACATAGTTTCACGTCAGTCATCAGTTTCACATGTCATCATAGTTTCACATGTCATCATAGTTTCACGTGTCATCATAGTTTCACGTGTCCTCATAGTTTCACGTGTCAACATAGTTTCACATGTCATCATAGTTGCAAATGTCATCATAGTTGCAAATGTCATAGTTCCACGTCATCATAGTTTCACATGTCATCATAGTTTCACATATCAGTTTCACAAGTCAACATAGTTTCACATGTCATCATAGTTTCACATGTCATCAAAGTTTCACACGTCACCATAGTTTCACATGTCATCATAGTTTTACATGTCATCATAGTTTCACATGTCAACATAGTTTCACATGTCAACACACCTTCACGTTGGCACAGCTTCACATATTACCACAGTTTCACATGTTAGCATTGCTTCACATATTTGTGTTCACATGTTTAAGAAACTGCACATACACCATAGTTCAGCACCAAACCTTTGAGCCAGTGACACTAGTTAGAGATTGTCATTATGAAAACTATCTAACAAATAAAAACAGAATACCTAAGAAAGTCACGAATTGCATATATACAAGTCACATTTACAACTGAAAGCTCTTATCCAAAATAATGTACAAATATTATCGTTTCTACACATTACTAAGGACATGCCTAGGCCTAGGGGAAAGTGCTTTCCAAATTTAAATTATCTGCCAAGAGAACATATACAGAACTAAAACTTGATCAACCTACCTCACCCCCGTTATTAAACCAGCTTCTCTGTTGGTCATTTTCGGGATAAATCATCCTTTGTAGTATTTGCTATTCTGTGAAAAAATAATACAATAACAACATGACATCAATATAATATAAAGGGGAACAGCCATTTTATGCCATATATTTTAAAATATCTAATATATAAATAATATGCATTAATGGTGACAGAAACCTACTCATTTTTAGACAAACTAAAAAACTTACTATGTTTAATGCCTAAATGGCCAAATACAGCAATGCATATCGCCATCTTTTTTGATGCAAGTCCCCAGTGAGTGCCTTTCTAACCAATGGAGACTTTAACATTTTTTCTATCAATTTTTTTCTTCTATTATTTATTATAGAAAAAAATTGAAATTATTTATTTTATAATTATACATTTCTGAGATACACAAATATGGTGTTTTATTACACATGGTAGTCACAGTGCAGGTCAACAAAAAAGTTGTCTACATATTCAAAATTTAAAAAAATGATAACAAATTTACTATGTTTTAGCCAACAAAAATATAGGAAACAACACACTTTTTGAACATGCGAGAGGCTAGCAGCTTAATTAGTGTACCACCACCTGGTGACTGAAAATGAAAGTATTGCCATGGTAAGCGAGACAGTGAAGTTGTTTTGGGAACCAAAGAAAATGGGTGTACAACCCTGTATGTTAATTAGAATGCAACAGATGACATATTTTAATAATAACTTTATTTATACACTAAAATCCAAAGTAAAACTTTATTTGGCAGTGTTTACAAACAATAAATACAATTTAATATACTAAAGAATAAATACAATAACACAAAATAAAGTAAATAAGAATATCTAACACTATTAAAAATTAATTAACTATTAAAACTAATAATATATTGCGATAATAGGAGAGTTGTGTATGATGTATCAGGACTAAACGTTATAAGCAAGTTTGAATTAGTTTGTTTTAAAATTGGCTTCAAACGTGTCCATGCACTGGGTCCGCCATACATTCCAGAGGATCAGTCTTGCACACAAAAATGAATGGCACAACCTTTCATGTCTGAAATAGTAAGTGTACTGTGCTCTTAAGGCCAGACATCCCAGGTGAAATGTTGTTTTTTTGACAAAAAATACTCAAAATGGTTTTCTGGCAGATTAATCTACCTTTGTATGCATACTATCAATAAAGTTCACTTCTATGACAATTACATACCACTAAGTGAGTTTTAGTCATGGATCAAGCATGCCAATATCATGTAATCAAATCCATTTAAGTAAACTTTGATGGCCATTTTCTCAACAAAAAATTCTCAAATTAGTTGCATTCAGTTGACTATGCTCAGTGAAATTGTCAGACACTTTTTAAGTCATCAGTAGTTTGAAAGATATAAGCATATTTGTTGCCAAAAAAAACATTTTTTTTGCATTTACAAAAACATTCTTTAAAAAATAAAAACAAAACATTTTGGAAAATGCTCTGATCATTTCACGACAGAGTGTTTACAGAATGTGGACCTGCAAAAATTGTAATTATATATTTGCTCAAAAACGAATGGAAGTATTTCCAAATTTGCCAAAAGTTGCTAAAATGGCAGCCATTTTGTTTGTTACCATGGTAATGGGGGTCTGGCTAAAAATGTTCAATATATGTTTTACATAGTATGACGATAATCCATTCCATGCTTTGGGAAAATAATTTGCACAAATTAAAAAATAATCCTATCTACCTGCTGGGTCTTGCCTTAATAGAATGAATATGGTATGAACATTTGGTGGACAAGCCACTACTATACTCACTGCACCAATTGGTAACTCAGCCATTTGTTTCTTCAGTAAAGTACTCGCCACTTTACCGTACTTGACGGCATATCGACCTGCACAGTCACAACAAACAAGTACAATCAGATCAGCTGTTTTAAGGAGTGCATCAGTCTTAGTAGCGCGATTCACCTAGCTCCCAACAAAAAGAATGAACTAATGCAAATTAATATTTTGTTCTTTCATCTGCGAAAGTCCTACAACATTGCGTGATGTGAGGGTGGCATATTGTGGTGTCACCGTTATGTCGGCATTATGGAATGGCCTTGACAACAAACATGCAAAAATGTTGTTGAAATGGCTGCCTAGTGCAAGCTAATGAAAGGACTCTGGCCAGGAGAATGAATCACTCTCCTCAGACATTTTAGGAGAGCAATTCAAGCCACATCCTGTTTTTGTAGAACAGACAGACTGGTAGTATCTGGTACACCACTTTCTTTCACCAGCATTACAGAGTAATGACATTTTAAATGTAATTACAATATTGCATTGAATTTTAAGTTCTGTAACTGAATTAAATTCAGGTGGCAAGAATGCAAAAATTTACAAACAACCATGTAAAAATAGAAGCCATACATCTTTGTATAAAGCAGTGTAGTTGTACTTAATGTATGAACCACTGCAACCGACTCCAAAATGTACAAACAACCGTGTAAAAATAGAAGCCATACATCTTTGTATAAAGCAGTGTAGTTGTACTTAATGTATGAACCACTGCAACCGACTCCAAAATGTACAAACAACCGTGTAAAAATAGAAGCCATACATCTTTTTATAAAGCAGTGTAGTTGTACTTAATGTATGAACCACTGCAACTGACTCCAAAATGTACAAACAACCGTGTAAAAATAGAAGCCATACATCTTTTTATAAAGCAGTGTAGTTGTACTTAATGTATGAACCACTGCAACCGACTCCAAAATGCATCAATTTTTTGAAGTGCTTTAGGGATTATCTCGGAATGTAGCTGTCCAATATCAAACAAAATTATTTTCATTTGACCTCAGCCCTCCCACCCCCCAGATGAAAGTTTGTAAACATTGATATGATGACATTAACAGTATTGGTCCGAAGCGTAAAATGTTGATGTTCGACACTGGATGAAACTGTCTCTGATCCCCTGTTCCCTCAAAAATTTAAGTAATTTTGCCTGATATTGGACATCGACTTTCTGAGATAATCCCTTAGGAAAACTGAAGAGACTGACACATAAACATTCCAGAAAATGGTCAAAATCTCACCTGCGAAGCCAATAGCTGCCAGACCGAGCCCAGCTGCCACAAGGCCACTCTGGAACAAAGTAGGAATCAGATCATTCATTAGAGGTAAACTGTTCTCTGATTTACTAACATCTATTAATATACAGGGTGTGTATTGTTCTTAATACTACAATAAATATATATCATGTGTTGAAAGTATAATGCCTGCCAAACTGAGCTGAATAGGCCGGTACCATTTTTGTTCCCCCCAGAAAAAAACAAGTAGGCGTTTTTGATTATGCTGGATGGAAGTGAAGAGGGCAGTGACACTAACTAAATCAAAATCGACTTCACGACTACAATTGACGACAAAAAAAAGCCCTGAAGTCCTTTCGACTAATACGTTGATATGTGACCCCGGCTGACCAAATGAGTGACAAGTCGGAAAAATTGTAACATTGTTTTCTTACATTCTTGTAAAGGTTGGGTAGGGTGCTTTACACAGTTTCAAAAATTATGACTGCTACAAAAATTGGCGAAGTTATGGAGCATTGAACATGGTAAGGGTCAAAAAGTGAAAATGAAGAAAACGGCTGTTGAAGTTTTATATTATATAGGCAAATGGATTGCATGGAAATATTACATGCATGACATTCAAATGTGGCACACAGTATGTATGTTATGTTGCAATGATACACTGGAAGTACAAATGTGCTGCTACAAAGACATAGCAAGTTATGCCAGATTATGTCTTTATGTGTAAAACTAAGAGGACAGATTATTTGAGAGCAAAAGGTAGACTAAAGAAAATAAAAAATGACAAAGCTAATGCAGAGTTAAGAGAATTGGCTAGTGGATATAAATGCTTTATAAAAGAAAAAATGCTACCATAAACAGTTACATGAAAACGTGCGCAACCTAAAACATAGCGAGTCTGCAGAACATTGGGATATACTTAATAAAGCAAGTAACAGCAGTGAAAAAAGTGGAAATATTTCACTGGATAAGTTTATTAACCACTTTGAAAAACTCGGTGAAAAACCTGAAAATGAAACTGCAGCTAGTGAGATACCTTTTGATCCAAGAAAGATTTACCATTCAAACGAACACATAAACAGATCATTCATGCAAAATGAGGTACTAATGCAAATAAAAAACTCAAAAACAAAAAGGCATGTGCTATTGATAATGTTATAAATGAATACTTAAAAAAACAGGGCCAAGCTGTGTCAGCCTTCTTCTCGTGATGATGAGGTACAGCAAGGTGAAAATTTGTCTCCTTTGTTATTTGCCATTTACCTGAATTTTGAACACTGTTAGTCATAATTACAAGGGGTGAAATTTACAACAACCTTAGTGATGATGATTATACAATAATTTTCTTGAAAATGTATGTTCTACTATATGCTGATGACACTAGAATGATTCAATCAAATACAGATTTCTTGTGTATAGCAGAACTATGTCAACTGTTCTAATGATTGACGTTTGGCTGTTTCAGATGTCAACTATATTGTGAATCTGTAATTATTAGACTATATTGATACAATTGATTTACATAGTACCATGTCTACACAAGGCAGGACAAGTGTAAACAGAACAGTAGAATGCATTTAATATCAATAAAGTGTAGGATATTTCACTCTGTAGTTGTCCAGAATATTAATTTTTATGTTTGTCACCTACAGGTGACAATACATCTCTAACCAATAGACACCACAGTCACACCATTTTATAATAATTAAATGAACATCAAAGTAAGTTTAACTAGCAATTATAGAAAATCAATAGTTTTGAAGATACAATTTAAAAGCTGCAGGCAACTGAGTTTAACAGTGGTCAAATGGGTCTGTTCTGCCTGTGACCAATTAAAGATTAGTCAAGGTCTCAATGGAACAATGTTGAGGTGCCCTTAGAATGATTCAATCAAATACAGATTTCCTGTGTATAGTGGCAGCACCCTAAGATACATCTTTGAGAAAAAAACGTTGCTGAACAGTTTTTGAAAAAATAGGCAAAATGTGACAAGCTTAGTATGGTCAACATATTTCATTGCAACAACATACTAAAAGGTATCATCATGTAGATAATTCAATGCTCTTCAAAATAACACTTACATATAACTATAGAAAATGATAAAACTACCGTGCATCTTTTTTTGGAATCTAAGTCAAGCTTCTGAGGAAACAGATACTGTATTGAAGTAACATGCTGAGTGCTAATGGGTTAACAGGGGTCTAGTGCATGGTGTTTGTTGACACAAGCCTCTGCCAGTGACCAGTTACAGATTAGTCACAGTTTCCATCAAACAATAGCAACCAGATAATCTTAGCTGCAGTGAGGTGGGATGTTGGTGGAAAAGGGTTTAGCTTTTTGGCAGGCCCTGAGATGCCCTTAGAATGATTCAATCAAATACAAATTTCTTGTGTACAGTGACACTACCTTAAGAGACGTTTATGTAAAATTAAAAAAAAACTTACTGAACAGTTTTTGAAACAACAGAAAAGACAACCTCTGATCCATGTGACAGATGTTGTTGGAAAAGGGTTTGCCATCAAGTTATAAATAGAGCTGCTGCTGTAGAGGACAATTTAGTTAGCAAATTTTGCATTTTAGGGGACCTTTGATGCCCTTAGAATGATTAAATCAAATACAGATGTCTTGTGTACAGTGACACTACATGAAATGTATATGCAAAATTAGAGAAAAAATTGCTGAACAGTTTTTGAAAAAATAGGCAAAATGTTACATTTTTACCCATTTTGGGGTCCTTGGAGGCCCTAAAGAGCCCTTAGAATGATTAAATCAAATCCAGATTTATTGTGCATAGTGGCAGTGCCCTATACAAAATTAGAGAAAAGGTTGCTGAACGGTTTCTGAGATACGACTCCGCGGTTACTGTAAAATCAATACTGTGTTGAGGCATCGCAAACATGCACACACATGTAAAGCTTTATCTTTATACAGAGACTCTATGCACACAGTAACGATAGCGCCACTGTACGGAATTTCTGTGAAGCTCATTTATATGTAGCGACGCCTCGACACAATATAAATTTCAGGTAATCGCGGAGCTACGGGTAATTGCTACCGGTGACGTCGAGTTTTACTTGAGTTTGTTTTGTAAATTGTTATCATTATGGGAATGTAAGAGAATTGTTTTGTAACATAGTGTGTGTATATAATTTTATGTATGTGAGAAGTTTGGTGGCTGTAGCCGTAGGTGGTCGTTTTCATGGTTAGGTCATAACGTAAAAGATCGCCAAAAAATCCCTTACAAGTTATATCAACTCGTTCAATTTTGGGCGATGCCTCTGGCTCTAAAGATGACGTAATTTACCTGCGCATTTAGCTACAAGTTTAACCACATGGACATCACCGTTTGAAGGTTGAGCGATAATAGGAAACGCAATTGTTACCATGCTTAAACTGCGCTGCCACTGAAGATCCAAATATTCACAGGTAAGCAAAGGGGCAACTAAATTAAGAGGAGACGGTGTGCGATATCTTCCAGTGATGTTTTGACGAAATCGCTACTAAAACGACACTAGATCCCGTGGTTGACACACGCGAAGGTCGGCCGGATGTAGTATTTATTCACTTCCGGTCACCCTGTCGGGATTGTTGCGAACTAACGCCGAGTTTCTGCTGTCAAAATTGATATTTTATTCAATATGTCTCGTTTGCCGACTGATGTAGTTAGTTTTATTTTAGTTAAATGATACTCATGTATGGGTGCTAATTAAGCTGCTTTAAACGGACGTGTCATATTTGAATCGCAAGCGTACATGAACACACGACCTCCGAGTCTACAGAACTGTGCACGCTGACTCTGACACGGTCATTTCGTCCTAGGCTAGTGCCGCTCGTGGCCGTGACTGCTGTCAGTGAAACTGTGTTGCACTACAGGAGTCATAAACAGTGGCGTGAACGTGTTAGTAAATATTTAATTTGTACAGTCTGATGTAAGTCATGCTTTACCCCCTCTAAGATTTAGGTCAACGACAAGAACTACAATTTTATTCTTGACATCTTAGTCTTAGTCTTACTCAAGAGTCAAGTTACTGTCTAGACTCTAGACTAGTGTCTTACTCTTAGAGACTAGACTAAAATAGTTTTTTAAAAAGTAATAAATTTAATTTAGTTATGACTTATGAAGTTATGTCATTAGATTCAGACGATCAGTTTGATTAAGCTAAATTTGAGATCCAGACAATGCTTTAATTTGTTATGTCTTAACAAATTAAAGCATAACCTAGGTGTCAGAACCGGGGTATCTTGGGGCCCCAATACTTTTGGTGGGGGTGCTGGAATTATGATTATGAGTAACCTCCGATATTTAGGGAAAGGGTATGCATTTTTAGAGTGTTTGGTGGGGGTGGAGATAGGATTAGCCCCCTCTATTTATGGAATGGGTGCATTTTGGGATGGAATTTTATGTTTATGGTGAGCCCGAAGCTGAAGGTGTTTTTTTATGGCAAGCCTTAATTGTTAAGTTTTTTAGAGAGCCTGATCGAAGATGGGTGTTTTGGCAAGCCTTGGGGTGTTTGTGAGCACAACAAATTAGTCGTCGCAAATTTTTTTGTTCAACTACCCTCCCATCTTCTGATGGATTAACTGACAGTGTAGCAGCTCGATAGCTTAACAGCGAAGTGGTTCTGAAGCTCCAGCAAGTCTTCAACAGCACCCACCCCCCACCATCTACTGATGGCATGTCTGACTGAACTGACTGCGACAGCGGAGGAGTGTTGAACTGAAGGAGGAGCTTGGCCTCCTCAATTTTAATGATTATTACTTCCCAAGTGATTGAACCTGTTTTTCAACAATTTCCCAACGTTCAACACAGCAAACTTCCACTAATTCCAGGTAGAGAAACAGACTGGCTCCATTTAAACATACATTTGTGAATATTAAGCTGAATAATAACACTAGTATAACCAGAGATAAGAACTGAGTTTCTGTAATCTCGTCACATTCTTGTGAGGTAGTTGTTTGTTAAATGTGTTCGTTTCTTTTCAGCCTCTGCCACTATACCCTTACCGGAACAGTAGCCATGGGGCGACAGGGTGAGTGACAGCCATACTACTAACATGAAACAAATAGTTGCAACTGGCAACACAGCTCTGATACATAAAATTACATATTATTATTATTATAATTTTTTTCAAATACACTTTCACGCACCCTTTGCTATGCACACTACACAACTCCTAGGTTAGCCCCAGAAGGGGCTGTATGGAGAAACTACACTTAAGTCATATGTATAGGACAATCAGAGTACCCTTACATTCAGGCCCTTAGCTAGGATTGTGCAATTCTTAACAATTTACCTGTTCTAATTTTTTTATTTACCCATCATGCTCTTTAAAAGCCTTGCTACATATGCATTGGTCATTGTCGTCAGAATGTGGTGAATATTCAGGGAGCAGATGCTCTCTGAAACCTCCAGTTGCACCCCTCTTGACGCTTGCAAATTACTCAAACTTCTAACTACACTCCTGCATTTGATTTCATACTTAGTACAAAGTCCGTTTTATGTCAACACAAACACTGTTTTGACCATGTTATTGGGAAAATAAAACCACATTATCTGGTATCTGAAAAATAAAATCCTGTTATCCAAAGACCAAAAGAACTGTTTTTTTTAAAAGAAAAACACATTTAAAAAACACTTTCCAATAACGGGAAAAGGTAAGGGCCTGGTTACAATTAGACGCCTGTGAAATCATAAAATTTTACTCTTAAAATTATGCATTCTCTGATTTAGAGTGAAACAATTTTAAAGATTTCTTTAAGAATCTGGTCATTTAGACGATCAAGTAATAGATAAATACAATATCAAGTCAAAAAACATTAGGTGAGTTACTGCAAAACCAGGTCATAACTGATTAAAACAGACTGATGTTCTGCACATTATTGATATTATCTGTTGCCTTTATGTTGCCTTTTTTAATTACAGATATATTACAATACCCCCAGTTTAGAAGATCAATATATAAACATGAACAAACTTTATATTAACAACCTAATTCAAGACTTGTATAATGCCAATTATTCTCTGAAGAGCAACATACAGATCATTGCAGTTGCTATACATTTTCACTTTCATACATTTTTACAATTTTTCACTTAGTAGAAATGTTAACATCAACAATTTTTGCACTGCAATTATTTTCTTGAAAACATTTCAAGCAAGTGCACCTACTTCAATTACTGTTAGTAAAGTTAAACATTTTCACAGGTGTATTAATTAACATAATGGTCATTGATACTAACATTTTCCATATTTTAGTCAAACTCATCCTAATTTAACATATATATGACACCATTGTGCTGTATCAAAACATCACTGTTATTATAGCCCGTGTTTCACGTTAACCCTTTGCTCCCTGCTAGGTGTCGCCATGCTACTGCGGCGAGCTGGCGTAACAAAGCGCGTGCTGCCCCCATGTGGGTGTCGGAGGTACTGTACGGCAGAGGAGACTTCGGAAGTGAGGGTGCGATTCGCCCCGAGCCCCACCGGGCACCTACACCTGGGGGGTCTGCGCACTGCTCTCTACAACTTTCTGTTTGCGCGATCCCAGGGAGGGAAATTTATCCTTCGCATTGAAGACACGGACCAGGTACGGAAGGGAAACGTGCATCCTCGCATGTCAGGCATCATAGTTCTCTAAAAGTAAAGTTATTGTAAGTTCTTTTACAGTTCAGTATCAGACCCTTAGACGGAAATAATTTTTTGCTAGTCTTGAATTTATACAAAATGTGCCTTATAACGCACGAACGGCTCTTGTGGAAGCCATTCACATCAATCATAGCCATTATTGACCAATTTAGTTTTTTTCAATAACAAACCTGCATCATTTGAGCCATTTATTCAATTAATGCTGATCCATTTGATTTGTTTCACTACCAGTTGTGCCAATGATAGTCATTAATGTGGGCCCCTAGACTTGGAACTATTAGTTAATCAAGTGGCCAGCACGCTTCCTCTAAATTCCATCAGTCTTATCAGTTGTAATTACCCCTCTTGGCCAGTCATCTGCAAGTCTTGTAGACAGGCAGAAGGGTCTCTGGATAAGCCCCTGGTGGTAGTTCACTAACTGTAAAGTAAAGGTAAGTTCTTATATAGCACAATATCCAATCCTTAGGACTGCTCAAAGCGCTTTACACTTTACTCCCTGGCAGATCTGTTAAATCGAGCACCGTCTCAACTTCTCTGGGAAGCATTCAACCCCGCTGCAATTAATGCGTGAAGACTATTCGTACATCACCACTGACTATAGCCAGGTACTCGTTCATACAGGTGAATGAACTGGAGCAATGTTTTTGTTACTTTGAAACATACTCGTTTAGTAACAATCAGTGAAAGTTTGATCATTGGAAAACAATTTCAGGTCTTGTCTCGAGTAATGAACTCTGACCTTCTTTAGACTCGTCTGGTGCCCGGAGCGACAGAGAAGTTGACGGAAATGTTGGACTGGGCAGGCATTGGGATAGACGAAGGACCGTTCCATGGAGGGAGCTATGGACCATATCTACAAGTCTGTATCACAATGTTTCACGTTTGAGAAAACTAGACGAGTTATAAATAGCTCGCCTAAATCTGCCAGATAATTTGGCATGCAATTTATTAGTTTTGTCTATATCGGCTTGGTGGCGTTCATGTTTTTTCCCATCTGGTGACGACACTGGCCAGTCATACTTTGGCGTATCTGAGGCTAGCCATGGCATTATTCATGGTTAACTTGAGCAGGTTAATTCAGAACATCAAGCATTGGCATAACTTGAAAAGTCACATGTTGATAATTCATTTGACACAGAAAATGCTAGTGATGACGTTACAAAAAATAGTAGCAGTATAATGGCAGCTGGTCTAGTGAATCGAGCCATTCTAGCAGAGAGTGCGAGTGATAAATCGCTCCCTAAATGAGTGATCAGCGGGATTGATAAGGAACGACCACTCACCTTGGAAATTATGCCCTGTCATCATGGCTATTTCATACCACTCTATGAATTTACTCTTTTTCCACCATTTGTTATGTGGCGATAACTTAAAGAATTATGTCTTCCATTTTGTAAATATGCAGGAATTTGTTTTGACATCTTCGAACACCAGATTTCAGTGACATTAAAAACAGTCATAGCTGTCATGGTGTTAGCTTGCAACAGTACATGTCATAAATAAATCCTTATAAAAAACACAATCACTAGATTACGCGCATGCTTGTCTTGTGTTCCCGAGAACTAATGACGGCAAACATATCGCCTGCACGAGACGGTTCTACAAATAGCCGCAGACGTCAAGATTCGGCCGACAAAATACTTCTGCCGTGGAATAGTGCAGTCTATACAGGGCCCCTTTAATAAAACATCCACTACACCCCACATGATAATACTTCATTGCTTAATTAATGGTCATTGCTGTCAAAATGGCAATCAAATATAGGCGATGTTCCCAATGATGCTTCAGTCCACAATTCAGTATTACGGTCACCTCACTATTAAGGTCACTTTGGTCCATTCCGGTGGGGGACATAAATATAAAGGTTCCACTGTATTAAAAAAAATATAGTGGTTACGTTTCATTCATGGGGTCGTTGATTAATCCCTGAAAGTTTGACCCCTGAGATGCCTGCTATATATAGCCACAACTACACTAGCTTGATTGTAGTTAGATTCAGTGATGTGCAGACCCTTAGCCAGAAATAATGTTTTGCCTGTCTGGACTTACTCAAATGTGTGTTTTTTGGCACGTGAACAGCTTGCGTAGAAGCCATTCACATCGGTCATAGCCATCATTGGCCAATTTAGTTTTTTCAATGACAAACCTGCATAATATGAGCTGTTAATCTAATTAATACTGATCCATTCGATTTGTGTCACTACCAGCTGTGCCATTGATAGTCATTAATATGGGACCCTAGATTTGGAACTACTAGTTTATCTAGTGGCCATCTGGCCCCTTAAATTCCACCAGTCTATCAGTTGTAATTACTCGTCTTGGCCTGTCACCTGTCAGTCTTGAAGACAGGCTGACGGGTGTCTGGCTAAACCCCTGTTGACATGATCATGTGATATGTGGTAGTCTCATTTGTCTCCACACAGTGTGTTGTCTTCTCTTTACAGTCACACAGACTTGATCTCTACTGGCAGCACGTAGACACACTACTAGAGGTGAGTGCCAGGTCAAAGATCAAATCTATCTAGAAACAGAATCAACTGAGCACCTCCATACTTGCTGTATTCGGTCTATTAAGCATACACTGTGTTTAATCAATATTTGAGACATGAGAATACGTCCAATTTTGCATTTCTATAAGCAAACGGGTTTACACCAATTTTCTTTGGCTCTTGGGGTTCCTGGCTACAGCCATCTCAACAGGCATGGCTGGCAAGTGATTGATGCATTTGGAGATCGCTGACACAGTGTCAGACATTGCATAAAGGGGCGTAAACTAAGTAGGCATGTACGCTTAATAGAACAGATATGGTACTTTCTTAAGTTACCCACTGTGGTGACATGATGGGCTGTTTCCACAGTCTCTATCTGTCATTGTGGCAGCCAGACAAGTCCCACTGAGGCCGGTGTCCCTGTCAACGGTGTCACTCAGGGTCATGTTAGGACGATCTGTTCTCCGGGGGCCATCAGGTCTCCAAAGGAGTACTCTTGGTGATTTCATCGTAGCGCATCACATGCCCTGCTAGACACACCAAGAAATAAATCACTTGTACTGATACAGACGTTTCTCTCTTTCTACCTACACAATACATTGATCCAGCCAACGATGTTTACGTGAGTAACTTCTGTGATATGTGACATAACACAGCAAAGTGGCTATTAAGTCACAAAATTGTAATATGGAGGTGTGTGTCTTTTTGGATTCCACATGTCACAAACTTTAAAATTATACCTTATTTGTTGAAAGATCTTCAGGAGTATTTGTTTTATTGCAAAAATGTATGCAACACGCACATACGCACACAGTGACACACACAGTGACACCAGTGCACACACATGCATGCACACTCGTTCACTCACTCACACACACGCACACACACACAGTGACACACACAGTGACACCAACGCACGCGCAAGCATGCACACTTGTTCACTCACTCACACCCACGCACACACACACACATTCACACACACGCACACACACACAGTGACACACACAGTGACACCAACACACGCACATGCATGCACACTCGTTCACTCACTCACACCCACGCACACACACACATTCACACACACACACACACACAGTGACACCAACGCACGCGCATGCATGCACACTCGTTCACTCACTCACACCCACGCACACACACACATTGACACGCACACACACACACACACAGTGACACACACAGTGACACCAACGCATGCGCATGCATGCACACTCGTTCACTCACTCGCACCCACGCACACACACACACGCACACACACAGTGACACCAATGCACATGCGTGCATGCACACTCTTTCACACACACGCACGCATGCATGCATGCACGCACGCACACACACACACACTATATATATATAATATATAAACCAAAAACCACGAGGAATTAAATATATAGTTTCAGCAGAACAGATCTTTCAGCTGTGATCTGTTCTTCAGAATGGAACCGCGTACAGGTGTTTCTGTACACCAAAGCGGCTTGACCTTCTTCGCAAAGACGCATTGCGTAGGAGGGAAGTTCCAAAGTATGACAACAGGTGTCGCCACCTGACACCGGAAGACGTGGATAAGAGATTGAAGCAGAATGCACCGTACGTCATTAGGTTTAAGGTAAGTCTTTTAACAGTAGAATGTATACTGGACATGGATTTGCAAGAATAACAATTACACATGGGACCCTCCACGGCAAAGGGGTATTATGTTGCCTATATGTGAAATGGTGGTTTGTGTCATTTTGGATTGCACATATCAACAGCTTTAAAATGATACATCATTTGTTGAAATGTCTCCAGTTGTTTTTTATTTATTGCTAAAAATTATAAGAAATAAAAAAAATCATTTTGAGAAACAAGGTCATTTTCACTTATATTGCTTATTGTTTTTTGTATCTGTGAGATCGTAAATGCATTTGTTTGATTTGTTTTGGATAATTTGTGGAGAAAAATAAACTGGACACTAAAAGATGAGATTATATGGTCTGCATTTCTGGCAAAAGCAAACATTTATTGAACAAGTCTTAGCCATGTTTGGCTCGTCTGCGATATAATGACCCGTTCACAGCACTGGCTCATCTGCAGTTTAGGCCTGTGTGACTTAATAACCGGTTCACTGTACTGGCTCATCTGCAGTGTAGGCCTGTGCGAATTAATGACCAGTTCACTGTGATGGCTCATCTGCGGTATAGGCCTGTGTGACTTAATGACTGGTTCACTGCGCTGGCTTATATGCAGTGTAGGCCTGTGTGACTTAATGACCGGTTCACTGCGCTGGCTCATATGCAGTATAGGCCTGTGTGACTTAATGACCGGTTCACTGCACAGGCTCATCTGCAGTGTAGGCCTGTGCGACTTAATGACCAGTATACTGCGCAGGCTTATCTGCAGTATAGGCCTGTGCGACTTAATGACCGGTTCACTGCGCTGGCTCATCTGCAGTGAAGGCCTGTGCGACTTAATGACCGGTTCAATGCGCTAGCTCATCTGCAGTGTAGGCCTGTGTGACTTAATGACCGGTTCACTGTGCTGGCTCATCTGCAGTGTAGGCCTGTGTGACTTAATGACCGGTTCACTGCGCTGGCTCATATGCAGTATAGGCCTGTGTGACTTAATGACCAGTTCACTGCGCAGGCTCATCTGCAGTGTAGGCCTGTGTGACTTAATGACCAGTTCACTGCGCAGGCTCATCTGCAATGTAGGCCTGTGTGACTTAATGACCGGTTCAATAAAGAATGGCAGTGTTTCTGTATTTGCTAATATTTGCTGATTATCAGTTTTGTTGATAATTGGTTGATTCATGCTTCCGATCAATTAATCAATAAAAATCTTGTGTGATCGGTGATCGTTTCATTTATGAAATTTCAATTGTGAAATATCGAAAACTGATTTCAGGTTCGTGAAAAGAACACAATTGACATCGTTCAAAACAGCTGTACCTCATCTTATGAGAAGACGAAACATGTTAAATGTATAAATGTTGTAGGGCTATTTAATAAATTTCTTGTGATTATTATGAACAGATGGGTACATTTTTTTAAAATATGTTTATGCCACATAGCAGTAGCAGTCAGACTTAGAATAGCTGCACACACGGCCAATTACACAATTGAACATTGATCGGTTTGGCCAAAACCAGTGATTGATTATGAAAACAGATAATTTGTGAAAACTACCATTAGTAAGAGTCTCCTGTTCCACAGGTAACACTGATTTATTTGCTATTAAATTGATTATTTTGCAATTTTGTTTCTACATTTGATCATATTTCAACTGTATCACTTGTATTCTTATCATTGAAAGAAACAACAACATTTTTCTTCTACAGCTGGAATCGTACAAGGAGCCTTGGCAGGACCTGGTTTATGGTCCCATTGTCTACGATGTTGCCAGCATTGAAGGGGACCCTGTAAGTAGGCCACCTTCTATATGGTCCCTTCTGTATAAGGTCCTTTAAGTTTTGCCAGTAAACATGAGCACCCTATCTCTGGTCCCATCAGTGACAGACCATTCTCTTTGATCCCATCAGTGACAGACCATTCTCTGTGGTCCCATCAGAAACAGACGATCATCCTTATAAATACAGACCATTTAAAGTATAATGGTCTTATGTGTTCTTTGTCTAGACTTTGCCCGGTATTGGTAACATACTTTGATAAGTTAAAACGAGGCAGTCTGTTCCTAGTTTTTCATTTATTAATTAATATAATGTTCTTAAGACTACACTACCTATGTTGAAGGTATACTGCCTGCCAAACTGTGTTTAGTAAGCCCTTAACAACATTCAGAATTTGGAAGGTATGACCCCGTAGCATGTTACAATAGTAAATAAACCGTCCAGTTTCAAATAAGCTTTATTTGCAATTCGCCCGAGTTGGGCTGAGTTAATTGATGTTCATTGATGTCCCATTTTTTCACATTCAACACAGTGGACTTCCTGTTATAGATTACTAGGCCCACTCATTGCAGGTAGATGAACAGACTGGCTCTCTTTATAAACGTGTCATCTTTCCTTTGTCCAAATCAGATCTTACTGAAGACCGATCGGTTCCCAACGTATCACTTCGCCAACGTCGTAGATGACCATTTGATGAGAATCTCCCACGTATTGAGAGGTGTGGTGAGTGAAGCCATATTTGTCACAGTGTCATACATATGAAGGGTGGGGCGGTTATAGCGCTGGATTGTTGTTTGGAGGGACATGGTTCAATTCCTGGTGCCACCAGGCAGTGGTTCGGCACTGGTATCGTCCTCCTTATCAAAACTCCTTGTTGAAAAGGCAATTTCGTTCACCTTATTTTGCCTGTTTTTTTTCTTCAGAAAAAAAGATGTGAAGCTGTTGATCCCTGTTATTTGGTGTCTGTGGCAGGGACAGTAAAAGATTCCACTCACAGAAATGAAAAAATCTGTCATGGACTCACTTAGCAGATATCTCATTATATATTATACAAAACTACGACAGAATCATCGACAAAATGGTGTTGGTTGTGTAATGGAAGAAGAAGGGTTTCAGGGAAAAAATACAATGTATCAATTTTCTTGGTTTGAAAAAAGTAACTTTTGTATGTTTTCCTGAAAGTTTAAATAAAAACTTGTAAATGAAGTTGGTGTATATTAAGAATCTAAAATCATAGAGAAAGGTAGCAGACTCTGAAATATTTGTTGCAGATTTGTTACGCAAAATGTGATATTGAATGATTTTGTTATCAAAACCTGGTTTATTCATGGAGCACGCACCGTCACTCCGCAAGGCTGCACGTGCAACAAGACAGTGCTGATTGGCTGAACATGGATGTACATATACTGCGTTTTGGTTTTTAAAAAAAGATGGACGGCACTTATCTCATTTTGAAAACAAATGCTTTTTTGTGCCTAGCTGCTGCTGGGTATACGCTAATTAGGGCATACATGATTATAATATTTGTTTTTGTCTTTGCCTAAGACTTGTATATGTGCTTCACAGCAGAAATGAAAACTTGTTCATGATATTGGAATATCTTAAGTATGCAAAATCGTAGCAACTGACAGGAAGGGCAACAATTTGTTTTGTTCTTTTACATTCTGAATTTTCATCCTGTTAGAAATGTTACCCGAATTAGCATTTATTGTGTTTGTTCAGAAAGCCTACCAGGTAATCACATGTTCTGGTGTGTCTTGTCCAATAGGAGTGGCAGAACTCGACAACGAAGCATGTCCTTCTATACAAGGCCTTTGGCTGGAAGCCACCCCAGTTTGCTCACCTTCCTCTGCTGCTCAATAAGTATGTGTTCTTTCTGTTCACCCTACACTATGTTGTGGGTGACTGGGTGACTAGTTTAATATGCTGTATCTGAAGAGATTCATTATATCTCTCATCAGACTGTATTGTTCGAATCGTTATTCAATTTACATATTTCTCAGTCAATTATAACCTGCCACTGCAAAGTGGGTATTAAGTTGCAAATTTGTAAAATAGAGTGATGTACCATTTTGGATTCTGCAGATAATAAGCTTTAAGATGATAATCCCTCACTTGTTGAAATATCTTCTGTTGTTTTTATTTATTGCTAAAGTTGAAGTAACAATTTATAAATTGACGTTTTGAAAAATGAAGTAATTTTAACTGATATTGTAGACCGGTGGTTTCTTAATATGTGGGTTAGTAAATGCGACAGTTTTCTTAGTTTGGGAATATTTGTCAGGGAAAATAATCTGGCCGTTGAAAGGTGTTATTATTACGTATGCATTTCTGACCAGTGCCATGTGACACCAACTGGAGAAGGTTGGTGGAAGCTCTTGGCTGACATCACAATTCAGCGGGTTTCATTCTGTGGATGTTGATCATATGAATTAAAGAACATTTATCTCGTCGCCAACCCCAATCGGTTGTAAGTGGACGCAAACTGGACATGGGCATTCGGTGTTCAATGAAGGAGGTTACAATTCTAGACTACGAGGAGACCTGGCACAGGAAGAAGATAAAGGAGGCCACGAGCACCCGTAGAGGGAGACCTTCACTGAACAGAGATGTTGGCCAGGTGCTTCCACCAGTTCTTCTCAAGCTAGTGTCACATGACATTTGTCATGAGACACACCCATAATTTTTGGTCTGCTGGAAAAGTTTCTTGACAGGTAAATATGTGTAATTATAATAACAGTGAAAAGACCGGATCTTCTGTCCTTTCAAGGATTAACAATGTTGTCAGTTTGTTGTATTGTGTGAAGCAACGCCATACTAACCAGTCAGCAGCAACTGTCAGAATGATTTCTGTGCCAGCAAATTGAATATCTGTTATGTCTTGCAAGGAAACTGTCGCAATGGTTTATGGTGTCTCTACAAATGCAAAGAGCCAGAAGTTGATGCTGTCACTCATGCATTTTTTGGGATTTTTTCCCTGAATGATGCCTCACAATTTTATTCTACTTGTTCAGTTATTAACTGTTATTTCCAGGGATGGAACAAAGTTATCAAAAAGGCAGGGAGACATTCATGTAGAACATTTCAAGGTGAGAATCTTTGCCATCCTTCCCTTTCTGTACACATTGGTTCACAACTGTTCATGGCTAGCACACGTCTCAGTGAATTTGTCCAGCAATGTTGTTTATTTTATTTCATAGAAAGCATATTTTATGTTTGATTTTTAAAATGATTATATTTACTGTTGGTATATTATAGGTTATTATAAGGTATCCTTGTTGTTCTTTACAGTTAATATTTGTCTGTTAAACTGAAAGAAAAGGCAGTTGTTTGATGTTACATACCTAAAAGAGTTAAATGGAAACTAACTATTTGCGACTACAATCAAAATGTTCACGTTAACTAGTGGTTTACTCAGGATGTGGTCTCAAAGTTGAAGATTATAATGAAACCTCCGATGTCCTGTAGGTTGACATTTTGTTCATGATGCGAATGTTTACAAATAGATTATCGTCATGTGAGCGATAATGTAACACTTTGATTTACACGGACTGTTGTGTGAGGTTGTGAACTGTTCAGAATGTTTTAGAATATTCCAAGATTGAATATGGTTAATATTCATTGAATAAATAGTTGTGATTGCTTTCTTCATTGGTTGACTTGTATTAACCAAACAATAATAGTTTTTCAACAACAAAATGTTGAAGCACAAACTGATGACGTAGGTTTTCCAGCCAAAATGGCACTGTCCATGAAATATGTTTCTTGATGTCAAAACTGTGATTGTAGTTCCAAATGGTTAGGTTCTGTTATCTCCAACATATTCTCCCTATATTGTGGCAACAATAAATATCATCATTTAGAAGAATGGAGTAATGTGCCTTTGTAATTTAGGTGCCATCTGCTGGTTGCTTATATTATTCATTAAAGTCACGCTGTCATTGATGTGTCATATAATTGATGTGTCATATAATTGATGTGTCATATAATTGATGTGTCATAATTGATGTGTCACATAATTGATGTGTCATATAATTGATGTGTTATGTGATTATTTTCCTTGTGCGTATACAGTCAAACCTTGCGTGGTGGTCATTTCAATAATACAGCCGTCTTATAATTATTATGGCCACTCTAGGACAGTGGAGATAGGAAATTAGTCTTGCTAATATGGTCACCTCTCTAATCAGGTTACTTTGGCTTAATCCTGAGGGTTACACAAATAGTGGCCTTTCCCTCCATGTAAAACACAAGCACGCACACATGCATGCATGCATACGCACACATGCCCCAAGACATATGTCATAATTGTCCAGCAACCGATACATTTTGCATACAAAAGTTACCAGAAATACATTCTACTGAATGTAAAAACAATTATTTCCTCCATTTTAGAACATTTCACTATAAAATAAACATGTAAATATACAAGTGCATGCCATACACATATAAACACACACATCATGCTTAAACATACACACTCCTCACCACGTGCACACATACACGCATGTACGCACACACATGCACACATGCATATACACACACGCACACACACACACACTTCACCATGCGCGCATACGCACTTGTCCCGCAGTGTAGTGTGGTCATTGTTCTGTCCACCCATCAGACCAGTGGCTACTTCCCTGAGTCCGTCATCAATCTACTGACCATAGCGGGCTCTGGCTTTGACGTTCGTCACACTGACACAATGACACTGGCCGACTTAGTGTCACACGTAAGTACATTTTGACGAAAGTAAATATTTGTTTTCAGTCATGTATAATATTCTGTGCTTTATATACAGAACAGGTACAATATAGACATAACTTGCTCAAGAGTTATAAAATACTGATATGATAGAAAACACATTTATGAATACAAAATAAAAACAATAATAATTTTAATTAATATAAACATGTACAGATTATGTTGTATTACGCACTCTAATACGCAGTATGTTTGTATGGTGCAGGATGTTTTACTTATTACACTGTCATTATTCAGTAAATATATCAATTTACTGTGGTCAGTCATATTGTAAACAGCTGGATCCTTATTTGATGTATAATCTATTAGTTCTTGTAATTCTTTAAAATACAAAGGACATTTCATTGACACGTGACATCTGTACGCCAGCAACTTTAATACTGCTTACCAATTTGACTAATTGTTTTGTTTTGACAAATTTTGGAATTTATTTTGTGTCATAGCGAAGCTGTCTGTCTTGTATACATATTGTAGTACTAATTTGTTATGGATAAATCTAGGCTTTACACATGGCTTGCTTTAAACACCTACTCATTTATTTGTAGTTTTAATTTCTTGTAATAGAGCAAAACTATACACATGACATTTCATTAACACTTAATTAAGTTAATACACATCTTAATTGCTATTTAATATAATATTTTGACTTATATGGTTGCCATATATTTTATCATGACATTATATTCTAGTGGCTAGTACTGGCTACTTCATATTATATATATATATATATATATATGTACTGTATATGTGTGTGTGTATATATATATATATACTGTATATGTGTGTGTGTGTGTGTGTGTGTGTGTGTATATATATATATATATATTCACAGCATTGCAGAATTTCGATATTCCAGACATACAGCACTTTATCAATTCATTAATGGACCTGCTAGATTGCACATAAAACTTCGGCTTCATACATGCAAAACTAATGGAAATATGAGTGACAGACAGACAAACAGACAGATAAACCAACACACAGACATACAAACAGAGAGACATATTGTTGTATAATACAGATGATATGTGCTGCAGTTTGACATTAGCCAGGTGAATTCACACTCTACGAGGATAGACGTACATCGACTAGGCGCGCTCAATCAGGGGCACATTCAACGAAAACTGGAAGCCCCAGAGAGGGCTGGGCTTATAGCTACAGTGAGACACCTGGTGAGAGGAACCTTAAATGAGCGGTGAGTGGTTTCTCTCGCCGCAAATTAATAACGCCTAGATACAGCTTTAAGTAATATTAATTGTTAGTAAACGGACAGAAACAAATTGCTAAAATCAGTAATGTTAATTGCGTAATTGGATGAAAACTTTAGTAATCAAGTACACACACAGTTTTTATTATATCATTCGCTATAAAGAACATTTACTGCCATATACAATCTACACGATTATATAATTTAGATAAACATGTAATTTAATAGGCCAACATAGGTTAAACAGTTATTTGTCATAACTGCAGTGGCTTATGATAGTGACAGTATGTCTTAATGGGAGCCACTGTCTCCCTATTTGTCTTGAAATGGTGACGTTATTTTCTTATAATTAATTACTATATTGGTTTCAAAAAATGGTGTATATACACATTGTTATATATGCATGTATATTTTATTTGTTTAGATGCTATGTTTATTGTGTCAATATTTGTTATATTTTGGGGTCAAGATAAACTTCCTGTTCTTGTAGTGACTATGTATTTAGACACTATTTTTTTGACACCCCAAAATCTACAAAATAGATTATTTTTCCGACACCTTTATAAAAATAATTCCTCATTGTTCTATGTAATTGGACACCAATTATTAGTGGTCATTTAGAAAGTATAACTTCTCACTGATGGTATTACAAAGCCCTATTACTAACAAGGGTAATCAAGTGAGACACGACGTCAGGACATCAACGAAATATTACGTAGAAACTATCTGGAAGGTGGTGCCATCTAATGTCTTTAAAGCACATGTTCACTACTGAAAATCTGTCTTTATACATAGTTTTCCTTTTGTAAAAGGGAATCAAAAGGCAATCTATTAGGCAATGTACATCTATTGGAAAGAAAATGGTACGGAGAAATTGAATTTGATGACCGTTTTAAAGCGTTTCTCGTTGACCATTAAATTTCTGCTGTCACCAATTACAGTATTGTATGCTAGCTAATACAGTTAGCCACTCGGCACACGGATCACAATTGACACATTCTACACCTGTAGTGGCGCGCCATTTGTTGGACTATGCGCATAATACCAGCAAATGTTACATTGTGCTATGGTGGCTCCCTCTGTAGGCTGTGCAGTGACAACAATCTTCAGGATGAGATTCTGTTGGATGATTACATCGGAGCTGTGTTGGACTGGAGCCAGGTCAGTGGAGACTTGATCACTTGAGCCCCACTGCACTTATGTCAAAAGGAAGAAGTCTGGACTCTGTTCCCAGTTTTTCATTTATTAATTTATATAATGTTCTTAAGGGTAGCTACTACCCGAAAATGCCCATATAATCAATATGCCATATCTCTTTTAATACTGAACCTATCATAACCAGATTTGGAGCACTGATTGGAAAAATGAATGACATGATCTGTGAAATATGGGCTCATTTGCTTGTGTATTACTATGGCAATGAACGTTTCAAGGGAGACGGATTTTCACATCCTTGCAATTATTCTGAGCTAACAACTATGTGTGATCACGCAACTGTCAAGAATCATTAGCCAGAATGCTCCTCTGTCAGATAAGGTGGTTTTGGACAAGGTTATCTGATTCCAGTGACTGTTGTTCAGGTTTGAGCCTTTTTTAAGACATCTTGATAAAAGCTCAAACCTAAAGTACCATCTCACAACAGTCATTGCAGTCAAACTTCCTTGCCCAAAACCACCTTATCTGACAAAGGAGTATTCTAGCTCATGATTCTTGACAGTTGCATGATCACACATACAGTTGTTAGCTCAGAATAATTTTCAAGGATGCATGCCCCTCTATCACACTAGAAACGCTCATTGTCATGGCACTGCACAAGCAAATGAGCCCACATTCCACATATCATATACTATTCATTTATCTAATTAGCACTTTGAAGGTACGATCACGGGAACTTGTTGAAATAGTAAACCAAACACCCTGTTTCCAAACAAACTTTATTGGCAATACAGCCGAATTGGGCAGAGTTTACCCTTTGATGTTCAACTTTCCCACATTCAACACAGCAGACCTTCTGTTGTTGTGTCTACTCCCTCTGAGTCCAGGCAGAAGAACAGACTATGTCCATTTAAATGTGCACGTCTTCAATACTCAGCCATTTTGTTTACGGTTTCAGCGTAATTTATGTAATTAATCATGAATGCACAGACAAGACAATATAAAAGATAGAAACTGCTGTGTTAGTATGTAAATGTAACTACATGAAGAATGTTGATGTGTCATTATTTGAGATCAATGGTGAAACAATCAAAGAAGTAGATCACATAAAATATCTGGAGCGCTTTATAACTAACACACTGTGAGATGACAAGGACATCTTGTGGCAGTGCCGACAATTATATGCTAGGGGTAATATGCTTTTGAGAAAATTTCACATGTGTTCTACAGAATTGAAGCTGACATTGCTTAAGCCATTCTGTTCTCCAATGTATACTGCTCAACTATGGTGGAATTACATAGCAGCAAGTATACATAAGCTCCATGTTATAAATAATAATGTTTTTCAATTATTACTGCATGAGCCTACATACTGCAGGGCTTCAACCATGTTTGTAGAATACCTTGAACCGATTGAACCGAATAGTAAAGCTGTGATTAGAAATGTTATATAAATTCATGCTGAGACTTGATGCCTCTTATATCATTATAAGAAGCTTTTGTAAACAGTGATTTAAAGTGGCTTTCGAGGATACAACAACATTGGATAAAGATGTTGTATATATATATATAATAGTGTTGATTCAGTCTACATATGGTAGGCTCCACTGTGCAATATTCTTAGATTTTTTACTTTTTCTGTATGTTTTCTTTTAATAATTATATGGACATTTCCACATGCTGCACGGTTGAGTCTGAAATAAAGATATTGAATTGAATAACTCTAGGGCCAATGGTCACGTTGAAGCTTTGAATGTGAGAACTTGAAACAGGAGGAAATTATATTTTCTGACTCAGTGATGTGGATGATTGATACAGTTTGTGTAAGTCACAGTTTCCGCCAATCCTTATTCATCCTTTCTAAGAAAATTGTGTCCAGTTTTTTTTCACGCAATAACTGTGCTCAAAGTCTGTACCTACACAACAAGTGTCATCAGCATAAATAGGTTTAGTACTAAGTAAATAATACTTAATGGAAATCATGTACCTTGTGTAATCTGAGAGCAAAATGCAGTTAAGCACAGGCACAGCAGGGAGATAGGATTATTTTTTAATGTGTTCAAATTGTGTATTTTTTCCCCAAAGTATGGGATGGATCATACTGAGTAAAAAAATATATTGCATGTTTTTTGCCAGACCCCCATTTCCTTGGTAGCAAACAAAATGGCTGCCATTTTGAGCCTATATTAGCAATTGCCATTCTTTTCTTATAATTCTTGCAAATCCATGTTCTGTATACATTATATTGTGAAATGATCAGAACATTTTTCCATGTTTTGTTTTGATTTTTTTTATAATTGTTTGTAAAGTGCAAGAAAAAACTTTTTTTTGGCAACAAATATGGTTATATCTTTCAAATTATTGATGATTTAAAAAAGTGTCTGATCATTTCACATAGCAGAGTCTGCTGAACACAACACTGAAAAACTTATTTATACAGCTTAATTATTCCGAGAGATATCCCATTTCCAAATGCAGACATTTGAGGAAAAATGTTTTTGACAAAATGGCCGCCAGAGATTGCATAACGGATTTGATAACATGATAATGACATGCTTGATCCATGACTAAAACTCACTTAGTGGTATGTAATTGTCATAGAAGTGAACTTTATTGATAGTATGCATACAAAGGTATCATAATCAGGCAGAAAACCGTTTTTAGTATTTTTTGACAAAAAAACAATTTCACCTTGGGTGTCAGACCTTAAAAAAATCAAATGGAAACATTAATTGGTGTTACTAAACCAACAAGAGAACATAAATTTTAGGCTACAAGCTGAAACATATTTTGATTGCCTTCTTGCACGTTTATTTAGTGACACTGATGTCCCATTTTTATTGCCAAGTATTGTAGATGTGCACAGATATATTGGTAACTGAAGTGACCCTCCTATTAACTATGTTATTTCCAGGAGTGACCCCCATACAGTATATTGTTGCAACCTGGAGTGATCCGTTACCATCTTTGTTGAAACCCCTTTTACTGTGTTACTATTTGGAGTGATCCATCTCTTGCTATCTGAAGGCTGGAGCGATCCTCTTAGCATATTTAATGCTATTGAAAGTGATCCCCTAGTAACCTTGTTGTAACCTGGAGTGACACCCCCATAATAAATGTATTGCTATCCGTAGTGACTCCCTATTATCTATGTTTCAACGTGGAGTGACCCCATCACTGTTTTACATGAACTGACCCCCCCTTATTATGTCACCTCCTGGAGTGAACCCCTTATTATGTTACTTCTTGGAGTGACCCTCCCTTATCATGTTGCTTCCTGGAGTGACCCCTTATTATGTTACTTCCTGGAGTGACCCCCTTATCATATCACTTGGTGGAGTGACCCCCCATATCATGTTGCTTCATGGAGTGACCCCCTTATTATGTTGCAATGTGGAGTGACCCCTTATTGTGTTGCTACTTGGAGTGACCCCCCTTATTGTGTTGCTACTTGGAGTGACCCCCGCTTATTTTGTTGCTATATATCTGGTGTTGTTCTCCTCCTTGTTCCCTGCTGTTCAGGGGTGAGGGTCAGGTACAGGTTGCTATCTGGAGTGTCAACCCTTGTCATGTTGCTTCCTGGAGTGACACCCCTTATGATTTTGCTTCCTGGAGTGACACCCCTTATCATGTTGCTTCCTGAAGTGACCCCCGCATTTATAGTTGCTTCTTGGAATGATCCCCTTATCGTGTTGCTTCATGGAGTTACCCCCATTATTATGTTTACAGGGTGCACAATGGCTTTAGCTGACAGGATTAAAAAACACCTAGTCCTGATATTGTTTTATTAGTACTTAAAAATAAATGTGCCAGGTACCATCATACTGTTGTATCATATATATATTATATGTGACAGTTATGACATAGTAAAACTAAAAGTGGCTTTATTTCATAAAGAAAACAAGCCGTTTTTCATTTCAATTAAATGTTTAATTAAATGTGTCGTTAATAGAAACAAATACATGTGATTTCGTAGATCCAATTGGTAGATCCAGTTGCAAAGTCATCAGAAGAAATAACTTTAGTTTAACCATGGACAGCAAACGGCAGAGGTGGACAAGGCGATGCCGGCAGAATTTGAAGCCTGACACCATGGCGATGAAGTCTAAGTTGCATAATTTGGCCTATACTTTTCATTAGAGTTTCCTTTCCCAAAGTCGACGACTGAACAATCAGTAACATTGCTGGTGTTTGGTAACTTGCTCAAATAATCACCCGATGTGGGAATAACACATCTATGATGGGATAGCACGTAACCATGTCTGTAACCTGCGCATGTATGTTTGTCCATGTCGCTCCTCACTCATGGTCGCAGGGCGGCACTATCTATACAAACCTGATGTAAACAACTGCCATTTACATTCTCCGTATTCAGCAAGTTTCCTATTCGACGGTCGTAGGGAATATTTAGCTGCATGTGATAAAATGCTACCTTATTGTCTTATTTTGTTTGATTCCATCACAACACCTAACTAGCATGTACACAGTGTAAATTAATTCACATATTCACAGCTAGTCTAACGGGACTGCTCCTCTAAACATGGACTAGTCCGGTCACTGAAACTACTCGTCCAGATGATCGGACTGGCCTTATTTCGCAGCCTGATTTAACAAGATTGAACCAGATTGCCGTCCAGAGCTATAAGCTCCAGACAGCATGTAGACAAGGAAGCCTTTGGCTTATCGAGAGTCCAACAATTTTCCACCTACGTATAACGTACTCACCCTCGCCAGATAACTGTCAATTTTATTTTTGAACACATTCACACTGTTAGTATTAACACAGTCATCAGATAATTTGTTCCAGTCATTTATTGTCCTCTGAGAAAATGAGTATTTTCTCTCATCTAACCTACACTGTTCTTTGACTAATGCCACATTGTGCCCTCTGGTTGCAATGTGGAGTGACCCCCCCTTTTTATGTTGCTACCTGGTGTGACCCCCTTTATCTATACTTGTCCTGTCAGACACGGATCCACGTCCTGGAAGACCTCACAAAGCCGGAGTGGGAGTTCATCTGGGTCATCCCGTCAACCCTTGACCTGACCCAGTTGTCAACGAACTTTGGCGACGACGTCAGGCGAACTCTGGAGCGGACCGCAGAAGAAATCGGCTCCATGCCGCACGAGGCATTCGCTACGCTGGACACATTGTCACGGCAACTGAAGGAACTCGCCAAGTCACGTGACCTCAAATACAGCGCCTACATGCACCTGTTGAGAAATGCCATCAGCGGACTCAAGGTAAGCTATGGTTTGTAAGGGATTGTCTCAAAATTATATACAGTGGATCTCACTATTAAGGTCACCCTCGGTACTGGGCAAAACTGACCTGAATAGCGAGGTGACTGTATTATCGGGACTAATTTCCTATCGGCCACACCAATTTGATTGTTAGGATTACGGATTTTTGTGTCGCCATACCTTTCTGTTACAGAAATAACTTGGGACTGTCCCAGGGTGACCTTAATTGCGAGGTGGCTGTATTACCGAGGGAACCATAAAGTGAGGTTTGACTGTATGAATAGTTTCAAGGAAAAACTACCCTGTATAGTCATGTGATGAATGGACTGATCAACTAAAACAGTTAGTTAGCTCATAAGGAAAATCTGGCACTTGTATAGAATCCGGACCCACCTCGATTTTGCCGTTATAACTTGAGTTTTGCCTAACTTTGATACATCCATGCATTAGTTCCATTATTCAACAGTATCCCAGGCATATTTACATTTAAGACATAGTGCACTTTTGAGGAGTAAATAGTGCCCCAGTGAGCATCAACACACACCGCTATATCGTTCATTTTACGAGTGGGATGCAGTAACACACGACCGCAGTGGTGCAGAATAGCGCAAACTGGGTCACTATTAGGGCTTCAAAAGTTCGCTAAGACACAATATTTTTGTAAAATAAATATGCCTGGGATGATGTTGAATGATGGAACTAACGCTTTGAGGTATCAAAGTTAGGCAAAACTCAAGTTATAACAGCGAAATCGAGGTTGGTCCGGATTCTATACAAGTGCCAAAAATTAAACAATATCCGTTGTTAACTTTAAGCAGCTTTTCCAAAATACTAAAACCTCTGCTGTCATATATCACTGAGGACACTATTACAGTGGCACACCAGCTAAAGTGGCGCACCCTAGTGTTGACAGGTTTTAGTATACAAGATCACGGTTAAGGATTAAAACTAATTTTAAGAGCAAAATTGCTGTTATCAGCTCACAAGGCTGTTAGTGGAACTACTTTCTTGTTTTTTTGCACCCTATTAGTGGAACTACTTTCTTGTATTTGTTTGCATCCTGTTAGTGGAACTACTTTCTTGTATTTGTTTGCATCCTGTTAGTGGAACTACTTTCTTGTTTTTGTTTGCACCCTAAATAATTAATTAACGGAACAGGAAGAACAGCACATTTTCTGGGCTAAAACTATTCCACTGCACTTAATAATTGTTAGTTTAGTGAAGGTAAACTGGCTATGAAAATATTGGCCAACGTGAATGATGATGTACATTTGTGAAGATGAATAGGTAACATTTAGTCCCTTGATCAAGGCATATGGGTAATAAATGCTAACATAATTGTTTGAATTGTGGGTAAAACTTTGTATTTTGATTAAGATATGTGGTGATGAAATAATTGATTGTTAAGAATAGTATCTAATAATTGGCATTATGGTCATGATAAGTGATTATGTAATAATTTGTTATATTCATGATAACATGTATTAATTGGTATTACGATCATGATAACTGATGATGTCATAATTGGGTTCATGGTCACGACAAGTTATTATGTAATCACTGGTATCACGATAAATGATGTCATAATTCCTCCCATGGGAAAGGTTGTAAGAGACATTTTTGTATATCTGACATAATTCATTACAGAAACTTTGCAAGTGACGAAAAATCTAGTTTTGTTTTAATTCTGGCATGTTAAGGGCATCATTATACTAGATTAAACACAAAAATAGATTTTTCATTCGGGGTGGTGGCCACCACATGCAACATGGAAGGCCAGGGGGTTATTACCCCCCACTTTTGTATATATATCAAACTGTAAGTACTCTAGTTAGTACTATGGAAGGTGTGCAGTCTGCACACCGGGTATCTTATTCCCTTGTGTTTTATATACTGTGAACCTATGACAGTCAATATGTTATCATATAACAGCAATCATGGTTTTTGATTTGGTTCAATGACTAGCTAAACTGAAGAATTATTATTATATACGTACACTAAATTGTGGTACGCCAATCAGTAATCTGGATGTATCTGGCTGTGCACAAGAATGTTGATGGTGGGTGACTATGTAACAGTTGATATCTAAGGAAGATGTCATGTACAGTTGTGGACGGTGCACAGCTGTCATTGCCGTGATAAAACAATCCGATATTTCCATTACATTTCCTGCATGAATTGCCTGTCGATGCGTCACTGTTCTGTCTATTGCTGCCCCTGTGCACTAGTCAGAACATTAGGGATGGTCTCATTGGCTCGTAAAGTCCAAAAATTCATTTCAAATTAATATATTTTATTTTATATAGCACCAGATTCAGTTTTAAATTGTTTGTGGTCCTTTACAGCATACAGGCAACAAATACAGTTTGTAAAATTGCAAAATAAATAAGAAAATAAGATTAAAATTAGATCTGTTTATTTAGTCTAATGAACAGATTATTTAAAAATAATCATATTAATTATATATATAATTAACATATGACTATTTTTCAATAATCTTCATATATATACAGGTGTACATATATATATATTCATTTTAATATGGATGCATACATTTGGAATGTTTATAACATTATTAACATTACTGAAATACAAATAAATACAGTAATTAAAAATATATATATATATACTTAAATAACTATTTTAATTAGAGCTCAATATTGGTTCAAGCTAAGTCACTCTCACCAGTATATAGCATCATATGTTCATGCAAACCAAGTTGCTATTTATGCCTCAAAAGTGCACTAAGACACAATATTTTAAAATGTAGATGTGCTTGGCATGATGTCGAATGGTTAACGCACCAAGGAATCAAATTTAGACAAAAATGTGGTTATAACGGTCAAAGCGAGATGGGCTCAGATACTAGACAAGTGCCTAAGATTACAAGCGATTCAAAATGGCTTCTAAGATTACAACCAACACCCACTGGATCAAACTGTTGTGACACATTCAGTCCACCTTGTAATGTATAACAATTACATATTTACATAAATACATATAAGCACAAGTATGACAAATATATTTGTTTTAAAGTGTAATGGACATGAGTAATAGTGAGTCAATAATACGCTATAATAATGGACATAGGTAATAGTGAGTCAATAATAAGCTATAATAACGGACACACGTAATAGTGGCAGTCAATAATAAGCTATTTTGCAATTTCCTCCTGCCCAAAATCTAATTTTCACCCGTCCAAAAAACAAAGTCAACCCGTCCAAAAGATAGGTGGATGGGTCTACATAAAACTATGCAAGGTGACCACAAACCCATGACCCACCACCATGCCATATGTTCTGGGGACTTTGCAAACTTAGGGACGACCCCTTAATCAAGAGTGGTGATTTAGGGGACAACCCCTTAGTGAAGACTGGTAGTTTAGGGGATGACCCCTTAATGAATACAGGTGATTTAAGGGACGTCCCCTTAGTGAAGACTGGTGATTTAGGCGACGACCCCTTAGTGAAGACTGGTGATTTCGGGGACAACCCCTTAATGAAGACTGTTGATCTTTGTGACGACCCCTTAGTGAGGATTGTTGATTTACAGCTGGAGTAACTAGGTGAATTGTCATGTCACTTTCACCAAGTGTTCTGTTAATAGGACACTCATCTACCATAGCTTAGATGTTTAAGCCAAAACAGTTAACCTTAGAAGTCCTTCCTGCATTGATCTGGCCAGTCATAAATCAGGTTCTTTTATGTATATATATGTAGTGTGTGTGGGGGGGGGGGGTAGTTAGCATAATAGAAGAGTATTTGCTCGTGTTAAAGTTGCATTCAGAAATCATCCATATCTTTTAAATACATATTTCCAGTGAATCATCATACCCAATATACCATATATACTGATCCCCAACACCAGATTTACTGACACATTTTCAAATAATATGCAATTTTATTATAAAACTGTCCGAAACAAAATTATACAAATATCTGCATGCCCTTAAATTCTGAGACCAATGTAGCAGATATTTTGTTCAACTATGAGAGACCAGTTAAATGATGTTATCTTGTTAAACACTGTGGGTCGAATGTTACTGATGTTATTTTGTTAAACACTGTGGAACCAATGTTACTGATGTTATTTATTAAACTATGCGAGACCAGTGTAGCTCCAATGAACTGTGACTGTTGCACACCGGTTTGTGCTTCCAGGTGGGTCCCTCTGTGGCCGAGATGATGACTGTTCTGGGACAGAGGAACACAGTGAGACGTCTACAATACGTCATAGACCACTTACCAAAGGATAGCGCTGTGGCATCTAGGTGACATGTGATGTCTAGGTGACATCATGTGACGTCTACTGTGTGTCATAGACCACACAGGGCCAGTGATGTGATGTCTAGGTGACACTTCACATACAGATGACCTGTCACATGTCCACATCAGCACAGACTGGTACTGCTTCATGTCACAAACACTGTGTGCAGTGACTCCACCACAATGAACGCCCATTCTTGGTCCAACATGTATAGGAAAGATTCAGTTGTGAGAATATACAGGAATACAAAAAATCACTGCATTATTTCAGGTGGCGCCATTGACCCACTGTTGAAAGGGGCCAGTCAGTTTCGCTACCCAGAATTAGCGGGCATAGTATTTTGTAACAGGAACGAGGGAAAATGGGACATTGTTGAACATCAAAAGTTTATTGCAGTTAGCTCAGGCTGACTGTGACAAAAATATTACTATGGTGAACATCTTCACTCGTACAGTGGACAGAGCACAAATACTGAAATAACAGTGTCAACAGGAGAAAACTGCAGTGTAGTGTTTCTACAGTACACAAGAGATGTATTTGTACACACGATTTTAGTGGTATGCTCAACATAAATAAACCATTTCATGATGGAAGAATGTAAATACTTAGGATTTATAATACATGATTTATGACCTTGAACTCTATCTTATCTTTATCCTCTAGAACATCACCAGTGTCCCCAGTTCCACACATGAATGAACAAACGAATTCACATTAGTACTCATTCGACCAGAACTGTACCACTTTCCTCGGTTCCACACGTGAATGAACACGTGAACTCTCATTCCCCTAGAACCAAACCAGTGTCCCCAGTTCCACACATGAAGACACGTACCAGTTCTGAACCAGTATGACACGTGTCAAACTGGTTCAAAACTCATGAAAACAGGCAGAACACGTGTATTTCAGTGAATACACATACTGGTGGAGCTGTACCAGTTATGACACGTGACAAACTGGTTCAAAACTCATGAAAACAGGCAGAACATGTGTATTCACGTGAATACACATACTGGTGGAGTCGTACCTGTTATGAACCAGTATGACATGTGACAAACTGGTTCTTTGTTTACCGAGATTGTTTTAGATTCTATTTACATCCAGCTAATCATATTCTACTAATATATATATATATCAATATGTTACCTTTGAAGTTTTGCAGTGTATCTCCCCCAAGGGGCCAAGGTTCACTCGCCTCTTTCTGTAATACCCTTCCTTGGACCTTTGAGCTCTGGTCTACTAACTGGCACGCATTAAAAAAACACGAGTGTTATTTTTATGTGTTCTTGCAGTGCTAGGCCTTACTAGAGGGCCTTTCTCCTACCTGAGATAAGTGGTGATCACTGATCTCCAGGTGGTAATTGTCGCTATGTTTCTTGTTGACATTTATTTCATAAACATATCAGCACCAATGAAGCACACAATTCACACGCACACGTAGGCAAGCATAGCAACAAATGACTTGTGACTCGGTTCACACCCATGATCATATGACTAACATCACATGACTAGTCTTGTGAACGTCATGATCTCGGAGGTTCGCGTTGTATAATTTGGCAGGAAGAGAACACACATCTGCACATTGTAAGCACCATTTTATGGTAAATTAAGTTGTGCAGCCCAATTAACAAATGCACGGTTTTGAATGCTGCAAAAAACCCAGCTGTTATATATGTATCGGCATAGGTGCTGAAATCAACATGATGTATTCAACTGTTTTTTTTGTGCCAATTCCCAATAAAAACATCAATGAAATCCCAATAAAAACATCAATGAAATCCCAATAAAATACACATCGGGTAATCAAAAATGACCTAATTTCATTGTTTTTAACATTTTAATATATTTTTGACATGCAGTTTTCTGAAACAGTCATTACTCATGTAAACCAAACTTGAAAAACAAAGAATGTAATTTTAAATACACCATTATTTTACCCATTTCAACAACAATCGGTCACCTTCGACAGGCAAATTATTTACGACAATCGCTTCTTCTTCTGCTCACCAGGTGACAGGGCAGAGCTGATGATGGCAGCCGATGGTTGTTGAAACAAATAAAGTAGTTTGGTATTAAAAATATTCCATTCTTTAGATTATCCCTCAACACAAATTACTACCATTTAAAAACACACAAAAACAAGCGATATCTATTGGTTTCTAAATAGCTGGCAAGAATCAGCCATTAAATTAAAAATATCCACACAAGACCGATTGGTTCCATCAATGATGCAGTATTACTGAACATTCTTCAGGATAGTTCGTTTTCAAATTAGAAACTTTCATTTTTCATATCCAAGAATCATGTTAAATTACCTGGTAGAGGCTTTCGTTGACGTGTCACGCCGACTTCATCAGTACCTATGACGTCATCGTACACGTGTACGATGACGTCATTCAGCGTCATAGGTACTGATGAAGTCGGCGTGACACATCAACGAAAGCCTCTACCAGGTAATTTAACATGATTCTTGGATATGAAAAATGAAAGTTTATAAAATGATGCAGTATTTAGACACCAGTCTAAATTTAACTGATGTATTCTGTACCAGTAGATTGCGGTTTGCGTGCGTCACATTTTGCACATGACCTCCATCAAGCTTAACCTTTGCCACCAATGTTGGCTACAGATGTGAATTACATTACAATTGTTGCATGACATCTCATAAATAAAACGTCCCACATTTGGTTCACTTTAAAAAAATGGTCTCTTGTTATTGTCATAAAGAGAAACTTTTGTGGCCAGAATTTCCCAAAGTATACATGCCATAAACCATAAAACCGGTAAGTACCCTTAAACCAGGGGAAATCTGACAAAATAAAGGTGTTACTTTTCCTCTGAAGGCTTGTAGATTAATCCATGAAATTACTGAACATTCTTCAGGATAGTTCGTTTTCAATTTCGAAACTTTCATTTTTCATATCCAAGAATAATGTTAAATTACCTGGTAGAGGCTTTCGTTGATTCGGCAAATCAAGGAAGCCATCTGGATCAGAAAAACCCAAACACCCATCAACAGAGACGAGGGCAATTACGAACTGCCTCACGTGTACGATGACGTCATTCAGCGTCATAGGTACTGATGAAGTCGACGTGACACGTCAACGAAAGCCTCTACCAGGTAATTTAACATTATTCTTGGATATGAAAAATGAAAGTTTCGAAATTAATCCATGAAAGTTTGATGCCCGAGATGTAAACCATCTACGATGAAAATGTTAACATACATAGCTCTTTTATAGTTCTAAACATGTGACAAACTATGGCAGAAATCGCTCATGAATGCAAACCAGACTAGACAGTTATTTTCGGCAGTTGACAAACTCGCACACCGACATTCTAATACAGCAGGCCTTCATTCATGCACTTTGTGAGAAAAGCTTCCCGAATCACGTAACCCTATCAGTGGGTTGGTATGACTATAAAGGTAACGTCACCACCCCGACAGAGATTCACGCAGACTAGATCCGTTGGTGTCGATTATCATTGACATCATCGTCATAATTTTCGTCCTCCTCGTATTCATTCCGTGATACTTTCACCATGTCACCTCCTGTCTCGTAATGACCCAAAGTTCCGTCTTCAGCCCGCATTTTATGTACGCGCTTCAGAAATAGTTCCTTGGCGTAGCGATACAGTTCAACGTCGAGTTGATTCACCTGCAGGACTCGTTCACGCTGTGCGTCAGTGACATCAACGCTCTTCGCGTGCGTGCGACTGTACTGCTCGAAATTTTCGATGAACTTCATGTGGAACGTTCGCTCGAACATGTACTGTGTAGCATGCTGGTACTCCACCAAGCCGAAGAACGCCATCTCGCGTAGGTTTGTCTTTGCGCTGTGAAGCATGATGGAGTCACGCTGCGCCGGCGACATAGCACTATGGTTGTAGCAGCCCACTAGGCTGAGGTTGGCCAACATTCGGGTCTGACGGTTGTTGGCCAGGTTGTGGCGACAACTGAGGAACTCGTTAAGAGAGACGCCGCTCCAGTCATCTGAAACAAGTTCAAACAACAACATGACAACTGAGGAACTCATTGAACAAAAGATTGTTCCAGTCACCTGAAACAACATCATTTGCTCCAGTCATCTGTAACAACAACATCCACTCCAGTCATCTGTAACAACAACATCTGTTCCAGTCATCTGTAACAACATCTGTTCCAGTAATCTGTAACAACATATGTTCCAGTCATCTGTAACAACATCTGTTCCAGTCATCTGTAACAACATCTGCTCCAGTCATCTGTAACAACATCTGTTCCAGTCATATGTAACAACATTGGCTCCAGTCATCTGTAACAACAACATACATCCCAGTCATCTGTAACAACAATATGGTGGCTGAAGTCAAGTACTGTTGATCTGCTTGATCGAGTGCCTGTATGTACACTAGCTCTCCAGAACATAAGTTTACAATGTACAAATCCAGATACATCGGATACATAGAAGGCTAGAACTACGTACTTTGAAACAAGCTTATCAAGTACATGTACTTTGAAACATTAACTTATAAAGTACGAGTACAAGTACTTTGAAACATAAATTTGCCAAGTTTTTGAAATGACAAAGCTCTTGCTTGTTTTTCATACGAAAATATCAAATCCATTTCATGTACAGTCATGTCTCATTTATCCACATACTTTGGTTCCCAGGGGTTTTAGCCGGATAAACGAAATGTGCAGATTAGTGAAACACCCTATTGTCGCTCATTAATAAACAACGTACATCATTAAACTTGTTAAGTAATCTTTTCTTTTAATAATTAACTTTTGATTCACATATCTGGCATGTATCAGCATTAACTTCACAACGCCGGTGTTTTGTTGATGGAGGACCTACCAGAGCCTCTGTTTGTGCCATGTTTAGAACATTACTGGTTCAGATTAACTGAGCCTCTCATTTATTTATACCATTGTGGTGTGACTCTTGATTGCAATAAACAAGTCTCATCTAAAAGCAAACACCCACAGGGCTAATTGCCCAATCAGCTTCACACTGACAAATGGAGTCTGTGAGCCAACTTTGCTGTTTGTTATAACACTGACCATGTGATTACTCAGCCGGTCAGTGCAGATTTTCTAAAAGATCTATAGTGACCAGTTGTCTGAAGCACAATACAGTGTTAAACGGCCAGTTGGTTCCTGCATGCGGAACTGGAATCATGACATAACGGAATAACAGAGCAATTAACATCATATCGAGAAAATTCAAGATGGTTCCTACACAAAAACGTGCGGATTACAGAAAAGCTGGATTATCTTAGAGCAGATAAACGAGACATGAGTGTACATAACTGGAAAATTTACAATACAAAATACTACTTCTCTGCTATTTTGGTACATCAAATAGAGGATTTAGATCAAGGACATGTACTCTGAAACAAATATATCAAGTACAAATCCAAATACCGGACAATAGATCAAATAGTTTCTTTGAAACAAATGTATCCATACAAATGTTACATAAATTATTATAAACTTCACACTACAATAGTCAATTTATTATATTAGTCATTATGTGCAAATGACCTTTCGAATAATTGCAAATAACCAATGGCGAAATAAGTTTATTAGGAAGTTTTGAGATGGATGAAACTGGCGCAGTTTTGTAATGCTCCATTGACTGCATACAACTCGACGACAACCAAATGCTGACATCCAAACACACCATCCAAGACTTCGCTAAAATAATTGGGCATGTGAAATAAATTTAAAACGAAATGCTCAAGTTTTTATTATAATATGCATCCCACTGTAGTATAATTGCCCACAAAAGCTGTTGGATTAGCAAAAATAACCAGACACGTCCAGTGACCATGCAAGGTAATAAGCTGGCGTAGCAGCTGAAAGCTTGACTGCGTCCATTAGTTACTGATGGGGCAACACTTGCCAATATTGTAAATGTGCTTAGAAATTTTTTGGTGCAGCACCAAACAAGAAAGATTTATCCCATGACCTGGCGAATTCTGAAAAAATAAGTAGTTTGTGAAAAATAATTAGATAATACCAAAGTAAACTAGTCACTTAAATACAGAGCATATTTTCACGTTTGATTAAAATCAAATTTACGCTTGCATGCTTGACCGGGGTATATATGTTTAGATCGTAGACCAAGTGGTGCCACCTACCGGTGTCTAGTGGAGACAGCAAGCGAGCGGGGTCAATGCAACACAGGCAGGAGAGATATAAGTGTTACTAACCGTGTATGGAAGGAACTGACTTCTGTTGTCGGGGGGACGACTTACCATCGAAGCAGAACGGAACTTCTTCGAGGGTGGCCTGGCGACCGTTACAGCTCAGGCGTGCGGCTAGCCACGTGCTGCCGCGGCGTACGTGTTTCCACTCGCTAAGGTAACGCAGCAGTGGCTCGCGTAGCATGCTGATGTACAGGTACCTATAAAGACGGTACATGCACTAATTCAGCGCTTCACATATGAAAAAGGTGTGCAATAAAGGTGTAGTAAACTGAAAATGTTACACACAGTGATTCACATTTAAAAGAACAAGGCGAGCGATGAATTGCGAACAATATAACATTATTTAGGGAAGCGATTTATTACGAGCATAGCCATGGCAGTATCCATTACACAAGGTTAAATCAAGCAGGTTAATTCGGGACATCAAATGTTGGCACAACTTGAAAAGTTACATGCTGATAAAACAGTGATAATACATTTGACACAGGGAGTACAGTGATGACTCAGCAGGTGAAGTGAGTGAATCTAGCAATTAACAATAGCACAAGCAATAAATCTCTCTCTAGATGAGTAATTAGGTGCTAGGACAGAGAGCGATCACTCGTTGTACAATATTTGGTATCTTTTATAATATAAAAAACATATTAGCATGTCATTTTTTATTTTGAACCTGCAAAGGGAAAAGTTAAAAAAACATCCAAATACACCAGAATGCACCATTTGAAGAGTATAATTTTACAGTCAAAATATGTGAAATGCTGTTTTGCATTTATTAAACATAATATTGTTGGCGCATACCTTCGCACTGCAGTATTTTTTAGGCGAGCGATCGCTCTTGTTCCCTACCGTGTTAATCGCTCATGTAGGGAGCGATTTATCGCTCATGACAATTGTCATTATCACTCACATCACCAGACCTGATACATGTGGTGCCCTCTAGCGGCAAAATACACACCCATTTGTATGAAAGAAAGTCTGTTCTTGTCACATAAATTAATGTTGACACATACAGTTGCCGACGTTTCCAGAGCCATGACTTGGAGTTTGCTTATTGCTCAACAGGATTCTTGTCGACCGTTCGTTGCTTAATATCGGGTAGTCATAGATCATTAATCATCTGCAATTGTCTGCACTGGGTAGGGGTGAAATTGAAACCGTGTCCTGGCTGCTGTGGCAGAGGCTACACTTGTGGCAAGACATTTGGCTTACCAGGGTAATCGTTTTGTAAACCGTGTCGTCCAAGTAATCCAGCAAATAAACGATCATTTCGTAAACTGATTTCATGTAAATATGGAGGATATTTATCAATATAAGGGTAACAGCCAGACATGGGGTCAAATGCAAATGCACTTAAATGTGACTGATCCAGTATTTGCCTTTGCTTTTGAAAATTTGGAGCCAAAACTATTTGCATTTAAATACATTTTAAAAGTATTTAAAAATCAAATACTTTTCAAATACTTATAGCATTTAATTCTGTCAATGAAAACTGTTATCACAGCTGTGCTTAATTAAATTGTTGCTTGGTCTGGGCAGTTGATACAGGTCACTCATGTTACTTATGTGACCACCCAGGCATGACATTCACTGAGAGAAAACTGGCCTTCCTATAGCTCTTTTATTAGCTGACCAACTGCAGCCAGTTGCATGCTTTGATCATTAACTCAGCTTTAACTTGGGTCATTGTCAGATCAGTGTATCAGCTGGCCTACCACAGGGTCAGGTTAGCAAGCATTTAATTAACAGTGGGTGGCTTAATATAATTTTATTGGAAGACAGCACATCAGTGAGCACAGGAAATGGAAAACAGGATTAACCTGTCACAGGAGAAAAATTTAACAATGTGACCAATTATAGAATGGTACTATTGACTTAATGAACTCCCTTAATTCTGGATAAACAAGGTCAATTATAGCTCTTTTTTGTCATTATTTTTTGTGCATGAGCAGGAGGACGTCAAGAGAATTAGAAAAGTATTTGAAATACTTTTGAAAAGTATTTGCATTTGAAATAAACAAAATGTATTTGCATTTTAAATGTCAAAAGCATTTGCATTTAAATACTTTTCAATGTATTTGACCCCATGTCTGGTAACAGCATGCAGTAATTGCAGTTGTCAACCTTTGATGTCCCGATCGAATTGGCATCAGTAGCATCACCAGACGGACAAACAAGAACGCCACCCAGAGGATAAAAATAAAACTAATAAATTGCTCGCACTAAATTATTTGGCATATTTAGGCGAGCGATGTATCGCTCGCCTGGTTTTTTAAACGTGAGGCACTGCCTTCAACATTTTTTGTAAATATAAAAAAAAAAAAAAATGTAAAATATGGAATAGTTAGAATAATAACCGACCTTCGCGGACGAAGTAGTTGCTCCTTCTTGTTCATCGTCTCGTCGACACAGTTCTGTAGTTCTGTCCAATCGGCATGAAGTCCGCAAGGCCAGCCGATCGAATATCGACTAAACAGCCAACGCTGATTCTTCTTGTTTAAACAATCGCAGCGTTTGCGGCCTCTATGACACCGGCATGGCGGGTTAACGTCCAGATTTCTCACAAGGTGTCGCCCAAACGTAGTCCCACCCGTCTTCTGCATATGCAGGAATACAATGACATCGTTACTCTCGATGTCAAAGGGGTAGTCGCGTGTCAGGTCGGCATCGTTGAAGGTGGTATGGGCATCGGTCGAGGCGTCTGATAGCTTGTACGTCAGTGATGCATGACGCGACGTCGACTTACCGGAGCCGCCAGCAGCTGCCGTCAGATGACAAAGGCGGTCGTCGCAAACGTAGCCGAAGAAAAAGAAGCCTGCTAACACGACCGCTGTAATGAGAAGTCCGCAGAACTTGTACCGGCGCCGCTCCCACAACTTGCGTTTGCACGCCGTGAACATCTTAACATCATCCGGCGCCGCTTTGTGCCCGCCATTCACGGCATATCTTAAAGTAAATACACTCGTCTAAGACGGCCCATCGCCTTGTCTGGAATACATTACCCGACATGCACTTCCGCTTTCGGACGACGGCGGCTGAGGTGGTGCCTTCTGGCGGATACGTTTGCTTAATTTTGGATCCGCTCTAGGAGATGCTTGTTGGGGGTCATGTTCTAATTAGACTTCCTGTCCGTTGCGAAGAAAAATGAAGTGTATTTTTGAGAAATGATTTTTTTTTACAAAATTCACATGCTGTGACATAAGTGCATTTGAGTAGGGAGATTTTTATGTGTGATTGTAGAAGGTGTTGACTATAAAATGGTGGATTTCTAGATGATTTGAATAAGCGGAAAGATATTTGGCAGCAATTTGCCTGTGTGACCTGTTTGCGAAGTAATTTTTGCCGGCATTTGTAAATATTGACGGGTGCCACACATACAGGCATTTTACGAAAGCTGGAAGAAGGCAATTTTTCGTAACATCTATCGGCATGTCAATGAGATGATGTTAACAGCAGGTGAGAAGTTTAAGAAATTTCATAGGTCACGTTTTCTTATAATCAGACAAAACGTTAACATGGTCGCCTATAGGAAAACCAAAAATGGGCTGACCCTTGTTGGGGTAAGACCAAATTTAAATTTTACATAGCCGGCCATTACAACGTTTCGTTCATTTCCTTCAAAATTTGTCTTACGATTTTCTTGAACTTTTCACAGCATATTTAACCTCCATTGAAACAAGTGCTGTGGAAAACTCGTGAAATTCTCATACCTCATTTTTCAGAAAAATCCACCCAAACCTGACACCCCTCAATTTCGCCCCAATCTGGTGACGGTTTTTGAAATATTGGTGCGTGCTGCAAAATAGCCACTGTGCGAATGCGCGAGCGACTAGCGATTATTTATTGCTACCTCGTGAAATACATAATGCAGTAGTACATTCAGTATTCATTGGACTAACATGTGCCATGTCAAAGTGCTCGAAAAAATTCACATCAACACGGTATTTTCAAGGGCACTCTTTAACTCGGTAATGGCGGACGAATCCTTAATGTGGTCTTACCCCTGTTTGATGCTTAATATAATAATCACTTCACAGCTGTTCACAGCTAAACTGGGATTTGTGCGGTGCGTGACGTCAGGGCTGTCAAACAAAGAGGAAAAAAATCGTGTAGAAGGATGTTCAAAATAAAGAAACAAAAACAACGAAAAACAAACAAAAGCGAGGATAAAAACAAGTGGTGAACTAAATACATAAGTTTGTAGCTTCAGAGGATGTGGACTCCATGCAAGGGTTGCATTTCCCTGATGGCTGGCATGGCGACCCACAGGAAAGCTGGCAATGGTGGCGTAGAACAGCAGATGGTGGTAGTCTGTTCCATATGGATACAACTCTGGGATAGAATGCATATTTTTATGCATTGCATGATGGTTGGAATTATTGTATTGGTGTATTTAAGTAGATGGTCGATTCTGTTGGAGATATGCGTGGCGTGCTGGAAACATGACGGAGGGCTGATGTTGACCATGTGGTAGTGGATTTTGTAAAACATTGATGCTTGTTGAATGAGGCGACGTGTGTGGAGCGAGTCCCAGTTGAGTGGTTTAATATGTGTTTCTTTTAGAACTAAACCACTGAGGTATCAACTTTAGGCAAACATTGTTATAATAACGAAATCGATGTTGGCCCGGATACTAGACAAGTGCTCCATTATTTTCGTTTTTAAATTTTGCCGGTCTTGTGGGCCGGCACTTTTTTTAAGTTACTGGGCCGACGAAATGTTTGACGGTCTCGGGCCTCCGAGTCGGCAGTAATTTCACAGATTGGTAACTAGTGCTTGGCGCCACTGTTTTGGGATTGTCGCTTGGTCATAAGATTGTTGGAATAGACATCTAAGTGCTGAAGCAACCTCATTTGCAACAACTGTAAAGAAACAAGGTGACATTTCGTGAGGACCGCGTGTTTTTGATGGGCTTAAGTTAGATAATAATTATTGTTTGGCTATGCCGGCAGTTGTGATGTATAAATGAGGAATGGAGGCATATGGAGAATCATGGACCTTTACTGTGCATGCGCGTGTCTGTGTGTGTGTGTGTGTGTGTGTGTGCGTGCGTGCGTGCGTGCGTGCGTGCGTGCGTGCGTGTGTGTTTGTGTCATGTGTGCTTATTAAATACGGTTTTTGGAAGTGCCTTCGCCTTATCGAGATTTGTGCTGCACATTTTATCACAAGTTTTAAGTGTTGCGATTTCTAGGTTTTCTCTGCGAGTGAGTTTTACGTGTGATCAGAAATATTTTGGGTTTTCAGTCGTATTCATGCCAATACATAGTTATGTTGTTAACATAATCGTGGTGTGCTAAGCGGATATATTTGGTAACATAGTTGCGATATTCACGATATGCTTTCCAAACTGATGGGGTGTTTGTTTTATGGGCTTTTGAGAAAAATTTGTCACGTTTTCTCAGCTTATGCTTGATTTCAGGCATATTTCATTTCCCTTTAGTGAGTTTTGATGGGACATTGTCATCCACAATCTTGTCCAATCCATTTCTAATTGTTTCCTAGTTTGTGTCGACTGAATGTTCTTCAGGGTTTGAGGCTAAGAAGTTGTTGACGAAATCATGCACTTTGGCTTGCAGTGTTTTAGGGTCAATTCTGTCATAGAGGTATATCTTTCTTTGTGGTTTCTTTTGTAACTTAGGTTTCATGTTGATATCAAACAGTACAGTGCAATGGTTAGACATGCCTGGAAGTACCTGTATGTTGTCTGTGAGATTAGGGTTTGATGTAACCAGAAGGTCCAGGATGCTATTTGAGACAGGTCTTGTGGTGCTGGTAACTAGTTGTGAAAGCAAGTTATCAAGTATGAAGTCAATTAATTTATCGTGCATTGCTTTAATGTTGCTATTTGTTGTCAACCAGTTTATATCTGGTAGATTGAAGTCCCCTACAATTATTATGTTTGGTGCTGGCATCAGTTTGTATTGATTGTCTTGGCTACTGATGAGATTAAGGCGACTAATGACTGAGTTTTGTTGTCAGATGGTATATAGTAACTGGCCAGATATAGTGTTTTACAGTTACTGAATTGCACGTGTGCCCAGATAATATCTCAGGTTCATCGGGGGTAATTAGGGAGTCTTTGTGGTCAATAAAGACTCGTCCTCCGCCATATTGGATAAGTATCACATTTCCGCTTCCTGTATTATTGCGTCGGTTAATTCCATACCTTGTTCGTGGTTGTACGTTCTCTTGCCTCGACTTCCGCTTTGAGATAAGTCTGTTCAATAAATGTTCTCGTCGTTATCGAGTCTTTCCCTTCTATATTGGCGTGGTGGCAGCGTTTTCACTACTGAAGTGGATAGATACTCGTATAGCCAAACAAACGGCACGACGAATGCTTACTTTCCGTACGCAGTAATTAACATTGAAGATTGCCGGCATTTGCATAGACGATTGAGCTACACGTCAACGCGACAATAGCTCAGTCACAGAGAGCTCCAAAACAGTGGTCTCTGTCAAAACACGAAACACTGACGTTATATGAGAGCTGGCGCCAAAACCTCCAATATACTCTATCATTGGACGCGAATTTCGCACCATCCCTACTGGGGGAAGAAAACTAACACTTCTCCACTCAGAGGCTTACTTGACGATACCGAAGACACACCAGGCTTGGTTAGGCGAACGGCACAACAAAAAGTCGCGCACTTAGAATTAATGCTTGGACAGATTGCCAACTTCTGTCCGATCATATCGCGAAATACCATCGTCAAAAACTCGACATCCGTCAACTCCATATGGCAGGCAATCAGACTTCACTTCGGGTTTCAGACAAGCGGCGCTCACTTCATAGATTTCGCCGACATAAAACTTGAATCAGACGAAAACCACGAGGACCTATTCCAACGCCTCATGGCGTTCGTTGATGGTAGTCTGCTGACAGTGGGTGGCGGTATATCACACCACGACGAGTTCCCGACCGTAGATGAGGACTTATCACCGTCGCTAGAGAACATGGTTGTATTGAGCTGGCTTAGACTTATCCATCAGGAGCTACCTAGACTCGTAAAACAGCGCTACGGAACCGAACTGCGGAGCCGCACACTAGCCAGTCTTAAACCAGAGATCTCTCAGGCCCTGGGGTCCCTACTGGACGAGATCCATTCTATGTCAGAGACAAAAATCCTGAGACAGTCAACCTACTACCAACCACGCACACGCTCTGGGCCCGCTCGCCCACAAAGCTACCAACGAGCAAAACAATGCCCACTCTGTAAGCAGGCTGGTAGACCGATAGTAGACCACTATCTAAGCGCTTGCAAGTACTTGCCCGAGCAAGACAGACTGTTCATGACTAAGGCACGCAACGTGACAGGACTAAACTGCGAAGATAGCGGAGACGATGAACCACCAGTGAATGACGACTACGTCAATGACGTACAAAACGTGTCGGCGACTTGTCGCGTAAACACGAAACAGTCTCCATTCTTCAAGGCGTTCCATCGTCACCACCCAATACGTCTTACCCTCGACACTGGGGCCGAAACCAACATGATTAGAGAGACGGTGGCCAGGTCAGTTGGTGCAAAAATCACCAAAAGCTCCCAGCTCGCAAGACAAGCTGATGGTGTAACCCCACTCAATGTAGTCGGAAAAACAAGGCTCGTGTTATCGCGGGATAATCTTGACCTACACCTCGATGCCCTTGTCGTTAAAGACTTGGATGTCGATGTACTTGCGGGAACACCATTCATGACAACCAATGACATATCCGTTCGTCCCGCCAAAAATCAGATCAGCATTGACGAAACTGTGATACACTACGGGATGGAGAACGTCAACCGTTCCCAATATCACACGATTCGCAGAGCGCAGGCCTACGTGTTGCGTGCGCCACCCGCGTCCACTACTGTTTGGCCAGGCGACTATATAGAAGTGTCTATTCCATCAACACTCGACGATCTTGTAGTGGCGATCGAACCTCGTAACGATCATAAGTCAACATTGCACTACAAAAATTGGCCCCAACCTGCCATTGTCGAGGCAGTCGGGGACAAAATCCGTTTACTAAACACGTGTACACATCCCTTGAAAATAGGACGCAACTTCTGCCAAGTGCGTGGTACCACAGCATGTGACACCAACTACGTGGAAGACATCGTAGTCAAAAACACAAGCACACACTCAGCAGACGTGCAATTTTCAGACACTATCGAACTAGACAGTGGCAACCTCTTGTCTGACGACTTGCGCAACCAGTTCCGCAATCTGCATCAACAATTTGACACCGTGTTCAACTCGAAAATCGTAGGATACAACGGGCATGCGGGCCCATTCACAGCAACTGTAAACATGGGACCAGTCCAACCCCCGCAGCGAAAGGGGAGGTGTCCGCAATACGCTCGCGACAAACTCGTCGAACTTCAGGAAAAGTTTGATGATTTGGAGGCGGCCGGTGTATTCCGCCGTCCAGAAGATATCGGGGTGGTGGTCGAATACCTTAACCCGTCATTTTTCGTACGCAAAGCTAATGGAGGATCACGACTCGTCACTGCCTTCACGGAAGTAGGACGTTACAGCAAGCCGCAGCCTTCTCTCATGCCAGACGTGGATTCGACACTAAGATCCATAGCTTGCTGGAAGTACATCGTTGTATCAGACTTGACGAATGCATTCTATCAGATCCCTCTATCGAAGGACTCACTGAAATACTGCGGAGTTGCGACACCCTTTCGTGGAGTTCTCGTGTACACACGATGTGCCATGGGCATGCCCGGCTCGGAGACGGCATTGGAAGAACTCATGTGCCGAGTCTTTGGTGATTTGTTACAAGAGGGCGTCGTCGCCAAGTTGGCTGACGATTTGTACTGCGGGGGCAACTCGCCACAAGAGCTACTAGACAACTGGAGTCGTGTCCTTGATGCCCTTGCTCGATACGACTTTCAGCAAAGACGACCAGGATTTGCCCCAAATCAACGACCATCCTAGGCTGGGTGTGGTCAGAAGGTACACTACATGCCAGTCCTCACCGCATCGCTACTCTGGCATCGTGCACACCGCCACAAACCGTTCTGGGACTTCGTTCCTTCGTTGGAGCATATAAAGTGTTGGGACGCGTCATCTATCAGTGTTCCAAAGTACTTGCACCCCTCGAGTCGTACATTTCGGGCATGAAATCACAGGAGACATTGACATGGACTGATGACATCCGCGAGGCGTTCCGTGTAGCCCAAAACACACTCTCCACCAACAGATCGAGCACATTACCGCGGCCCAGTGACCAACTATGGATCGTTACCGATGGTTCGGTTACCAAACGTGGCATCGGATCCACACTATACGTTTCGCGAAATGGACAGACCCGTCTTGCCGGGTTTTTCAGCGCCAAACTAAAGAAACACCAAGTTACATGGCTACCCTGCGAAATCGAAGCGTTAGGCATTGCTGCAGCAGTCAAACACTTCAGCTCGTACATCATACAATCAAAGTCGAAGCCGTGTCTACTCATCGACACCAAACCGTGTGTGCAGGCCATTGACAAACTATGCCGTGGCGAATTTTCATCTAGCCCTCGCGTGACATCGTTTCTGTCAGTTGTCGCCCGATACCAAGTCACAGTGCGCCACCTGGCGGGTTAATCAAACATACCATCCGGCTTCGCAAGCAGAAACGCACCTGAATGCCATGAACCACATTGCCAGATATGCTCTTTCATATCGCAAATCGAACAATCTGTCGTTATGAGTGTTGCTGTGGAAGATATCATATCCGGCTCCACTCGCCTTCCGTTCACGAGCAGGTCCGCATGGCTCTCTACCCAATCAGAGTGCCCTGACCTACGGCGCGTCAGAGCTCACCTAAAACAAGGCACACGTCAATCCAAAAAAGTAACCAACGCCAAGGACGTAAAACGTTACTTATCTACTACAACGTTGGCTCGCGCCGGCGTCATCGTTGTCAAGTGCGACATACCATTCGCCCCAACCAAAGAACTTATCGTAGTTCCACGACAAGTGTTAGATGGCTTACTAACAGCGATCCACCTAAAGCTGAGCCACCCATCAAAACACCAACTCAAACTCGTAGTTCGTCGTAAGATATTGATGAATAAATCTTGGTTCATTTGCAGCGTTCACATTTGTTGCACAAGAGTGTTCTGTCATCTTCCTTTACCCCATCTCTGCATACTCCACAAGGATACAAAGATTCAGCACAACTATGTAGATTAACTGGTCCCGGATTTGTTTCGATTTGGCCAGCGAGAAGTATGATCAATAACATATGATAATGGTTGGCTTTGAATTTCAGGATTTTGGGACAGAAACAGGATTTCTGTTTAGAGATTGTATAGAGAGCTAAACTCCACTTGCCGACATTTTCACTGAAATGTATGGTGTTGCTGATGATATTAGTATTGTTGGGCTCTTCCTCAATGTGGGAATTACCAATCATTTGAGGCTTATGGAGAAAGGAAGCTAGAGTTGTGTTAACTTGCAGACTAAGATATTCTAATTTGGACATCCTGTCACCTGTATTGCAGCTGTAACTCTTCTTTGGGGCCGTGAGCAGGGCAAAAATCCCGAGTAGCAGTGACAGAATTGTCATGTTGAAAGTTGGGAGAATTTGATAGTGTTTATATGTAGATTTTTAATAGGTATAACCTTTAGTGTAGTGCTGTAATGCACTTACAAAATATTTGCTTGTTAAAACTTGCCTTTAAGAGTTAAAGACGCAGTAAACATAAACTATGAAGTATAAAGAACATAATGTGCACGTGCAGGGTTTGAGGGCTTGTGCAAACAACACAAACAGGCAGATGATAGGAAATATAATAGTATTATTTTTTGGTTCTGGGCCGATTCAGAACCTCTGGGTATTTGAAAAACAAGTTCAGAAAGTGGAAGATGGATGGGTAGGGTGATAAACAAAATGGTGTTTTAATATAAAACTGTGTGTATACGTTTTAAGCTAAGATGTATATAACTGAAGCTAGTTGAATGTAATCAATGATTGTTTAGTTCATATATTAACGTTTGAAGAAAGGCGCTGTTATTTGAGTTGTGTTTGGGGGGATTTGGGTTACGCGCGTTTTTAGTGCTTATTGTTTACAGACGCGCCTTCTTTTTTGAATTGAATTGAATTTATTTGTTCAACATAAGTACAAAGTGTAATTTAAAATAAGATGTAAACACGCACATCTGTAAGCTAATCCACTATAAAATCCACCAGCGTGGCTGAATGCTTCCCAGATAAGTCGAAATGGTGATCGATTGAACAGATCTACCAGGGAGTAAAGTGTAAAGCGCTTTGAGCAGCTAAGGACTGGATACCCCGCTATATAAGAGCTTACCTTTTTTTTAAAGTGGAACAATGAAAAATATAGTTAAGCATTGAACAGTAAGAGAATGTTGAAGGAAAATGCAAGACGTTATAAACTTGTTAATATAATTCCCATATTATACAATTGTACTGGTACAATACATATACAAATTATAACTATACAAAAATAAGTTAGATTTAAACTACCTGAAGGCATGGTAGTTGATATATAATAAGATAAATAGAATCAAAACGTGAATTCAGCATATCTTTGCAGGAGTAAAGCTTTGTACATCTCTTGAATTGATAAGTATAATTGCACAATTTAATGTCGACACACAGGTCATTCCACATATTAGGTCCCTTTATACTGATACATTCTGGTTTTTTTTTAAGTTCTTCTAAATCTTATTTCGAAATTGCAATTTTTCATACTGGAGTTATGATGACTGTCATTAACTCCCTGGAAGTATAACATAATATTTGCCGGTAAAAGATTAGTATAAACCTTGTACATAAACACCATACTACTGAAATCCACCATTTCCTGTACAGTTAAAGTTTTAGCCACGAAGTCGGCCTTTTGTGAAATCCGAATAGCTCTTTTCTGAATAATATTCAAGAGTCTTATAGGTATTGCCCCAAATTTCACAACAATAATTTAAATACGGCATGATAAGAGTACAGCATAAGGAGTATAATGAAAGCTTATTCAATAAATGTTTCACCCAATTCATTACAGATACGTGTTTTTGAGATTTTACTTTTTATGTGGCTAACAACGTGTAGTAGTTGATGGGGAGGCTTCAAACTGGAAATCGGTATTGAGTGGGGTACCACAGGGATCAGTATTAGGTCCTATATTATTCTTAATATACATCAACGATTTGGATGATGAAATAACAAGCAAGGTGTTGAAATTTGCGGATGATACAAAAGTGTTTAGAAGGATTAAAAGTGATGGAGATAGACAGCATTTACAAGATGATCTTGACAGGTTGATCAAATGGTCTGAAAAGTGGCAAATGATGTTCAATTTTGGGAAATGTAAATGCCTCCACATAGGACATGGGAACGAAGAGGTAGAATATACAATGGGGGATACTGTACTAAGTACTACTATAAAAGAAAAGGACTTAGGGTTAACCGTTAGTGCTGATATGAAGATTTCAGAGCAGTGCGGAATTGCAGCTTCAAAGGGAAATCAAATCCTTGGATTAATTAGGCGAAACATAACGTATAAGGAAAAAGAGCTAATAATACCGCTGTACAAAACAATAGTTAGGCCTCATTTAGAATATTGTATTCAAGCGTGGAGGCCATATCGCAGGAAGGACATAGATATGCTAGAAAGAGTGCAGAGGAGAGCAACTAAAATGGTACAAAATCTGAGGGATCTTAGTTATGAAATACGCCTAAAAAATGCGGTTTAACAACACTAGAGACCAGGAGATTGAGAGGAGATCAGATAGAAGTGTTTAAAATATTGAAGGGTTATGAAAATATTGATAGAAATATGTTTTTCTCAGTTAAGAAAGATAGAAGGACTAGAGGACATGATCTTGCATTAGCAAAGGACCAGAGTAGATTGGATATAAGAAAGTTTTCATTTTCACAAAGGACTGTAAATGAATGGAACAGATTACCTGCTGATTGTGTGGGTGCTAGTAGCGTGAATATGTTTAAAAATAAAATCGACACATACCTCAGACGGGCGGGATACACATAGATAAAAAGGTCGGACTCTCGATAAGCCAAGGGCTTCCTTGTCCACCTGCTACCTAGAGTTAATTCTCTGGGTGGCAATCTTGTTAAATCTTGTTAATGTGTTCATTGCAATTTAAATGATGATGGTGGTGAACGGCATTGATGTCAGTCCTATGCACGTGTGATAGAAAACATCAACGTCACCTTTTTGACTTTACAAAAGAATTCTATTGTGCTAACACAATGCCGTTGTCCCAACCGCCATTTTAATTTGATTCCTATTCACCGAATTAAAGATTGAGATACACCACTTTGTCGGATCGTTTTGTAGATATGAAATACAAGTATACCAGTTAAATAAAACCGGTAAACTATTGCATCCAATAACATTTATTTCCTGATTTTTTGCTTTAAATTAGTTTATATACAAATTACACTTACATACATCGACTAGTTTTGCTGATTTTCACTCGACCTTTAACAAACAAAACTTATAAGTGTACCTAAGGAATCCTGGTTTTGTATCGAAAGAATGCGGTCGTCGGCTGAGAATCGATCGAAACTGACAATTGATGGATATTTATTTCAACAACAACAATTACAATGCACAAATATACAATTGTAAATCACAGTTTTGAAGTCGAAAAGGACAAGAAGTGTGTCACTTATAACACTTGCCCAAATTACAACGGATATAATAAAATCAAAATATATTACAATATGCAACATACGTGATTACAACGTACGATTAATATTTTTAAAAGAATGAAATATATATCACCAAAACCACATGTGTTAAGGAATAACAATTTGTGAAGTCCAATATAGACACCGTATGGCTTCTCACAGGTGTAACTATTAGGTCCATACTATTTACTCTCTATGATATTCATCTTGCTAGCAATACATTCAAGACCATAATGTACACTGATGATGCCACCCTCGTCGGACCACAGTCATACTTCGAGAGCGAGAACATGTATCAGATACCACCTACCAACTTAACGTAGAAAAATGCCACCCTGCAATTTGAATAAAATATACACACATAGCCTCTTCGGTTTCTCTACACACACCAACAAATACTAGTACTTTACAAAGATAGCACTTGTATATCTTTAACTTAAACATGTTTAACTTAAACCTAGTGGGTGCGTTATTCTCACGACAGCAGCATATTTGTAAGCATTCGTGACAGTCTCCCAGCAGAGGCTTCTTTTTTATGAAAATGCTATTACATGTTTTGTATTTGTTGTCTGTCATATACAGATGTCCCATTATTCAGGCTTAAATTCCTTGAAATGGTTCATTGTTTAATCGCAAAGAAAAACTTAAATGCTTGAAGCAGTAGACAGACTCACTATGTGTCGCGTCGGACTGTTCTTGCCTGTAAAAGCTAGTTTAGGAAACTATGCTTTATACCTGCCAACGTTTTTGGATTCCGGGAGATTCACCAGCGGTTCATCACGCTTCCCATGTCGTGTTCAATGAACGTGGGTGAAATCCCCCCTCTCTCAAAGCTGCGCAAATCCTATCGCCCTGTATCAAACTTAAGTTTCCCCAGTAAGACACTGGAGAGACTGTTAGCCAAACAGTTGTCTTCATTCCTGGACAACAATAATGTTATCGATGAATACCAGTCAGCTTATCGTGTACACCACAGTGTAGAAACTGCAATAGTTAACGTTCACAATGATCTACTACAGGTCATGAACCACGGCAAAATTACTCTTCTTGTGTTACTCGACCTATCCGCAGCTTTTGACATTGTCGCCAATTCTATGCTTCTATTCCGCATGACCAGCTACTTAATTCTTAATCGGCGAAGTTGACTGGTTCCAGTCCTACTTGAGTGACACAACCTGCTGAGTGCGCCTTGAACATGTAACACCGAATACATCGTAACTAGCATACGGACTCCCGCAAGGCTTGGTCCAATACTTGTCTCAATGTAGACGATACCCATTGCTGATATCATCAAGAAGCATGGCCTCAATTTCCATTGCTACGCTGACGACACACAGATATACCTCTCAGTCAATCCAACCCAATCAAAGGTAATGACGCAATACAGAAAATTGATGCCTGCCCTGACTAGCTACGCCAATAGATTGATGTTGCAGAACTTCCTGAAGTTGAATGATGGAAAGAAAAAATCACTGTCGTCGGTTCCAAACAACAGAGATCAAAATTCAACCTCACACAGATCAGAATGGGTGACACCATGGTTACTCTTTCGAATAGCGCCAGGAATCTCGGCGTTATCTTTGATGATAAACTTTCCGTGGATAAACATATCGCCGCTGTATCCATAACTGTCTGTGTGTCTATTCGAAATATTGGCTTAATTCGTAAGTACACCAATCAGCCTGGTGCGGAACTGCTCACTCACGCTCTCGTCATTTCTAGACTGGACATGGGCAATGCTCTGATTTACGGCATCAACAAATCACTACAACGTCTTCAGGACTGCTCAAAGCGCTTTACATTTTACACCCTGGCAGACCTGTTCAATCGAACACCATCTCGATTTCTCTGGGAAGCATTCAGCCACGCTGCAGTTAATGCGAGAAAACTATTCGTACACACATATCCACCACTGTCTACAGCCATTTATACAGCTGAGTGAACTGAAGCATTGTAGAGTAAACGAACTTGCCCAAGGTTCGATACCGCCGCACAGGATTCGAACCCGCGTTCTCTCAGTTGAGAGTCCGGCTACTGCGCTCTACAAAACACTGCTGCCAGACTAATCACGTCTCCAGGAAATTCACACACATCACACCTATCCTCAAACCACTACACTGGCTACCAATCAAGCAGAGAATCATCTACAAAAACTCCACGCTTGCATTCAACACAATCCACCGGGTCTCTCCTACCTACTTGTGCAACCTTGTCGAACAGTATGTGCCATCTCGTGAAAATCTGCGTTGTGCAAACAAGTTAATCCTAGTAGAACACAAACCGAAAAACACGTGGGGAGCACGATCGTTTATAGTATCCGCAGCAAAGATCTGGAATGCGCTTCCAAACAATGTTAGAGCTACTACAACAATCAACATCTTTAAAACAGTCCCGAAAACCCACCTGTTTAAAGCATACTTAGAATAAGACGTGATGTGGACATTTCCTGGACATTGTAGAATACTGATCTTATACTATTTATGAGTATGATTTTATTGTGTTTATTATATTACTAATAACATAACATCCTGTGACACTCTCGCCAGCTTCAAATGTCGTCTGAAGACACATTTCTTTTGTGTTTCATATTAGTGCCACTCTACATGAACACTGCCCTCTACTAAAACCAATTTTAATTAGTTATCGTATTCGTATAATGAGTATTCATTATTCCTCACGTAAACTATTTTATATCAAATGTTCTACTAAATTATTTATTATTATTAATCATGCAGATATATATTTATTTATTAGTATTATTTTATATAGTTATTGTGCTAGATTGATTATTATTAATATTATTTAATTTTGATGAATAACTGCTATTTATTTACTTCTTTATTTAGAAATCCTACATTATTCAATATGTATGTATTGATTTATTTTATTCTTTACCACTAATATTTATTTTAAATTAATATACATATACATATTTATTGCAATTCTACCATTTTTATGTATTTTTATATGTTGTGAAGCGCTACGAACAATACTGGATGTGGCGCTATACCAAATAATTATTTTTATTTTTTTAATCTATTATGTAGACTATATATATATATATATATATATCAATATATCTAGAAAGATTGTATTAACGAGTCTACATTATTTGATAACGATTACATAATTTATTATGTATCATTAATGATACTAATTTTTAGAACGTTGCTCTTATTGTATCTTAGAATAATGCTTTTATCATTCTTAATATGACTATTTTAAAATCGTCAATGGAATAATCCGGTGCAAGCGCCGTGAGCGCCTCTATACGGCGCATACCAGCGCTATATAGGATTTCATTATTATTTATCATCGGAACTCCAGCGGTTCAGCACGTCTCAGCACGTTTTCCGTTGCTGTGTCGGATGATGACATCGGAAGACACGGGGTGCTGTTGGAGATTTTAAGCAAATTGTTCGGGAGATTTTGGTGTATTCCGGAAGACCGGGATATACACCAAATATCGGGGAGACTCACGGGAATTCCGAGAACGTTGGCTGGTGTAAATTGCTACGAAGCAGGTGTTGCTGCGTTCGTTCTTAAAGTATTATTATTACCCTGTGCTATGTAGTACTGTAATAGCCGAATACCAATTTTAATATGTCGTCTATATTATAAAACAGTTCGTTGTCTGTTTGTTTGTGCCCCAACATCTCCGTCAGTTTTGTATGTACAGGGCTGAAATTTTGCAACTGATCATGTGGGCCCATTGAGATACTTCGTCGATTTAGACATTTTCGAAATTCGTCCGGGAGGGTGGATAACTTGGGGGCTCAATATTTCAAGAGTCTGTACGTGGAGTTACAACCGCGGAATTTCATGTTTTTCTATATCATCGTAAATATAATCATGCAATCTACAAATAAGTTGCTGGATGTATGCAGAAATGTTGAAAAGTGTTTAAGTTATTGACGTTTCAAATCCTGAGCGCTTCACACAGGCACCAGCATTTCGCTGCGTTAGCGCGTGCTACTTCTGGAGTGGCGCCCTCTTTCGTATTTCACATCTTTCCTCCAGATGGAGCTAAGTGTAATTTTGGAGTCCTTCAATAAAGTTACTGATTAATACAATATTTGTTGTTTGTTCACTTCTGCAGCCAACAAAATTAACTGAAAAGTGAGTTTCAACAGTTATACGTTTGCGTTCAAACGACGCGTTGGGGTCAGCCCACTGTTGGACTTCCTGCTTGATTACAGACGAAAAAAAGTGCATTATATTTTTGAGAAATGATTTTTGACAATGTTCACTTGCTCTGACATAAGTGCATTTGAGTAGTCAGAGTTCTAGATGTGATTGTAGCAGCTGTTGACAGTAAAATGGTGTCTTTTTAGCTGATTGTACTAAACGGAAGGGTATCTGGCAGCAATTTGGCTAGTTGACACTCTAGCCGGATTACTGCCTGCGTGCATTTGTAAATATTGACGGGTGTCATACATACAGGCATTTTGCAAGAGCTAGAGATATTAGATTTTGACTAAAATCGACCAGCATGTCAATGAGATGATAATAACAGCAGGTGGGCAGTTTAAGAAACTTTATAGGTCATGTTTTCTTATAATCACAAAACATTAACATGGTCGCCAATGGGAAAACTGACAGTGTGCTGAGCCCTAAGTGTAATTTTGGAGTCCTTCAATAAAGTTACTGATTAATACAATATTTGTTGTTTGTTCACTTCTGCAGCCAACAAAATTAACTGAAAAGTTAGTTTAAACAGTTATACGTTTGCGTTCAAACGACGCGTTCTCCATTCGATCAGTATTCACGCAGTAGTGGCTGGCAGTAGCGTACTCATAGGCATAGCCATATTATAATTACAATTTCGTAATCACATTTTAACAAGGGAAAGAAATCTTATTTTATAAAAATGTAGGCAATCGTGATATATGTTTATGTGGCGACTATTACAACCATATATAATTACAAGAAAGGAATGCCTTTATATGTTTACGTTCTAAACGACATTTAGATATATCCTTAAAATTATCATGTAACTCCCGAATACATTCCTTTCCATATCTTTTGTGAGGCTCCAGCTATCTGCTCCATACAACAGTGGCGCAGGTAACTAGACCCTTCCAAAAATTGAAAGAAAAATGAATGTGGTTATCCCTGATTCAGGGTATCCAATGATTTTTGTAACAGTGAAAACAACAGTACCCAAGCTACGTTGGAAACACAACCAAGTGTGCATAAATTAACCTGGCTATACCAACATGTCACGGTTCCACTGGAGTTGCTTATTACGCATTAATGAAGGAACTGTAGTGTATATTAGACTACTGGATCTTGCTCCCAGCGGCCGCAGTTGCTTCCCGGTCGGACGTGTGAGAGAGGAGAATCCGAGCAGGCAGTGTCATAAATTAGACCGACTGGGTCCTGTATTTCCTACATCCGTACATCCATACATAAGATTACACATGCGGGAGCGGCACAAGTGTTAACAATCGTTGGTCTCTCGATAAGCCGCACAGGCGTCGTAGCGTGGTGAATGGGCGGGGGGAGGGTGAATCCAAGCGTCAGTATTTCGTTGCTCTGGGAAATGCATGATATCAGAAGACGGATGAGGGTGGGGATGTAGAGTTTGATTGTTTTTGTGTTTCGGTGGGAGATTTCTCGCGTTTCGAGAGGGTGGTACTGGAGATTTTTTCGGGATCCTCCAATTGCATCATCCTTGACGCTCACCAAAAACATCAACAACATTAACCAAATATTGGGGGTTAAGTCCCCACTCACAATCTATATTGGTGGGTACCGCCCAAAACCCGTCTTCCGATGCGTATGAGCCAATAGCTTCCGCAACCGTTTGAATGTTTTGGCAATCGTGTTAAGTCAAGTTAAATCGAATGGACGATCGGTGATCTATGGGGCATAACGGACACAGTCGGATGGACGATCGGTGATCTATGGGGCATAACGGACTCAGTCGGATGGACGATCGGTGATCTATGGGGCATAACGGACACAGTCGGATGGACGATCGGTGATCTATGGGGCATAACGGACACAGTCAGATGGACGATCGGTGATCTATGGGGCATAACGGACACAGTCGGATGGACGATCGGTGATCTATGGGGCATAACGGACACCGTCGGATGGAAGATTGGTGATCTATACGGCATAACGGACACAGTCGGGTGGACGGTCGATGATCTGACACAGCGAAATATGCCGAGGAAGGATCGACGGAACTCGGCATTGTAGAAGAGATAGAGGAAGATGTTGTAGGAGGTGCTGAAGACTGCCAGAGTGAGCTGCACGAAGACCAGTCCGCTCGCCGCCTGGACGCTGCTCGACTGACCCGTCATCTTCTACAAATACAATACACAAATCTCTTTGAATAGTCGGAGTTGCAGCGCCGGATTTATTAGGATTGTGGGCAGTGATTGGCCAGGTATTGTATCATAATAGTTCTCACTCCTTCTTACCGTCTACAATAGGGACTTCACAACAAAATACGATTTGTGTCCATTTCATAGGTGTCAACAGTACCGCTTTCGGTCGGGAAATCCCGCTTTTAATTTTTTGTCGGTCCCGTTTTTGTACATTTCGCCTCCGAAAAAAAATCTACAATAATTTTTTTTAATTTCTAGTGCGCTGCTAGTGGTATGAAAGTATATGTGGTCGCGAACGAACGTTTTTTCCGTGCGCGCGAACACGTGACTTCGCTATCGGCGGTTGAAGACAATTTCATTCAAGATGGCGAAGCGGCTGAATGGGGCGGAGTGTGTCGAGAATGCGAAGAAGAGACGAAAACTGAGCGGTGGAGGCTCAGGTGCGGAAGATCGCCACCAGCTTTTGCTCTGAGCTGAGTCGGGATACTTTGTGTGCACTGCTCAGTGTAAAGTGGAACAGTGATGACTGCACAGCCGACTTCCGGTGCACTGCGAAGCTTCTACGCTGTGCCAAGTTGGCGACCTACAGATACAGTCAGGGACACTGCAGCAAGTGACTGCACCTGTGATAGCTGTTTGATAGTTAGTGTATCGCAATATAAGGCCACGAATTGGTCACAAGGAATCCCTGTCTTTCTTCTTTGGGTTTTTTGCATGGCTGGAACGATCTTACATTGCAATTTTTATTGTGTGATTATTAGTGATATTTTTATTGCGCAAATGTCGTTTCCTTTAGAATTGGTCTTCGCACACTTTCCCACTTTTTCTTGAGCTGATGTTGACACCTATGCCATTTAGAACACCAATTTGCAGCACTCGATTTACGTCTAAAAACGTTTCTATCCCAAAGAAATGACCCATTCACGCACACCAGGGGGCGCTGCTGATTACAGCAGTCTCATTAGTACACGTAGTCACACCCCTGGCTTGCGAGGATGAAATGACCCATAAAGCGTTTTGTGGAGGTCCTCATCAATTCTATTGTTAGGCCGGCCCCCTGGGTAACAGCCCCGTCTGCATAGCCCGAAACCCTGCACTGCGAGGTTGGTGTAGTGTGAACATATTAAAAAGAGTGTTGACAATATTCCCACAAAGATGGATGAATACACTTTGGAATTGCGATAAGCAAATACATTCCTTGTCCACATGCCATAGCAAAACACATGCAGATACACTATGTATAGGGAGACAGTATGTTCCTCTACGCAGAATTTGCCAGCGTAGTAATTTGTAATAGTAAGTCTGCTGTGTTGAACGTGAGGAAATGGGGGATCGTAGGGCATCGACCATCAGAGGATATTGCACTTAAAACCGTCCGACTCGGCCGTGTTGCTAATAAAGATTGTTTTGAAACTGGATGTTTTGTTTACCATTTGAATATGCCCTGGGGTCGTACCTCCCAAACTGTAAATATTGTTACGAGCTTACTAAACACAATTTGGCGGGCAATATATATTCAACATTGATAATATAGTCTTAATAACGCATTATTAATTAATAGCAACATACTGCCTCATTTTATGTTCTAAACTACCAAAAAATGAAGTTAATTTTGTTTCTTTGTTGTTTCAGCAATTATTGGAGTATGACTTTGTGTTCGTTGCCAGTTGACACTGTTCACCTGTCACAGCTGTAGTCAACCGGAGATGACGGACACTACCTGACTACCGCATGCATCCAGTTGTGAAATACTCCACCGACAAAGGGTACTACCTTTGTACAACATCCAGTTGTGAAGTACTCCACCAAAGACAACGGGTACTACTGGTGTACTGCCAGCATCCAGTTGTGAAGTATTCCACAAACAATGGGTACTACCTTTTTTATAAGATCCAGCCGTGAAGTACTCCACCAAAGACAAATAAAATTATATGTGATTGTAAATAAACATAATTATTAAAACAAAGAATATTAATCGTTATAACGTTTATTTACAGCTATGACAAAAATAGTACGGTCGTCTTGCCACTTGTAAGTTATCCGTGCTTACTATTTGAAAATGCTCCGGTGTCGTACCAAATTGCTAACGTTGTTGACTTACTAGGCACAATTTGGCGGGCAGGATACCTTCAACATAGTTACTACAGTCTTAGGAACATAATATTAATGAATGCATGACAAACTAGGACAGATTGGCTGATACAGGCGCCTGTAACTTGTCGTTACAGTCACCTGTATTTTGAATAGTAATACAATACAATACAATACCTTGCAACTCTCCACAATTCGTGCTAATTACGTTGTCATAGATATAGGCAGAAATTACATAGCTCCAGGCCACCACCCGCTGCGGCAATTGGATCTGGCGTGATCTGGTGCTAAACTACGACTCGTCAGCGGTCAAGCAACGCTTATATTGCTTAGTGCGTGTTAAAGCTCTGCGCGGGCTGGAAATCTGAGCCCGCACCCGCCCTGCAACTATGTCATTTGACCCGCAGCCCGCCCCGCATATTACAACTCAGCCCGCAGCCCGCCCCGCATATTTTGCCACATCCTGACCCGCAGTCCGCCCCAGTAACTTGGCCCGCAACCCGCCTCGCCCCGCAGTAATTAGTTAAAAGTCAGCCCGCACCCGCCCCGCAGCCCACAACAGATGACATGGAATCATTAAAAATATATCATCTTTAGTAATCGTTGTTGTTTACAATAATTTTAACAAATGCATGGCGCTGGGTGACAACCATGTCGTACTTGGAATTCCATCTTTAAGAAAAATAGATCCCTAGTCATTATAATGCCTGAAGGTGATAAGCAGACCTGGGGCAAAATAAAGGTACGAGTACAAATTTTAACGTATTTTTAAATTATTAATTAATCTAATTGATATAACTCAGCACAAGTGAATATGCAATGGCAGTTGATCATTTTGTTATGAAGAATAATGAAATTCACACCGCTGGCATTAATTTCAGTGGCATTCTATGATCTTATGATCTATTTGCCATTGTACTGCATGAACATGAGTTGTTCAAAGGTTGAGTCTGGTGCACAAAGGCAGTGTTGCAATTTGCAATCTGCTGATATTAGAAATTTGCAATTTATATTTTCCGATCATAAACTTCTGATTGTTGAGAGGGTTTTCACATGTCCATATAGCAGGCTCAAAATCCCGTTGTCATACATATAGGCGAAAATGACATAGCTCTCAGCCAACTCCCGCTAATAGACGAAATACCACAGCGGCCGCTGCGGCTATTGGATCTGGCGTGATCTGGTGCTAAACTATGACTCGTCGGCGGTCAAGCAACGCTTATATTGCTTAGTGCGTGACACTGCGTGTGTTTGTTTGTTTGTGTGTGTGTGCGTATGTGTGTGGGTGTGTGCGCGTGTGGGTGTGTGCGTGTGTGTGTTAACAATCAAGGCAATGAAACAATAAAACACAAATAAATACTTACGGCTTCGACTAAAAGCACGAAGTAGGGAAGCCATGCGAAGGAAAACAAGACTGCGATCATGATCAACATCCTAACGATCCTCTTCCGGTTGTTAGAAACGAACGATGACGTCAGACCCCCCGTCGACTGGTGTCCTTGCCGCACGATGAACGCCACAAGACGGTAGTAGCGACTGAAGATGACTGCCTGGGGAATTATGTACGACGCGCACAGAATAACGACAGCATTGACTCTGTCAAAGACGTCCGATTTGGGCATACACGACAACTGTGATGTAGACGCTGTCGTGTTGCCACCATCTTGTGATGTCACCGCCACGAGGTAGACGGAGTAGTCGACGAATGTTGGCGTCGCCACCAGGGCTGCCAATGTCCATATTCCACCAATGATTGCCAGCGCCTTCTTGTGGCAGATGGTGTACATAGGTCCCAAAACGATGGCTCTGAAACAAAGAATTCGCGTTGTTTCGCTTCACTCCATCACATTAATAGGTGAACGGTTATCAGCGCAGAAAACATATTTTGTTTGACAATTATTATTTACAGAATATTGCAAAACAGGCCCGACAACAACATTCTTCAGAACAACAACATGACATGTGCTGCTTCACAAATTAAACTTGGTTAAAGTAATTGTGTGTTGAGAGCTTTTTCACAAATGAACTGCCATGCTGAAGCAGATGGGAGTATTTTGCGAAGTGATTTCAAAACGAAACGAACGAAACATTTAATTGCGGACGCAGTTTATTTATTATCTGCGCCACCTACCGGTAGCGTTCTTCAGCCAGCGCCACCATGCTGTAGTTGGAGCACGTGATGCTGAAGACAGGCAGACAATTGACCAGCTTACACAGGATCTCCGCTGAAACAAAGTGACAACGTCGTTACGTCAACGTATGTAAGACGTGTGTTTAAGAAACTTTGTTAAAACATTGCATTAGAAATAGCGCCGTGGTGCAGTGGCTAGAGCTTCGGACTTTCAACCGAGAGAACCCGGGTTCGAATCCTGTGCGGCGGTGTCGAACCTTGGGCAAGTTCGTTCACTATACGTTGCTCCAGTTCACTCAGCTGTATGAATGAGTACCTGGCTATAGACAGTGGTGGATATTTGTGTACGAATAGTCTTCGCGCATTAATAGCAGCGTGGCTGGATGCTTCCCAGAGAAGTCGAGATGGTGTTCGATTGAACAGGTCTGCCAGGGAATAAAGTGTAAAGCGCTTTGAGCAGTCCTGAGGACTGAATACTGCGCTATATAAGAACTTACCTTTAATGCTCGTTTATGTACGCTTTTACTTGTCAATAATGAAGTGGGCATGACACCTGCGGAACGATAGGAGCCTGCCTGTATTTATTAATTAGCTGTGTGTGTGTGTGCGTGCGTGCGAGCATGTCTATTTTTAACACTACCTCTGCTAGCTAGCTGAACTATATATCGCAACTTTGAGCCGATATATCGCAACTTTGAGCCGATATATCAGTAGCTGCGCTCAGGAGTTCTTTTGGACGGATGCCACTGTACCGGCTCTATATACCAACAATTTACTTGACTGCCGGATGTGGTGCGACTCAACACCTTGGTGCGCAAGCGACCAAGTGCCTGGCTGGTCTTGCAGATCCTTGCGTCGATCTCTTTACCCAAAGAGCCGTCACTTGTTGTGGTGTTGCCAAGGTACTTGAAGCTCTCCACTGCCATTAGCTACTTCAGGTAGACCCCGATGTCCAAATCTCTTACGGCATTGTTCAAGACGCATGTAAAGAACAGGTTGAAGATAACTAGAGCAAGTACACAACCTTGCTTCACTCCGTTTGAAATGTCAAATGAGGCTGAGGCAGCACCGTCTGAGAGCACTTCACCTGTCATGTTGTTATGAAATAGCCGGATGATGTGAACAAACTCGTTTTGTCAGGATTGTCCACACCGCTGTCCTGTTGACAGTGTCAAAGGTCTTAGTGAGATCTATAAATACAGCAAACAGTCCATATTCTGCTCAAAAAACTTTTCCTGTACGTGCCTGACTGCAAAAACCATGTCCACTGTGCTCCGGCCAGGTCGAAATCCGCACTGTGCTTCTGGAACGTTTGCCTCATAGACATTGGCTATGAGTAGGTTCAGAACGACGCGGGATAGATGAGATGGTGTCGAATGATGAGTAGCACAAACCTGTGAGTGAATGCTTTTAAAATGGGAAGGCACAGGGGTGGTCTCCCTCTCTCGGCCGCAGAAGCCGCGTTTCAGTGGCCCAGAAGGTTAGCCATTAGCTGTGTGCCATCGATGGAGACTGTGGGAGCAGGTGTTGCGGTGTCTGATGGAGGAACTCATGTATGCATATCGCATTAATATCAAAATAAAGCATTTATATATCAACTCTGCTGATGCTTAATGGCAATACCCTGAGCTCATATACTACAGGAAGACACAGAGTAATTGTTAATAAAGGTAATTTATTAATGGTACCATACAAAATACATGCATACTTATGATATAGCTAATCAGCTAAAACAAACATAAACATACTCATCAAGAAAACCCACAATTAATTAATAAGAAAAGATAGCAAATACTGGGGGGCATTTGTTCCTCAACATAAAGTGGCATCAGCATAACAATTATAATGCTGTCAAAGTTCAACTTTATGCAGACCTATCAGGCTTGCATTTGATTTGCACAACTTGTGTGGAAGATTAACAAACCCTTAGGAAAAATTAAGAAGGAAAATGTTTAAAAAATACTGCATACGTATGCAAATGCACTCAACGAAAAGGATATACACTAGAACCTTCTAACAACTCCACGGGAAAATGTAAATAAAAACTTTAAAACACGATGTCAATTGTAATAAAGGTCAACGTACTGTATTCATATTGAAGTAAAGGTGTATATGCTAAAAACCTTAGCAAAACCAAATATGAAAATGTACGGAGAAGTCTTAAAACAATGTAAATTGTTACAAAGGTCAATGGGGGTGCATACTTATTGTGTATGCATTTGAAATAGAAATGTACACATTAAAACCTTCTCAAAACCCTATGAGGAAAATTACAAAGAAAGTATAAACAAAGTATTTATTGTTTACCATTATGCCAAAAGGAAAATGTTAATATTCGCATACCATAACCTTTGCTACAGTAAAACATGAACACTGTTAGATTTAATCTGTATCTACTGGACAGTATACATGTATAAACATCAATATAGATTATACGTGACAAGTTGTACAGTTACATTTGTTATACAATAGTACCAGCTTTCATATAAACTTCTACAACGTTTTATCCCTATCCAATAGATGGCGACTGTGTTTGTTGTGGGCTAATGCACTAACTAAGCTACACAAATAAAAGTTGCATTGTTCTGACCCAGAAGGTTAAGTCAGAAAATTACTATTAACCATGAAATCTATTATTTGAGAGATTTGTAATTAAGGGGTGACACCTCACCTAAATGTTTTTCTGAACAAAATACTAAAAACGTGTTTTCACCATATTTTGATAGCTTATTGCGTTAGCTAACAATAAAGTTCACTTTTATAACCATAACATACCCCTAAGTCAATTGTATTCATGGATACAAAATTCAATATATATTTGTCTAGGCATGACCTGTCTTTGGCCAAGAAACAAATCCATTATACGTGCAATTACAACAATTGTAGCTAGCTATTGTGTCTCCCGTTTGCTGCTCAGTCCACTCGTACTGGGACACTCCATTGATCAGACCGAGGACCTTGCTGCTCACGGTCGTGGACGTCTTTCGTTTGTCCCGCTGCACTTTGCTGCCAGTCTCCGGGTTGACGTGCACTAAGCATCTGTAAGATAGTGCAAATTATAAATGTCTTATTAGATAAGAAACCAAGGGTTTACTATGTAATATCTGGTTTGTTTTGGTTCATTGGCATTATCAGCCCCATACACCTGTATACCATGTTTGATCCTTGAACACAGTGCTACAGTAAATTAATATATTTCTTTTAACATTAGCCAACTTCTGCCCCAAAATGTCAATGTGGGGTAGAAAATATTGTTATAAATACCCTTTTCATATGATTCTATATATGTATATATATATATGTGGGTCTTCCCGTTTGGTCTATCATACACTAAATTAATGCTTGTCTATATTTATTGTTTATAACAAACAAATACAAAAAACCCGACCCTGCACACTATAATTAGATGCAAAGTGTCATACCTCTGAATGAATTCCAGTGTGGGAGCAGCTCCAAGTGGAAAGTTGATGTTGAAAACAAAATATGCCACAAACAGCATACTCATGCCAACAGCCATGTCCTCTATGTGAGCCATGTCCTCTATGTGAGCCATGTCCTCTATGTGAGCCATGTCCTCTATGTGAGCCATGTCCTCTATGTGAGCCATGTCCTCTATGTGGCTGGCCACAACAAACTTGTCCAGGACAACAATTATGCAATTCTCGGTCAACAGAGAGAGACTCTCCTGTAACAAATATCAAGCTTAAGTTAGTAAAGTACAGCATTATGCTACTGTACAGATGCCCCACTACAAAATATGTAATATTGTGAATTATACATGTTTTGCATGTCACCACCATGCTAGACGACCACAGCTGTTTTCGGAACTGTCAGAAAGCTATTTATGATAAGGCAGTGTCCAAAACTGTCAAAAACAGTTTCCAAAAGGTTAGAAATCCTGCGTCAAAAACAAAAAAATCACTTACTTTTTTATTAAGGACCTCAAATGATTATATTATAATTATACAAAATATGCATGCCATCCCAATCAGCTCAAAAATGTAAGTGTTATTCGATACAAATCTTGAAAATATCAGTATACACCAGATACTCCTTACCACACGAAACGAGGCAAGGTTGGCAGCTGCTCCACTTCTGATGCCGAAGACGTGTTCTATAACCAACACATATATAAAGTATACATCATATATTTATCTTTATTGTCAGCAGACCTATGATTAAGCGATTCTTATACCACTGCTCTCACACAAACAATTCCAATTTGGGAATCAGCCTTTCCAATTCAGAAATTGCCCCTGGCCAATTAATAAACATCTAATTATGTTCAGTACAAGGCTAATCAGAAATGGTGCCATGTAGCACGGTGACATTTTATCGTTTCACCATCAAGGTGTCTAGTACAAGTTTTCCCGCTTGATATTGATGACTTGAATTACAACATCATGGCCCAGTCGAAGCGGGACAACCCACATATTAATTTGGTATATAAAATAAAATGTAAATGTTATAAATACTAATACACATTTACATACCTTAGCTTCTGCAAAGAGTTGGTCGCTCTTTTCATCAAACGCAGCCGTCATTGCCAGGATGAGTGCAGCACTGACTGCTGTTGACATCAGCTTGCTGGAGGGCGGAGCTTTCGTTGTCGAAGATGAGACTGATTTTCCTTTTGGAAGACACCTTCTGGTAGTGCTTCAAGATGTCGCCCTTCTTCACAAAATCACTGATGCCTTTGCCACAACATCCACACCCAGCAGCATCTTGGAATGTCCAAGCAAGCCACGGTCAATAAACAGGTACAGCCAGCTGGTGAGGAGGTCAGACATGCTGCTAAATGACACAGTGACACGATGTCAACGCGCTGCTGGTGGTGTTTTCCATCAACGCTAAACCTTCACCGGGTCTAAATTATAGTAGATTTATTGAACTACAGCCACCAATATAACACCATACATAAAAGTCGCATTTTTTCTTAAACGCAGCCTTTCTGAAATAATATGAATTCAAAGCTGATTAATCACAGTTCAAAGCGAGGCTTAGTAACATCTTCCGCTACATTTTGCGGCAAAATAGTTAATTACTTTTTCTTTATCCTGTCGATGGCGCCAGACGCAGACTCGCGGGGTTGCTCATTCTCAGAAAGAGTTGTACCCACTGAAGAACACATAGCACACCGTTGTTTGACATCTATGACATGTAATAATTGTCTGGCAGAGAAAATGTTTGACTTGCAGTTGTGTCACTGTGCTCCCTGGATAACTAATGGGGTAGGGTGTAGCCACCAGCTTAGTCATTTGGGGAAGGGTAGTGATCTGGAAAAAAGATTTATTAAAGCTAAATTAATATCCCAGTTGGATTATCATAGGCTGTAGACAGTCGGGTGGCTCACGCCGGTCAGAGGTGCCGAGTCTACACATTTAGCAATAGAACATGTCCTGTTTCTTCATTCTTGGGACAATCTAACGACCTACCGCTTTAGTACCAACATCTGCCGTCAGATCAATAGTTCACGGTTTAAAAAAGAATTACAAATTTTCAGTCCAGTTATACATCCTAACCAACATGTTACGTTGAAAATGCCATGCAATATGTAAATATATCCTAACTTTGAAACATTACCCGTCCATGGAGCGGTTCCCTATTCTGCATGCACCTCTCATTGCGACTGAGGCTCATATATGCACAAGATCCTCATCTACCGCCATCACATCATGAAAAGCGGTAGATCTACGGCACTTTGCGAAGAATTACTTGGCACAGTTGTGTGTCTGTTTTTAACTCTCAACAACATGTGGAGGTCAGTCAATTAGCTGCAAATATTTATTGAGAAACATCAAATAAGTCATATTTCATGTGTAGCTTACAGTTTTTGCAACTTGCGATCTGTCTGTTCTCTCCTGGCAATATAGTGCGTATACCTAGATATACTGTCGTAGAACCGGCAGCGTCACCAATTTGTTCAGACGTTGTTTTACATGGCGTTTAAATATTACGGTATACTTGGCGTCTACATGTGGTTCAGTGTAACACAACACATTGTTACAAGCTTCTACGAAAAGGTATTTTATGTTTTACCTAACTAAAAGCTTTGGCCTGCTGTAGGCCAATAATATTTAAGGAATCGTGACTTAGATTCTATTTTTTTCAGCCAATTATTACTTAAAATTTATAAAACATGCCCATTTAGTGGCAAAAAAGGAAGCACCAGGGGGGTTACTCAGGGAAGGGGATTCCTTAATGTTTCTCATCTATCTGAAATATTTTAAACACAACCCTTGAAAGGTGCAATGAGATGAGATTTAGCAATGTTATTTTTAGCCAATTACAATAGTTAATTGTTATGAATATACATACTGATTTTTGTGGCTAAACGTTCTATATTAAAAGGAGGGAGATTGTTCCTAGTTTATAATTTATTAATTAAAGGGAATAAAAACACCTATTGCTTGAATTCATATTATAATATTACATCCTGCCATCTATTTCCATGTCCAACAAAATAAAAGCCGGACATTTTCGAATATAATAATAAGATAACTTCTATTGCGCCTAATTCCTTGGAAACCAAGCTCGGAGGCGCATCAAAACAAAAGGATTGGTCAATCTCAAAATCCATAAATAGTATTCCAGTTGTCAACAGATGGGTCAAGGTGCTAGGGCTTTTTCTGTTGCTGCACCAACTCTTTGGAATATGCTTCCTCTTAGTGTTAGATCAGTTGAAAATATTACAAAATTCCGTCGTCATTTAAAAACGTATCTTTACAACCTTGCTTATCCACCGTAGCTCCCTAGCGCCTTGACCCATCTGTTGACAACTGGAAAACTACTTATGGACTTTGAGATTGACCAACCCTTTTGTTTTGATGCGCCTCTGAGCTTGGTTTCCAAAGATTTAGGCGCAATAGAAGTTATCTTATTATTATTAAGATAAGTTTTTAAATGACGACGGAATTTTGTAATATTGTTAACTGATCTAACACAAAGAGGGAGCATATTCCAAAGAGTTGGTGCAGCAACAGAAAAAGCCCTAGTTCCAATGTTAGTGTTGACTCTAGGAACAAAATGTAGGTCAGAACTAGATGATCGAAGCTGGATAGGTTTTCTTACAGGAGTAGGCAATGAATGTAAATACGATGGTTGCTTACTGGACAGTGCCTGCTATGTAATGGTACATATCTTAAATATTATACGATATCGTACAGGAAGCCAATGCAAGGACTTCAAAAGTGGTAGAGAGCGAGAAAAATGAGGAGATCTTGTAACTACTCTTGCTAGATAATTTTGGATACGCTGGAGTTGTGTGATATCCTTGCTAGCGATACTATAAAGGAGGGAATTGGAGTAGTCAAGTCTGCTGCAAAAGTTTTAGCAACAGAAAATGACATATACCGACGAATACGGCGAAGATCACGAATATGATAACAACAGCAGCGACATGTTTGAGATATGTGTTGTCGGAAATTGAAGTTACTATCAAAGATCACTCCTAGATTCCGCACCGAGGTTGCTGGCGTGATATAATGATTCAAAATACGCGTAGGGAAAAAACATCCAGTTCACTACGCTGCATTGGAATATCAATAATTATCAATTCAGTTTTATTTGCATTTAATTTCAACTTGCTGTCAGTCATCCAGTAGAATATATCTTGAAGGCAATCACTAAATTGGTTAAGGGAGCGATTTGTATCCAGGGTAACTAACGAAATGTAGATCTGAGTATTATCAGCATAAAGACGATGATCCAAGTTATGTCTTTGTATAACAGAGCTTAGTGGCGTGGTGTAAAGAGTAAAAAGCAAAGGCCCAAGAACAGAACCATGGGGAACACCAAATAAAGTAAAAATAATGTAATGGATATATAATTTATTAATTGTGTATATATTGTACGGTAATATATTGTAATTATATATGTGAAAACAAATTTTGATCTGTCTGTATTAATAAAATAGCGGTCAATATTCTTTTTCCGGCGGTGGCATTCACGCTAGCGGCCTTTGAGCCTTAGAGAGCCTCTCGACAGAGACTAACTATTGTTAAATTTGTGTTGCATTGAATGCTTTTGTTTGTTTATTGTCGAATAAATTGTTGCAATTTCAAATATAGTTTCGCAAGATATTCGACATGACCCAGCCTTTCTTGGGTTAGAGAAATCACGCAATGAACCGACGAGGATCTCAAAGCAACAAAGCGGTGCTGCTTCACAGGCAACTGTATACCGCTAGCATCACAAACAGGTTATGTGGTATTCATTTGGCGTCGACAAACCAGTGCGGGATTAAAGTAAACCGCAGGACAGATTGCGTGTGCGTGCGTGCGTGCGTGCGTGCGTGTGGGTGTGTGTGTATGTGTGTGTGTGTGTGTGTGTGTGTGTGTGTGTGTGTGTGTGTGTGTGTGTGTGTGTGTGTGTGTGTGTGTGTGTGTGTGTGTGTGTGTGTGTGTGTGTGTGTGTGTGTGTGTGTGTGTGTGTGTGTGTGAGTGTGAGTGTGTTTGTGTGTGTCTGTGTGTCTGTGTGTATGTGTGTCTGTGTGTGTGTGTGTGTGTGAGTGTGTGTGTGTGTGTGTGTGTGTGTGTGTGTGTGTGTGTGTGTGTGTGTGTGTGTGTGTGTGTGTGTGTGTGTGTGTGTGTGTGTGTGTGTGTGTGTGTCTGTGTGTGTGTCTGTGTGTGTGGTGCATGACTTTTGTATGTGTGTAGTTCTTGCTTTTAGCATAGGCATTGTCTATGTCCATTTAGGTATGGAGCCGTTTATAACCAAACTACTTCGAATCAGGTCATTTAGTCTTAATTTTGTGCAGTTTGATTTATACACCACAGGCCCTAAAAATGCAAACATCACTGTCACCGTTTCATCGAGCGATAATTTACTATAGCAGCATCACATTCAAACAAAAATCAACGAATATATCTTGACAGATGTATGGCCATTGGCGAATGCAATCTCGTAAGTGTTGTGCCGAACGACAAACATATACTGAAACTAGTCGTCACGGTCAATGTACAGGGACTTACGTTCGAAATACTCATCAGTGTGAGAAATGTCGTGTACTTGCTGCGGCAGGACGAGCGAGGCGAGGATCATGTCACTGACGGCGAGGTTTGAGAGGAAGATATTCGTCACCGTACGCATCGTCTTGATCCTCATGATGACGACCACCACACACACGTTGCTGATGAAACTAAAGGTGAGAAACGTCGAGATGAAGGCTATGAACGCCGCCTCACCGGGCATCAAGCTCATGTTGTTTTCTCTGTTTCTCCCAATGACAAGTTCACGAGGTCTTCAGGATTGTATTTGTCCGACTCATAGCAATATATGTCACTGTTCTTTCGTGACACATTTCATGTATTTCTTGCTCTGCAATTTCTGTAAATCTGACTTTCTGTCTCTGTCTCTCAGTGTGTGTGTCTGTCTGTGTGTCTGCGTGTCCACTCACATAGTATCATCCGTCATAAACACACGGGCGACATTGTTGAGGAGGCAAACCCCCTGCAGTGAAATTGCATTAATAACTTCCTTGATTTGTCCGTTCAGTGTCAACTGTATGCCAATTCGCATCGTCTGCTCTATCACTAATGCATATCTGCTTATGTACACCTGATTGCCATTTTGTTTGCACCAGAAGAGTCATGTTTTTATAGCTTGCTTTCCACAGATGACGCATCGGTAATGATCAACCAAGGTGCGCTAATCCAGTTTTGACGCTTTTGATGTTGTAACACTGAACGATCGATCTTCCATGACCACATATTTGCTGCTAACCAGGCATCACCACATCATGAATCGACCCAGGTCACCCAAATCTGCCATGCATAAAATACCGCAGATACAGAAACCATGTTGCTGTATAGTAATGATTTAGCTGATGTGTATAACAGATTACAGCTTATGCTATTTGCTGATGCCACCAATGCGTTCCATCATAACAAAGACTAAATGCTCAAACTTTTACTCATTCAGAAATAAAACTCCTTTGTGTTATGGTTTATAACAAACAAAATCTCAATTTTGTTTGCATAATTTATTTTTAAACGAAAAATAAATTATGCAAAAAAATTTTTTATTAGGTATTTATTGACAAAACAGAAGTTGTGAAAATCAGAGAAGCAGAATGCATTGGCGTACACAGAAATGACCCAATATCGTGCAAATATCACATCTACGCACTACAATGGATTGTCTCAAAACGTGTTAGTATACTAAGCGTAGTTGCATCTAAGCTGGCTACCAGGGCCCATATTCTCGAAGAAACAGATTTCGTACGTAAGAAGTTGCGCAAATATGGCGGATTATTTCTTAGCTGCGAAATTTCGCAAGTTGGTCTTCTCGAAACGCTTACAAATTTTCGCAGCTAAGAAATTCGGAACTTGCGTCCGAAAATCTCGCGAGGGTTTGCTTGCGTTGCAACGGATACGGTCACTGATGTTTTGCTATGTTTTACCGTTTTAACGCTGCTCATGTGTTCCTGGCTGTGCATGAAAAAGAATAACGTACACAACTGTTCAAGGGAACATGGTGACTAATCAATATAGCTAATATGCAAAACATAATGTAGCATTGCCATTGAGATATGTTGATGCATAGGTAATAATTAATGGGCTTAACACCAGCGAAGCATTTGAACGGAAATTACAGACACAAAAGGCAAGCAAGGGAAATAATTAACGCCAAGCCAAGCCAGTCAATGTTTACATTACAGAATTAGGAATTTGACGCTTCGTCTATGTATCCTCATTACACTGTTACATAGTACAATTAGAAGACACCACCTGCGTATGTGTATGATGTCGATTACTTCTCTTTGCAATGTCTCAAGGATACATTGAAACTCGAACATAAAATGAACAAGAGTAATAATTATCCTTTCCATTATAATAGTTACATATTTGTTTTGGATGGTATTGTCAATGCTTGTATAAATGATGCAATCTATCACGGGTTGTCATACTATTGATGCACTTAATATAGCATTTCTCAAGCAGCATATATATCTGAAAGTGGCAGCCAAGCTTATTTACCTAGTAACTTTTATGTAGATGTGGTGGAACATTACCATAATGTACATATGAAACATTAAATACATTTGGCAAAATCTGTGTCCCATGGACATGATAAATAATAAATGAAATATGTTTATATAAAGAAATAGTGTCCTTTTTACATTAATATATATATTTTCATGCCATCGAATTAATGTCTGCAATACTTTGGTCTTCTGAAATAGAAATTGTGGTTTCAAGTGTAGTTAATCGTGCCTACACAAATTGTAATTGTGTAGCGCACAGTCACTCTATAAATTATTGCGGTGAATTACTAATCGGTCCCGTTTGGTGGCTGATCCCGCTTGTTGACTTTTTATTGTGGAATTTTGCATTGGCTAGCAGTGTAGGCGCGGCGCCGCCTTCAAAGAGGATATTTATGCAATTTCAGCGGTCAATAAAAATTGACAAACACACATTAGTGTCATTGAATCACACACAATTTACTAATGTGTTTTTGCGACGTTGTAACAGCAAATAACTGAGAAATTTCCATCTGAAAGTAATACCACAAAAGTTACGAAAACGTTACGCGACCTCTTGCGTTGGCGTAACTTTTTGCGATGAAATATACGCCAAATTTGCGAATGTTCGTATCGTAAATGTTTCGAGAATACCACTTGCGAAAAAATCGTAACTTACGCTCTTTTGACATCATTTTTATGTAAAAATGGCGCTAAGAAATTCGTAATTCGTTCGAGAATACGGGCCCAGTGAGATATAAATACAGTACACTACCATGCTTGCAATATGTGCTATTTGTTGGGTATACACTGTAACACATTACTTTAAAGAAAGTGCCAAGTTCGCTACAAAAACAAGCAATGCAGATTGTAGTTAAGAGCTACTTTCTATAATTGAAAGTCCTTCATTTTGATCACATCCTCGGTGTTAACATTGTAACATTTTTGCGTAAACATTTTTGTTTTTCAAAGAATTACCCCAACAAATACAAAGTAAGTTTCTATTAGAGGACACCATTTATAAATATGGTACGAGTGGCGCAACTAGTTTTATTCGATAAGTCAGATGTTCGGAACGTAAAACGTAATGTGTTATACGTATCATCCGTTTTCGTTATTACGCACCTTTCGAAATCTCGCGGTTACACATACTGATACAGATAGCTAACCAGTTTCGCTTAAATGAATGGTTAGCTGTTAGCCGCTAAGTTAGTTTCCTGGGTTTTCCAGTACAAATTGAACAATAACGTAGGTTCTAAAAATATTAATTTGTTTCAGAAAATACTAGACGAACGGCTATAGTTCCGAAATAAGAAAAACAGTCAAAATAATGTCATGGTCAGTTTTACGAGATAACACATAAAATGGAAATTGGTTAACAATTAATTTTCATTGAACTTTAAGGGCATTTTTGTGACGAAATCTACACGAACACTCTTACTTTGCTGAATTAACAGATGGCAATAATATATCATTATCTGAACTCGTTGTCTGGCCGTGAGGCTGAGCATGTCTGGGCTGACGCTTCAAAACGCACGGATATATAGCCGATCTCAATGACAGAATCGACCATCCAAATGCCCGAGATACCTAAAATGTTGCACATGAGACGAATCTAGATATAATACAGTCTCGAACGAAACTATCCACAGTCCTCTAAAGCTTGCATTTTCGACAACATGCAATGTTTTGCTATCCGTTATTTTGGTATTTAAGTGCTGACGTCAGAGGCTCTATCCGTATCCGTAACCATAACCGCACACGGTCGAAAGGTGTATATTATTACTTACTTAGTCCCTCCTGTACCTCTCGGGACATCAGGCGACGAGCTTTCTCCATCTACTACGGTCGTTCGCAATTTCTTTGGCCTCATTCCAGGTAATTTCCATTTCTGCCAAATCTTCTTTAAATGTCTTGCGCCAGGTCTTAGTCGGTCTTCGTCTCCTTCTGTTACCATCTTCAGGCACCCATTCCATCGCTACATATGCTATTTTATATCTTGGTAAACGTATGATAAGTCCCGCTAGTCTCCGTCGTCGAGACTTAACTATGGCATGCTATGTATATTACTACTATATTATAATATAGGCAATGTGCAATATGCTTGTTTGCCCTCCGTTATTATCATATATTATCAAGTTATGTACAATATACTTATATATAGGTTTTCTGTGGACGGCTAGCTAATGCACCCATATTATGATGCCACTATGTCAATGACATGACGTATTAAAGGGGAACTGCAACGTAGCTGTTTTATGTCATAATATTTAAATACATACGATGTAAGACATTTCTGCGCGAAAAAAAAAATGGTGCCTTGTTATACACGAGTTTATGTGTTTGGAATAAAAAAGTGAACAAATTGACGTTGATTAGCCTATCGAAACTCCGCACTTCTCGAACACGCAATATGTCTAGGTGCATGCGTAGCCAGAATTGAAGTCGCTCGCCGGTTAGACCGGCCGACGCAGACGGCGATGTCGAGTGAGTTTAAAATCTTCATTTTCAAATAAAAAGCGATAATCTACAATGATACACGCACAAACACACACAATCATCATCATCATCATATATCATAACCAAGATAATGTGCCGGATGACTAGCTGAAACAGAAAATAATACTAACGACCAATGTTCGACTTACGTTCGAAATATTCATCAGTATGAGAAATGTCGTGTACTTGCTGCGGCAGGACGAGCGAGGCGAGGATCATGTCACTGACGGCGAGGTTGGAGAGGAAGATATTCGTCACCGTACGCATCGTCTTGATCCTCATGATGACGACCACCACACACACGTTGCTGATGAAACTAAAGATGAGAAACGTCGAGATGAAGGCTACGAACGCAGCCTCACTAGCCGACAAACCCATGTTGCCGTTCGATGAGTCTCCTAAATGTGGCACGTATTACTGTTGATCTGCAACTGTTAGGAATCGGTCGAACTGTGCCTTAGTGAACAGTGTAAAGCTGATCCGGTCTGTTTCGCTTTCGTTCTCGGTGTGAAGTCCGCCGGAAGACCATCGTTCAGTAAATGATACCTCATTAGTTCCCTATTCGCTCTTTTATATCATTCAAGCAGTCACTAATGAGCGACGAATTGAAAAGCCGTGAGCGAGAGGGGATTGTCATTGCGAGTCGACACTGACATTGTCATTAGAGTTGGTGCTGAATATTTGTTAATAAGAACATTGAAGCAACTCTGTTATTTATGTATTTTCAGAATCTATTTCCTAGTAATTTTTTTTAAATTTTATTAAAGTACAAAAGTCACGCTAGTGCACTACCTGTCTTAGGCAGAATAGATTGTATTGCGTAATTATTTGTAGACTAGCGCAGGTGTGCCCAGTGAAACATTGTTATCAGTAGCCTTTAATTAACTCGCATCGTCGTGAATGATTACATTATGATACGGATGTTTTCACGATGCATGCATTAGGTAGGGCTCAAGCAATTCAATTCAATAATTTTGTTCCGGAATATTACATCCATATAAAATATAGACAAGACTATGATTAATAACTGTAAATATATAGCAATTTTCGCCAGTGACGACACAATGGTGATGCGTATAATGTATCACTGTTGATAATACTCTGTAACATTGCATTGCTCGATTGAGTCAAAAAACTATACACATTTTGTTCTGATCAACATTTTGCAGGTGGAGCCTCGTGATACAAACATATAACTAACTCTAGGTTCACTGCACAACAATCTAAATACATTATTGTATTTGCTACACACAGTTATCTAATTGATTCTTTTCTATAATTCCACCATATTTGACAGGTATATAATAAAGCTTTTGTACACGTATAGAATGTTCGGATTAAGGCATAGATTCGTTTGTTCTGCCCAGCCATATCGTTTTCGTCATTGAGATTTTTGTTGGTAACGTTTCACCATTCATCACAAAGTTTGGGAGGTGTATATCCTTGAACCTTATACAGCAATAAAATCACAACATTAGTTTTGGCACTATTATATTTGATATCTTGTTCTATTCCATATTCTGAACAGACATATAACAACATTGATAAACCCATATACACCAGGTGGCGTGGTAGAGAGACAGCGTGGCGGCGTGAGCTACAAATATTCGCAGAATTGTACTGACTTTGAGACTTAGTGACAACTCCTTGTTGAGAATCGCGTAAACCTAAAGGTATGGAGCCGGGACACGCGTAGTCAACATTACTACATAACAGTCGGGTGTGTGGTAATTTCCACAAACAAGCTACACTTGTACACGCATACTGACAGTGGACACGCTCCAGTGCATTACACACTAGAATGTAGCCAATATTACATAATCGAACACTGGCCACCATGCATAGGAATCGCAAACAATCGTGCAAGAAGGACCGGTCTGTAACCGAAGGCTTGCCAGTGTCGGTGGAAATGGACAATCCCCCAGCCGCTGAACTGTCAGTCACGCGTGACGAAGATTTCACAACTTTCGTACGCAACACTCTCACCTGCATGAACACTAAAATAGATAGCATTATTGCACACCAAGCAATGTATGAAAGAAAACTAAACGAAATTGAGGAAAAGGTGACAGTACAATAACAAATAATCGCTGATCTGATAAGCACTGTCGAGTTCATTTCAAGCAAACCAATCAAAGAAGAATAATCTCTCGCCGAAATGGAAAAGGCTCTAGAACAAGTGTCGCGAAAACGTCTAAACGCAACGGCCTCAATTGTGAGACTCGAGGAAACACATAGTCGCGCGGAGAGGCACTCGCGCGGCTTTAACATCCGCGTGCTTAGCTTGGTCGGTGAGAACTGCCTCAATATAGTAGAACAAATCCTTCAGGAGAAGTTCACGTAGACGGGAAACATCATTGAGAATGCGCATTGCACGGGGAGAAAATCGAACGACAACACGCATTATATTATTGCTCGGTTCTATAGCCGAGTCACCCGAAGTACGGTCATGAGACAATTTCCTCAGCAAAATGGACTAAATTACTGCCTGTAATCATGTAAACGGTAGTGTGAATTATGTTTTATATATTGCATGCTGGAGCTGTGTGTAACACAGGCCAGTGGTGTACGGGGCGACTACTGGGGCACACTGCCGGAGGAACGTTTCTCGTGAAGCACTTTCACCGAGCGCCCTGCGAGAAGTACTAAAAGACTCTTGCAGTACACCCGTGGCAATCAGTTATTCGCAGACTTGGTGAGTAACTCGGTTGCAGTATATAAGCCGCCGCCGTCTGACTTATCGTTCTGACACCTAGAATTCGGTTACTGTATATAGGCCGCCGCCGTCTGACTTATTGTTCGGACATTTACAATATATCGGTTATAATTCGGTTGCTGTAATAGCCGCCGCCGTCTGAACCTATTGTTCTGACCTTTATAACTGGGTAGTATTTAGCAGACATAGCCGTATACTGTGTATTAGATCTTGTATTGGTAGAGTTTTCCACATATATTAAACTGTGAAAACGTATACACGCTACATTATCATACCGCCAGTGGCATGAATTATGTTCACCGCATGTTCTACGTGTACACGCATACACACGCATGCAATACAAGTTATACTGTCGCTTCAGAAAATAGCATACAGATACGTTACACAATGCTCATAAAACAAGTCATACACAGTTTTACATACGCATACTTATGGTTGATCTCACAGTATGACTCACCGTGATTTATGATATCCTTGGTGGCTAATATTGTGACTCTGGTAACACACTATGAAGTCAGAAGTCTCAACGTCTATGGTTACTCTCTATTTTCTTTGGCAAAATAAATACGTTTTTCGTGGATACGTATTAAGATTAGGCGTAGTTCATTCAAATTTACATAATTTAGCATAAGTTACGTTGTATAGTGATACATTTGACTCAAATGTGTCATTAAAACACTGTAAGTGTTACCGGTTCTAGTAATTAACACCTATTATGTTCACTTTTTTTTTTTTTTTTAATCTTTGGAACGTCTTTTCAACTGTTTGTGGCCAGATACCACATTAGACTAAATGTATTACTTTTGTACTACCGGACTGCCTTCCCAGTCTGATAACTACTCCCATTGTGGTACACGATACCAATCGATCCTCTACTTATGGCGTAAAATACAGATGATAATTTATCGGAAGATAGAATACTACTACATTTTGGTGGATAATAACCTACAACACATTATCGGCAGTTTAGATGACAACAATGAAAACATAGCTATGATGACACACTCGCCATACATAGACACTTTGAAACTAAATTAAACTCTCGCTTCTACAAAAGATAGTTTTACAATCTTTAGCTTAAACGCTCAAAGCATTATCTCAAAATTCGATCACCGTTCTCCACTTTTACTGGACTTATGCAACAAAGACATAGGTTTTAGCGCAATATGCTTGCAGGAAACGTGCTCTCGGAGGACTCAGACATGTCTCAATACCACATTCTTAATTATAATATTATTCATCAAGGCAAACAATGTACAGGTCATGGAGGCCTAATTATATATCTACATACGAGTCGTCCGATGTTTGGGAGGGGCTGTTTATTGATATTTATGGAGCAAATCTAAAAAAAGGTTAGGTAATATTTACATACTACCGAAATTAAATTACACAGACATAGTAATATCCACTTTTATTGGCGAGTTGGCACCAATTAGGAACGGAAAGCTCAGAAACAGTAATTGTAGGAGATTTCAACGTTGATTTGCTGAAAGTGAACGACACACGACAAATTGGGGCTTTTTGTTTTATTATTTGTGCAAATGGCTTTTATCCGAAGATCACTCTATCGACCCGTTTTTCTCTCATATTTCATAAGCTTTAACAAATTACAAACTAAACAAAGTACCCGGAAATATGTGAAAATTAGGACAAACATTGAACAATCTCTTTTAAATTACTGTGAATCTGTAAGTCAATTATGCATTATGGAGAAACTAAATCAAGATCTTTCTGCAGACCCAAACATTAATTATGAAATATTTGAAAGCATACTTACTCAGCTGTGCGAAACTCATTTTCAAATTAAAACTGTCCGCTACAACAAGTATAAACATAAAAAGTCCAGCTGGGTAACAGCTGGAATTATTAAGTCCATAAAATATAAAGATAAACTGTATCGGAAACTGAAACAGACTCCACAAAATGACACTTCTTACAATGCCATGTCGGTCAATCTTGGTGTATATAAACATATTCTAAATAAAACCATCAGAAATGCCAAAAAGATCGACTACGGAAACCTATTTTACCAATTCAAATCAAATACTAGGAAAAGATGGGATACCATCAAACAACTTATAAATAAAAACTACACACAATTTAAACTTCCAAATCACTTTCATATAAATGGAGTACGAATTCAATGAGTTTTTTGTGCAAATATTGGAACTAACTGGCACAATCAATTCCCCACAAAAATCCTCAAAAACTTTGTAATAGTTATTTACAAAACAGGTCTCTTTGTCTTTAAAATCAAACATGCTTGATATTCTGCGACGCAATAAAAAGCTGGACAAACACTGCCATCAAGAGAAGCATCGCGTCGCAAGGGGCCATACACGTCATAACAAATCGCAAGGGGCCATACACGACATAACAAATCGCAAGGGGCCATACACGTCATAACAAATCGCAAGGGGCCATACACGTCATAACAAATCGCAAGGGGCCATACACGTCATAACAAATCGCAAGGAGCCATACATGTCATAACAAATCGCCGCAGGCTCATCTAAGATACTCAGACAGGTGACACGGGCCCCGATTCACTCGTGCCAGGATTCACCGCCTACTTTCTGCCCGCGCCGGTAACGGGCCCAGAGTAGGAGCGTGCCAGGATTCCGCGATGTTACTAAGGTGGTTTGCGTTAGTAATACGAAATGTTTTCCAGTATAAGTGTTAGTATACAAATTAAAAATAAAATTGAATAACTTGCATGATTATTTTCACGCACACAAACATATAGTGTGATTTAGAGCGCTCTTTTCGTTGTTCATGATCTGTAATCGAGGCTATAACTAGTATCGAGGCTATCGTGATATGTGGCGCACGGCACTGTCTATATGCACAGCCGCGGTGTCGTGCTATTCTTTTGTGCATACGAAATACTTTCTTCTTGAAATGATGGCAAATTAATCAACATAATTAACTGTTTGCTTTAATAAATAAGTAGGCCTACTTATGTAAAACTTTTATGTTTATTTATCCTTAATTTGATGGATAACTATTTGCACAACTTAGGGCACAGCACTGTGTATTGGGAGAATTAAGTAATGTGCAATGCAGGTTTTTACTTTATTGATAAAAATGGCGTTAATTTACATATAACGCTTACAAGGGGTGCTACTGGTTCACATACTAATGAATTATAACATGTATTGACTAGTTTCCTCTAAGTAAATTCCTAAACATGTTATTGAAGTAACTTTAATTTTACTAATTTTATTTATTTTAATTGCATCATGATCATCGTCTTATTTTCAGGAGTAAATATAAAAATAGTTTTATTTACGTTTAGTGATGTTTTGTTACAATGAATCCATGCTGATATCCTATTGTGTTCCGAATTTACTTCTTCACTAAAGCCTAGTAACATATGTGTGTAAGTGAAACCTATTTGTGCCATCTGTAAATAACATATATATTGTTTTAACAATGTTGTTTAAGTATAACATGAACAGAACTGGACCTAGCATAGATCCTTGTGGAATAACACATGTGGCTGTCGTTACTTCCGAATCTAATTGATTATATAACATAAACTGTTTTCTACTTAATTTCTAAACTACTGTAGACATACACTTCTTATTCAATAACACGTGAGTTTATTACGTACAATATCATGTTCTGTGGTGTACAATTTAACAAATCCAATCCACAAATCAACTAGGCTAAACAACCAACCAACCAACCAATAGTTGGTATTATTAGTAATGGTAATGGGCCTATAGACAAAATAACCAAGTTAACAGTACTATTGACAGCAATTCAATTATAAATTCTGCATTAGCTTACACCCATGCATGGTGCAACAAACCAAGGCTTACACCCATGCATGGCGCAACAAACCAAGGCTTACACCCATGCATGGCGCAACAAACCAAGGCTTACACCCATACATGGTGCAACAAACCAAGGCTTACACCCATGCATGGCACAACAAACCGCGGCCAGCATTTAGCACCATTGCTTTTAAATTAATTCACAGTGGCACCATCTGGAGAACTGCTAAGGTTCCTTGTACAGTTTCCATGTTTTTCTAATGAGTGGAACAGCAAATTTATAATTAAATAACTCCCTCTGTGTTTTTAATACATCGCCAATCAATCATTGTTCCAAGGAAGCGAATGAACACAGAAATGACTGGGTGTTTGGCGCCTGGGAGGAGATACGCTTACATAGCCCCAACATTAGAATATTAATATACAGATTATGTATCCAAGTTTTGCCATATCAACTATATGTACATGTTTGTATACATAAAACATTTTGGTAAACTATCTACCTATCAGGTCCATCCCAACCATATGTGTTTGTTCAACAATCTTTATTGGTGTTAGCTTTGGAGCCACGGTCTTGAGCTTCTCATACCGTTGACCTGCATCGCATCTGGCAATCTTAAATATGACATATAACAAAGTAAATGTGCGTGTGCGAGTGTGCGCGTGTGCGCGTGTGCGCGTGTGCGCGTGTGCGCGTGTGCGCGTGTGCGCGTGTGCGCGTGTGGGCGTGTGCGCGTGTGCGCGTGTGCGCGTGTGCGCGTGTGCGCGTGTGCGCGTGTGCGCGTGTGTGCGTGGAACTAACATGTGTGCTAGAACTAGTGTGTGTGTGTGTGTGTGTGCGTGCGTGCGTGCGTGTGTGCGTGGACAGCGGTTATAGTGCACTACCTCACGTAACCATTCAAGGTTGACTTACAGAATATCTGCAGCAGATAGAGAAACGTCCCTGAGGCGCCCGTCTGTAGCGCTGTTGTCATCATTCTGCATTTAATTTACCACTAGTGTGACCTATCACAACAATCTCTCCAAATAGACTTCTTTCCGTGCGTCCTATTCCGCATATAGGACATAATGAACACTAGTGTACTTGTTGGGAAATAATTTCTTCGAAATAGTCGTGTTTAAAGGAATTATTTTTAAAACATTTATTAAAACTTTCAATGCACAGATAGCCAGGTACGTGCAGATTTTTCAGATCGAGTCGGGTAATTAGTATACATCTCCAAATATAGCTGCAATGTGAAGAATGTCATCACCCTGGGTGATTTAGCGAATCTAATCTCTGAAGATAAGACTACTTTCCTTGTTGCTCATTTTCATAAACAATGGTGTACTTGTTGAGAACCTGTAATTGTAAATTAAGTTTATGCATCTTGTAGTAATTGGAAAATAAGTGCATCCAAAACGGGACACACTTTGTTATGGTAATAATAATTGCAACTTGTACAATTTCTACGAAATAATTTTGTTAAAAGCAAATAACGAAACAACATTTACACAAGGGTCAATGCACAGGTAGTCGTCTGCACGAGCATGGTTTTCAGATTGCGTCAGATGATAAGAATATATTATGTTCAGAAATACCTGCAAAGTGAATAGTGGCGTGAACTTGAGTGAATATCTGAATTTCCCTAGCACTACTACGCTATCTGGTGGTGCAAAATATGCCTCGTTTTCTGAGACGTGGATGTCAGTCGAAGTGCTACAATTAGTTACATAGTCGCGTGGTTGTGTCAATGAATTGAATACTGTAAATAAATTGTTCTGGCTTCAATACAAAAACTATGATAAGTGCATGCACGCAGACACCCGTGTATGCACGTCAGGAATGTTTTCCTTAATGTTAGATTGTCCGTGTTGAACCTACTGCCGACTGCGGGTGATTAATACATCGAACTATCGACGCATCGCGATATCGACTATCGCGATGCAATACTATCGATAGTAAATTTATCTATGGATAGTTATCGGCGATAGCACTGTGAACTACCGATAGTAACCATAGATGGCCAGACACTTTAGATGGTTTACTTGTATCGATGTAATACTATTCACTGACATGATGTTTTTTTATTTTATTTCGTATTTGTCCTTTTTTAATGTTTGTGTATTTATCGAATCCACCAATCCAACGACAACAATTCTCAGTAAAATCTGCATCGCTCACGTATCGCCATTGTGAGACTGACTCCAACACGGACTCCTACTCTACGCGATGGCGCCACCCGTAAATTGTGGTCTGAGTCTCCTTCCATTACTATTTGCTAGACATATTTACATCACATGAGACTATTGCGAGAGTATCGCGATAGTATCATGACTATCGATAGTCGCAGACTATAGCGGCAATATCGTAATGATAATTACACTTATCGCGATACTATTACGATAGAAAAAATTCATCGATAGTCACCCCTACCACCGACGTTGTATCTTTGGCAGTCTAAACAAATTAATGTATATAATGTTCGAGAGATTTGTGTCAGCGCTCACCGCAAAAACAATATTTCGGCCTCAAAGAATGGTGTACATTTGTCGACAAAACGCAAACAAATTCGAGCCGACGCGGAGAAGGTGAAATGATTGCGTGGCGGCGAAATAAACTGAACTGCCCTCCCCATTTTACGAAGTCATCAGCCGAGCCGACAGCGGGTAAGCTACGGCTGCAGTTGGACGTTTGTTGCTCCCTAGACTACCCTCTGTGGATCAGCCCCTCACCTTGTGATGTCAACGAACCCAGACGCTGCTGCCCAATGTTTCGGAGTTCTACCGAGCTAGTCGACTCAGTCCGGATGGGAGCGGTGAGCCAGAGGCGCATGCGCCATATCGGCAACCCCGAGAATAGTGGCACACTCTAGTGCCAGAACAGCCGAATCCCGAATGGCAGTGAGATTATTGGCCTAGCTTAACTTCGGCGTTTTACCAAGGCTATAGTTTGCCAAGGGATATTGAGATGGGTGTTATCAGCAGTGTCCCTTGGGGCGCATAGATGGTCGGTGGTGGTAATCGAGGAAAGACGCACACACGCACGCACATATACACACGCGCACGTACACACACACACGCACACACACACTCCCACGCACGCACCTATGCACGCTCGCACGCGCCCGCTCTCATGCGCCCGCAATACACAAACACACACTCACACCCACGCACACACGCGCACGCACATGCACACACGTACGCGCTCGCACACAGACAAATGCACACATGAATAAACCAACATGCAGACAAACGCATACATAATTATTAAGGCACACGTGAGCTTTCACACGAAGTCACGCATGCACACACGCGCACTTGTACTTACGTATTCGCGCACGCACATGAATACCTACGCAGTATGTAGAAAAAACAGCGCATGAACATGTTCACTAATTGTATTGTTAGGATTAGTACAAGCGTGAATTAGTTATGCCACATTGGCCTCGATTGGTCTGTTATGGCCGATGGTCTTGGTCTAACTACAAGGCGTGGTCGGAGGAGACATCTGTACTTGGCGATTAATCCGGTCAATGAGCTTCGTACTTGGTTCGTCCTGGATGGTCATCGGTTCGTCGCTGGTCGCTCTACTAGATTGAATTCAAAACACGCAGAGTGTAAAAGGGAAACAAAGGGACACTTAGTTTTATGTTATTCACATAAAACTAACGATTTGCAACTACAATCTACCTTTTCACGTTACAGTTTGTGGCTAACTCAAAATGTGGTCTTAAAGTGGCAGTTTGTAATCAAATGTGCTGACATATCGCCCATGAGGAGAGATTGCGCCAATAAGCGCAAAGCTGTGACGTTGGTTATGACGCGCCAATTTCCTAGTTCTGCATGACATGTACACGAATGCGCCGACTTATTTATTGGTTTCTCATATTCCCTTTGAGACAGAAGCTGAATTACACATTTATGTACATGCACAACTATAATAATGCCGTAACATACACATTGCGAACGTAACATTTGTATTAAACCTACTCATCCAATTTGATTGTTTTGCTCCTTGCGTTTCTTAGTAATTTCAGAAAAAACACAAGCATCAAGTACTCCCCAATGATATCCTAGTTCACTTAGAACTCAGCAGGCTACCACTGATTACCAGCAACACAAAGACAATGAAACCCTACCACTGTAACAATGCTGGATAATTTATGTATTTTTCATGGACCCTGCTAAAAGTTTATGTTGAATTGAATAACAACCTTGCTTATCCACCGTAGCTCCCTAGCGCCTTGACCCATCTGTTGACAACTGGAAAACTACTTATGGATTTTGAGATTGACCAACTCTTTTGTTTTGATGCGCCTCTGAGCTTGGTTTCCAAGGATTTAGGCGCAATAGAAGTTATCTTATTATTATTATTATTATTATACAAATACCGTGTTTTGTTGACTTTTTAAAATGTGTCGTTACATATAAAATATCATACACGTCAAAGTCATGCTAATTGTCACTTTGTTTCCGGTATACGTAGATGTGGTTGTGCAGCAAAATGTCAGGAAGGTGGTATGCAGTACAATCGAAGAAAGCGATCACATACAGTGATATCATCAATATCCAAACCGATGTAATTCACCGAAGAATGCTCGACACTGAACCTGTCTCACAGCGTCAAGAGTTATTGCCCGACCCATGCTATATCTGCAAGACCTGACACCCACCGTTTCATCACCATCTGTAGATTTAGCCAGGCGTTACCCTATTCGCATGTCGAGCAACCTGCATTCTACATTGGTTTCTAGTCAGTCAAGCTAACTGACTGACCTGGAAGCCAGTGTACCCTCCATCGGCCCTGGGCAATCTACCACTGATGGAACGCACGATACAATTGGGATCACTCGGTGGACATTCATAAGACAAACTGTTAATATGCAGCATGTTGCATGGCTGTAGGATCTTGTCCGAGTTCCTGGACAACTACAACTGCCCAGTATGCCATATTAACTTGGAGAACTAGTGGTACTAAGCACACTCGTTCAATCTCCTGTAAAGACAAAAACATGTATTCAGTAAACAAAAACAGGTATCATACTAGTGTTGGGACTAAATAATTATGCAGCGTTCATTGTCATAATCAGTAAATATAAAACAATGTTTCATGTGTGACCTGCAGCATTTCACAAAAAAGGCATCAAGAAATGTTCTACTACAGCTGCATCTATACATGTTGATATCTTAGGAACAGTCAGTGTTTACCGGGGTTGTTCCGGAGGAGGGAGGGGGTGGGTTGATTCAGCATGCAGACATTAATAAAATATGCTCTTTTTCAAAACGTTGATAAATTGTAACTATTTTTCTTTACAAGGTGTTCATTTTCATTACATTAATTTTAAATTGTTCAATTTCATTACAGTGGTGCCTGATCTTAGTCAATATTATATACTGATTTGAATTCTGCTAATCAGTAAAGCATCAGTAAAGAGCATTTATATTGTTGCTTTGATTTCAGTATATAAATTCATGTCAGTGTCAGCCAAGTGTAACTACTACACATATTCATGTTTGACATTTTAAGGTTCTGCCTGAGATTCAATGGTCAAGGTGAATGTTGGGAATGTCAAATCAATGTTACGTGTCATTTCCCACCCTCAAGTCATCTACTCTCTATATGTATTGTCGCAATAGCATAGCTTATTAACAAGATCCTGCGTAATCAAATGTAATACATATAACATATTATGCTCGTTGTCACAGTCTCTGACTGAATCTCTGGCTGATATGGTGACTGGCTTAGTTAGAGTTAGAAGTTAGACTTAGAGTCAGCCTCGAGTCGAGTGTAGACGTTCGCAAGTTGTAATTCTCGTTGAATTAATACACGGCTACGCGTTCTTGTTGCTATCTGCGATAATGTAATACGTACCTTCGTACAGCCACTTTGGAATCTTCATCTTGATACGCCAAAGCACGTGTGTGTTGTTATTGTTTTCGAATGCGTAGGATGCCGATCTCGCGTAAAGCACGTGACCGAAATGGCGCAGGAGGCCGACAGCGCAATTGGCTTTCGCCAGCTACACCCGGCGTAACGACAAATCTTTTTCTGAAGAAACAAACAAATACGCATTTTTTTATTAAACCGACTGTGCACACTACTTAAATTATTCACACATGGTATAAACGGGAAGAGGAGACATTCGTGACGTCAGCTCGCCATGAAAATGACGCTGTCCATACGATTTAAAAAGTGTGCCTTCAAAAAGGTTATTCTAGTAAATTACTGGCGTAATATCCGTATTTGTGATGCAAATGGTTAGTTTTATTTATACTTTTGGATATAATTATGTTTACATTAATGCCAATACAGTGAAAGGTTAGCGACTTGATTTTCTTGTGATACCAGATTCGTTTGAAATCACTAAAATGTCACGACCCTTTTAAGGAATGTTTATTACGACACCCGGTTTCTCCAAAACTATATATTACTCATCTTATTTGTCACGAGTACCAGTTAGATTATCCTAAGACAAACACAATGCAAACCAGTAAACGGTAAACTTCAGAAAACTCTAAAAGTCGCAGCGCTTAAGATCCTCAGTCATCATAGGTTTGAACTCAAATTCTAATCGGATGGGTAGATTTCCCAGATAAACACAACAGCCCGGTCGGTTTTAATGCTAACAATAGGGTGTCATTAATCAGGCGCCTGGCTGTTTGTTTATCTAACAAAGCTGAGCTCAATTGGAGAGGTAGGTTCCGGCTGGATTCAGCGTGTCTGACGATGCTACACCGGCTGATAATGATGACAAAAACGATGACGAAGATGACGACATTCCACTTATGCAGCTGAACCATCAGACGGCAGAACGACTTCTGCTGGTTGATCCGATCACGACAGCTGCAGATTGCGCAGCCATTGATGCGAATGTGCCCACTTCCAATCAACCTGACGACGGCTGGGAGTAGCAAACCGTGACCGAGTCGCGTGCTCAACGCAGCGGTGTCGAGCAAATGATGACGACGCTGAATCACCTCTTAACAATTTAGGAAAAGCAAGTGAACCTTGTAACTGTATCCATAAATAATCCAGACACTACATTGTACTTGATATAAAAAATAAGATGTATATGCTTAATATGCATAGCTATTAAAATCACATGTATCTGAGCAATTTCGCAATTCCCATGATGCTTCAGTCCCTCTATTCAGTATTAGGGTCACCTCGCTATTAGGGTTACTTTTGCCTAGGCCCGTAGTGACCTTAATACCGAGGTTTCACTGTACAGGGCATGAAAAGTGTTGGGTGTGCGCTTTGTGCTGCCGCCATACAGATCGCCTCGTGTATTTTCGTAACTATCTATAGTTATTCTTATATGTGCGTGGATATTGTAGTTCTATGTTACGCGGAATTTACTTACTTTGTGCGATTTTAGTGTGTTTAAGCTCTAGTGCTACTATCTCTTCAACCGTGACGCTGTGTATCAGACACGCCTGCCAAACGTCCATGCTGGTCACCAAACAAGTTTACGTCGTCGTTGCGTGTCCTTTACAAAGGGTCTACCGATACACATTCCTGACCATGGTGGGCAATGTGACAATTTGCTGCATGACTAACTTTGGAACATTGGATTACATTCCCATTGTTAAATGAGTGTTGATACTTAACAGACTGCCTGTAAACATGCTGGCTTTCACTGGTCAAGATATCGCTGAGGACTTTGCGAACGCTTCGGTCATTAAAGATTTGTTCCGTGGCAAAAACCCACCGAGGAACAACAGCGGCGATTAAGCACTATTGTTCTATTCCGACAGTAACTACATTCGACAGGAACTTTGATAAAGCTGCACTCTCTGGCGCCAACAGTGTCAATTATGGCAACTTTACACGTGCACCACTGATATCGTCATCATCGCCGGATCGTCGTGAAACTGGCGTCGACGTATGTTATATAAGCGCTCAATCCTCTCGAAATAAGACATTGGCTATCTCAAACCATATTCCCGAATATAATTAGGATATTATGGCGCTATATGAAACCTGGTTAAAGCCATCGAGCGACGACAAAACATACGAAAACGGACCATTGAAGTGTTTCGGACGTTCGAACATATTGAATGTACACTGAAAACGTGTAAGTCATGTCTGCGCATTGTCGTCGTGTACCGCCCTCTCCTCCATCTTCGAAAAACGGCCTAACAACATCGGCCTTTTTTAGGAATGGGGTCACTTCATCGACCAACACTTCTTACAACCTGGTCCATTCATTGTCATTGGAGATCTCAACTTCCATCTGGATAGTAAGACGGATCCAGACGCAAGACGACTCACAAGTTCTCTCCAGAACGATGCACGTGCATGGATCCACCCATAGGAAGGGACATATGCTGGACGTGTCACTGACTCGCTCCACGGACGAACACCTCATTGGCAATGACGTTATCACAGACGTGGGACTTTCTGACCACTCCGCTGTTAACTTCACCATCAGAGCTGCTCGTTTTCCTTTCTCAACATTTGCTAGAGCCAGCCAAGGGTGATAATGTTTTATACATAGTTTTGTCCTCACTGAATGAATTAGTTGACACTGTGAAATTATGTGAGCCACTGGGAAGTAATGATCACGACCAGATACATTTTACCATGAAAGTAAAATCAGAAATAAATAATAAAAAGCAATTCGGGAGAAATTTTCACAAAGGAAGATATAAGGAAATGAGGAAATAATTAGCAAAGATATATTGAAACAACACACTGAAGATATTCCAACAGAATGCTGGAATATCTTAAAGATTGAACTAGAGTGCATCGTCGATAAATGTGTTCCCTTAAAAACAAGGGAAACGGTCCAGAAAGAAATACTTATCGAAAAAAGCAATTAGAAAAATTAAGTACAAACAAACGATGTGGAAGTCATATAGACGTACTGGAAATGACGAAGACCACAACATTTATAAAGAAGCACTAAACCAAGCTACAGCTGAAATTCGAAGAGAAGCTACGAACAATTATCTTGTAATATAAAACAAGACAGCAAGAGTTTTTATGCATATGTTCGGAGCAAACAGAAAGTTCAGGATAAGGTCGGTCCTCTAGAAGATAGTGCTGGAAATATTATATCAGATTAAAGATTCTGATGCATGTGTATCGATGTCTGAACGGCACCGCACCACTGTACCGGGAGAACAAGCAGAAGAGACAGTGCTCTGCAGGACATACACGTCCGTCCCAACTACATATGCTACAAGTGCCGCGAACAAAGCTTGTTAGTTTCGGTAGACCAACTTTGCCTTCATTCAGTCTGCGTATAGTGCTGGGTATTCTACTGAAACTGCACTTGTTAAGGTCCATTCTGATATTCTTTTAAACATGGACCAACAGAAGGTCACACAACTTGTTTTAATAGACTTGTCGTTGGCTTTTGATAATGTGAACCAGGTCACAACGAATTATTATTGATGGTACAGTGTCTGACCAGTTTAAACTTGACGGTAGGTACCGCAAGGATCATGCCTCGGTCCTGTGGAATTCACAGTGTATTCTAGCCCTGTTTTTATATCATTGATCAGCACGGTAAACTGGGGCATGCGTATACTGATGACCATCAGGTGTACTGTGGTTTTAACCCCGATTCTGTGGACAGTAATCGCGAGTGCATATGGAACGGTGCATTAGATACATCAAAAGCTGTATGTAAAGCATGAAACTTAAAATGAACAACTCCAAGACTGAGTACTTCTTAACAGGGACTCCGCAACAACTGGCAAAATGAACCAAGACGTCCATTAACATCGGGGGCAATGAGGTACATGCTTTGCATTGTGTGCTAAATTTGGGCGCTTATTTTTATATGCACATGTCTATGTAACAACATATCAAGTACAAATGTATACTGGGACGTTATGTGCGGTACGGTATGTACTGTAGAAATAAATGCGTTGAATGAGTTACATTAACTTTTTAGCATTCGCTCTTATTGGAACCGCCGCAGACTGCCACTTTAGATGAGTGCCTTATTCAACGGTGCACCTACATGTCCCGTTATTACACTATTCCAAACCTCATTTATAGACGAATCATGCTCTCAGAGTAATTGGTCTTGTTATAGCTGACACACCTGGGAGAAAGACAGTACTGTGTGTGGAACGTTTGATTTGGCGGATGCATGTACTTAAGTAGGCGTAGGACCCACCATTAGGCGACAGCTGCGTTATCACGCGGGACGTAGTTTCCGCTATTTTTCATTTTTAGAATGTATCCGCTCCCACTCCTTTCATTCAAATTATGTAAGTGAGATTCTATGGTTTACTTCACATCAATTAGTTTCCACTCTGTCAAAGTAAAGTGTTTTATCAAACTACTCGACAAGATGATGGACCCTTATAATACGTATGCATCAAAAAATAATACCTATATTTGCATCATGTGTGTAAAATACCGATGACATTATAACGCAGAGGTTGGGGCATAGTCTGTGCATGGAGGGTCAAGTATAATAATATTGCGATCAACGTGGAATTGTAAGTACATTTTATGAAGAATGTTCCCACGTCAACAGCACAGCTTCTGTAATTCATGTGTGGAGTCTTTGGTGTGATTCAGATGGAGGGATTGCTAGTTCACATGTTTGTACAGGCGACTTCTAAAACCAACAACAACTCTGCTTCAGAGGACAAGTAATCACAAAGTGTCTTATTGAGCGTTCTACTTAGTCTGAAAATGTGTTGATTTGTTTAATGAGTAAAGTCAGAATACATTAGTGCGCTCGAAGTATACAGGTACGCATGAGTTTCGATATGACTTCTCAGAACATATCCTAAGCTGCAAATAATATTTAATGCCTATTATTACTTCAAATCTACACAGCAAGACGTCCTCAAAAAGTGTTGTTGGGAAATTTGTATTGATGGATGCCACAGCGTCGTTCGTAAATCTACAAAACGACGTGCATTACTGATGTGGGCTGCTAGAAGTGCTGCAGTTTTCCCGAAAGTGGAGGTTATTTTTGTCATCATGTAGATCAGCACTGCACGGAACACCTACTCTTGTCATGATTGATGAGAAATGCGTTGCAGGAATGTGCAAAGCGTGATAATTTATTGGACAATTAAACATGTCATGTGTACGTCACGTCGAGCCTTGTCATCATCAACGAACAGGAGAGACCTGAATTAACAAATGTTGCTTAAAAAATACAATACTGGAAGATGTAAAATTGTTATGCTGTGTCCTCACCTGCGCAGCACTATGTACCCGTGTGTGTCAGGAGTAGCTACTGTAGGTACAAGGACACATTCAGGAAACATATCCAGTGCAAAAGATACAGTCACATGAGTTATTGCCAGATGAATCAATTTGACTATTGAAAATATACATTAATGTTAGAATGGTGAATATCTTGAAAGAACACCGAAGCCATTGTGGATGTTTCGTATATTTGGAAAGTGTAAAATTTAGAAATGGGGCTGCTTTGGTTGTAACACAATTAACGTTTTCATTTAAATCTAAAAAAATAATTATATATGACGGCTAATATGAGCACAATATGGCCGCCACCTGATGTCAAAATGGCGAGTCGACTTTATTTTAAGAAAATGTCCAATGCAATGAAGCAATGCATGCTCTGATAGCACAAGTGTAGTGCCGCTGGAAGTGCCGCGTGATCTGTGAAACTAAACATCAGGTCACATTTGTTACCAATGAATGTAAGTCGGCGGGGCTACGATAAGACATTGAAACGAGAAACAACTGAAGTTGAAAGTAGTTTATACTGAACAGTGGTGGGCAGGACACGCACAATCAATGAACCGTGGGAAGATAACTTGGAAACATGCGAGTGGTAAATGTAGAAGAGAAAAAACAGACAAGTCGCCGGAAAACGAAATAAAATTCGCAACATGGCCGACACCCCATATATGATTAATACTTCAAAGCAGAAATAGCTCAATTATTAAATAATATGTGTTGAATAAAGTAGAAGGTAATACATACATGTATTGTTAGCTAAAGTGTATAACATAAAAGTAAAACAATAATGATTTAATGTACGGAATAACGAATTGACTATATCCTAAACATGGACTGTCATATTGCTGTAGATAAGATAAAAGGGGGTCAGGGAGACTGCCACTAAGACCATTTTTGGCTGCTCTCGTAAAAGCCACTCCGAAATTGTAAATTTAAACAAACTATGTTTGGCTCACTTAAACACTTTCGAAAAATAATAATAACACATGTGCATAAATGCCAATACAGTAAGGGTTTGACACGTATTTCAATTACGTTACCAATAAGTGATGAGAAATTCGCAACCAATAAATAAGTTTACTTAATTTAGAATCTAGCAAATATTTACAATTACATCTGACATACTAATCACAGTATTGATTTACAGAAGTAAAGAAATTAAAACGCAAGGTAATATTTATTGATTATTAAACACGTCCACGTATATAACAATTTGGCAAAGAACACAGTTTTCTCGGGTATTTTGTAGAACACATAGTTTGGCATAAGTAATAAATTAATCGTTGTAAGCTATGTGTTAAAATGTTTTCCCTTATATGTAAACATAAGGAACAACAGTAAAACAGTAAAAATAGTAAGATATTTCACGTTATGATTTTCCAACGTCAATACGTGAGCCTGCAGATACAATCAGACGCATCCAGTTCGCGGCTGCGTTGACGTGTTAAACCGATCGATAACTAAACCAATCAGTGGCTGCTAATCCAATTTATTAGTAATGCGAAAGAGATCAGTGTCATAATCGTGGCAGAACGGGCCGTATGCAGGTTAGGTACGTTTGGAGGTGTATTATATGCATGCACACTCACTCATGCACACGCACTCGCACACGCACACTCGCACGCGCACGCACAGCCACACGCGCGCACCTTGGGAATAATGATTTCTGCGTGATTTTCCCCTGTCACTTGGAACTCCACTTCTTAACTTGGTCGAATATATGCGAGAAAATTCAAATGATGAAAGGAAATTGCAGAAGTCATGCAAATAATAAAGATGTTCATTTATAGATAAAATACCAAATACAATATTCACAGTGATGACTCTGTTTTCGTTGAAAATGATACAATCAACGCAGCGACACTAGTATGTATTAAACTTCTAACCCTAACTCTTCAACAAGTTCATGATGTTCAGTTTCGGTTCAACACGTTTCCCCCCGATGACCTTGCAACTACATTCGCAATGGGCCACAATATGTCCACTGTACATGACACACTGTGATGCGCTACATTCTTGTCTATGGGTACGTTATGTGCAGTACATTACATACTGTACAAATTAGTGCGTTGAATGTGTAGAATTAACTTGCTATCATTCGTTTATATTGGAACCGCCGTAGTTTGCCGCTTTAGACGGGGGTCTGCGCATGCGTCAGGTGTGGTCGTTTCTTTTCGTTCGTTCCGACAGCTATTGCATTAATCTCGAGATCAACATATTTTGATTTGTTTTAACTTGATTATATACATCTATAACAATATCTGGATGTAGCCGCATGGTGATATTTGTGTTCTAAAGTTTCTAAATACGGTTTTAGTACACTGGCTTCCTTAGCAACAAGTCACGACATTGATTGGCATAACAAGATGGCGTAAATTGTAAACACTGAGTTGGAAAGCGCGCGTAACACAAACCCCCCAAAGTCAACTGAAACAATAGTGCTGGTTTTCAAAATAATTTTATTTACTCAGGCTGCATTCAGAATAAACTAAATTACTCGCAACTAGAGCCTTATTTCTACCGCATTTAGTATTCTTAAGTCTCGCTGAGCGTGTGTTTCCTGCCTCAACTGTACACTTCGTGTAAACAAAGGCTATAGTACGTATAGCTCCATCCATATAGAAACGCGCAGGTCAGGCTGCTAACTAATTGATTGCCAAATCTAATAGGAGCACCAATATACCTTTATACTAACAGGCTTTTCGCACAGGACGTCTTTTAAAACCCGGAGTCGCCCTGGGTAAAAATCCCTTGTTAGCTGCACTATATAATAAAGACGTCTTGTCTGCACTTGAAATTTAAATAGATCATTTAACCTGATACCTGTGCGAAATCTTTCAATTGCATTGATCATAATATAACGTAGGTTAATTAATAAAAGAGAGAGGGAGAGACTTGGCTTGCAACTGGTTTCTTTTGTGAAATCCTATAACAGCATTGAACATTTTATTGTAAGTACATTTTATTTTTCAACATTTTAAAATCTACACCATATTGTTTTTATTTTTTGTATTGTTTTTAAGCCTTCACTATTTATGTCGGAGTATCTGGACAGTCGTACAGCGGCATAATTTATTTATTTTTTAACACATTTTAAACTACCTGAAAATTGGCAGGAAACTTGTCACCATAAGATGGACCTACGGGTAACAACAGCTTTCATACTGATGGTCGCATTCATGGCGGGTCTTCGACATGGTAATGGTTTTACATCAGCATCACTTCCTGATAATATAAATGCTGGATTCCAGTTTGTGGGTGAGAGGAGGATCCAGACAGCTTTGCTGTTTAGAGCTGATATGTACATCAAGCGTGTCGTGAACAGACAGTCACGATATCCATCTGCGAACCAGCGAACAATGTCCACTTATCTGTTACTTGCACTACTGATCTCGGGTGATATACAGTTGAACCCCGGACCAGTTAAGTATCCATGTGGAGTATGTAAGAAGGCTGTTGCCAGAAATCATCGTGCTATGTGTTGTGACGAATGCGACACATGGATCCACATTGGTTGTTGCGGGGTATCACCCAAAGAGTATCGCCATTTACAACATTCTAATGTCAGCTGGTACTGCACTCACTGTTCATTACCAAATTTCTCAAACTCCTTTTTTAACGACAGCTCCATATTAAGTGACCCTAACCCATATGACTTGTTGTCAGACTCAGTGTCTGAAAATGGTGACAACATTGCGGACTCTGAGTCCGAACCTACAAACCGGAACAAACCAACCAACAAGCCTAAATCAAAACCAATTAAGATTATGGTCATTAACTGCAACAGCATACTAAGCACAGATAAACGCACCCAGTTTATGAGTACTGTGGAGGCCGAGGGTCCCGATGTAGTGATTGGCACAGAGTCGCACGTAGATGCATCGGTGTCTGATGGAGAAATATTCCATCCAGGATACGATGTCTACCGAAAAGACCGAGACAGGAATGGTGGAGGAGTATTCGTTGCCATAAAGAATTGTTTTATTTCGTCGGGGATGCCCGAGTTTGACTCTGACTGTGAAACTGTATGGGCAAGAATACAGGTGTTCGGGTGCCGGACCCTGATAGTGGGATCATATTATAGACCACCTAACTCCACTATCGATGCACTATCTGGTCTGGAGAATTCGCTAGGCCGTATTAGCTCGAAATATCCAGCGGCAAACATTGTTTTGGGGGGTGATTTTAATATGCCGGGCATCGACTGGGAAACCAAGTCGGTGATCAGAAATTCCCAGTATGGCAATGGTATGAGTCAGAAGCTGATTGATATCTGCAATGACTTTTCATTGGACCAAGTGGTCAGAATACCAACACGCCTCAACAATATACTGGACCTGATTCTTACCACAAACCCTAACCTGTTCAGAAATATATCTACTATCAACGGAATTAACGACCATGACATTGTCACCACCGATCTCGACATGAAAGTACCAATGAACAAGAAGAAAGCCAGAACCGTTTATATATATAAACGAGCAAACATTGGTGCCATTAAAAAAGAGTTAGATGAATTTAATATAAACTTGTTTGGAGAGGATTTCAATTTGCGATCAGTTAATGAGAATTGGAATATATTTAAATTAATTGTACTGGATAGCATGAACAGATTCATTCCCACAAAGAAACTATCAACTAGGAATAATCTTCCATGGATGACAAGACATATTCACAGACTAATCCGCAAGAAACAGAGACTATATAACAAAGCAAAAAAGACACAAAACAATCAGGATTGGGCTGTCTTCAGGAAGCTCCGGACACATGTAAAAACAGAGCTAACCGCTGCGTATCATAACTATATTGATAGCATGCTTGACGTCGAGTGTAATGAAGAAAGGTCAATCCCTAAGAAATTTTGGTCATATGTCAAAAATATAAGAAAGGACTTTGTTGGTATACCATCACTGAAAGACCACAATAATCACTTGGTTTCGTCTAGTAAGGGGAAAGCAGATATACTGTCAAAGCAGTACCAAACTGTCTTCACAAAGGAAGATCTTGTCAACATCCCAGTCATGTCTCAGTCACCATATTCCGCAATGCCGGGAATCACAGTCACTGTACATGGAGTACACAAGCTGTTACTCAGACTGAAGCCCGGCAAAGCGCATGGCCCTGACGCAATCCCAAACAAAATTTTAATGGAGACAGCTGATCAAATTGCACCTTGCCTGGCTAGAATATTCCAACAATCCATCGACACGGGTGAGGTCCCCCTTGACTGGAAACATGCTAATATATCAGCAGTATTCAAGAAGGGTGACAAATAAATCGCAGCAAACTATAGGCCAGTATCCCTCACATCAGTATGCTGCAAGCTATTTGAACACATTATCTACAGCAACATAATGGACCATCTGGACTCAAATAACATCATCGTAGAGTACCAGCATGGGTTCAGGAATAAACATTCATGTGAGACACAATTAATTGGTGCCACAGAAGACATTGCAAAGAATATAGATGACGGCCACCAAACTGATCTCCTAATACTGGACTTTTCTAAGGCCTTTGACACCGTGCCTCATGCACGCCTTATGGGAAAACTCCAGTATTACGGGGTCAGTGATGGAGTCACCAACTGGATTTCAAATTGGCTAACTGACAGAAAGCAGAATGTAGTAGTAGATGGCGAGTCGTCAGAAGAAGTGACAGTCGAGTCTGGGGTACCACAGGGCACTGTACTGGGCCCACTTTTTTTTAATTATATGTCAATGATATAGGAGAGGGGATCACCTCTAATATCCGGCTTTTTGCCGACGATTGTATTCTATACAGGTGTATCAATGACAGTAATGACGTAGAAGCCCTCCAGTCCGACCTGCAGATGCATTTTAATATCAATAAATGCTCAGTTATGCATATCACCAAGAAGAGAACTATCCACCGATCTCAGTATACCATCAATGGAGACAGCCTGGGAATTGTACACCATCACCCGTACCTAGGTGTGGAGTTCTCTGATGACCTCAGATGGAACACTCACATATCCCACCTATCTGCCAAATCTAACCGTATATTAGGTTTTATCAAGAGAAATCAGAAAACTAAACAATCGGCTTACTTTGCATTAGTCCGCCCTAATCTCGAATACGCGAGCGCTGCTTGGGATCCATACACCAAAAAAAATACTAACGAACTTGAGAAAATACAGCGACGAGCAGCGAGATTTGTAATGGGTAACAACAGTCGGGAAAGCAGCGTAACATTAATGATGAAAACACTCAAATGGGAGTCCCTAGAGCGCCGCAGAGAGGTCAGCCGCCTAGCAATGTTCTATAAATCTGTACATGGAGAAATAGCCCTTCCTTTGCCGAGCCACCTCGTTCACTCAATCAACAACACTCGTGGCCACAGTGAACGATTTATTCAGGTGCCGCCAAGGACTCAGGTTTATGCTAACAGCTTTTTTAATAGAACAGTAAGGAACTGGAACGGACTAACCGAAACAGTTGTGTCTGCAGCCACGGTGGATACTTTTAAATCTAGGCTGGGCAGACGACTCTAAAAATTCCCTGTAGTGCTATGCCATATGCCCCCGTCCCCTATATTGGCGTAATGACCGTATGGTTTTTGCCAATTATTATATATACATAGACATAGAGACGAGTGCCTTATTCATCGGTGCACCTACATGTCCCGTTGTTACACTATTCTAAATCTCGTTTATACTATTTTGTTGTTAGTGTGAGGTGGCGGTTTGTGCAATCAGTGTGTTCTTGTATTTAGTTATGTCTGATGGGATTTGTCGTATAAGCGGTGTCCGGTTGTTTGTTTTATGAGTTTATTTACATTCCGTAATGTGGCGCCACCGTTTGTCGTCCATAAGAAGGTATGTGTCCAGCGTTTGCTCTACATTGAGACGAATTTCACTGATTACCCGAAAGTTAGGTGAGCATTTAAATTGGCGGTCAAACAATTATTGCGGTGACGTTCTTTGAAGCTCACAAATAACTACCAATTGCCCCCCCACTTACCAACATATCTGGGGGCTAATTTGGCATTGCCACCAAAGCCTCGCCCGGTTCCCGTGCTTATGAACCATATTGAACAGGAAGCTATTTTTACAACATCGATTATCGTTACACAAACCACATAATAAAATTTAACGAAAGAACTGAACAAAGTATGAATTCGTGATTACCTTTTATAACTGCCAAAAGTCGTTCCTATGCAACGATAACAGAATGCGAGCAACTGACAACACACACACACACCCACACACACCCACACACACACACACACACACACACACACACACACACACACACACACACACACACACACACACACACACACACACACACACACACACACACACACACACACACACACACACACACACACACACACACACACACACACACACACACACACACACACACACACACACACACACACACACACACACACACACACACACACACACACACACACACACACACACACACACACACACACACACACATTTACCTATTGCGCCACTGTGTTTGCTTAGAAAACAAATGAGTGATGTTCTAAGCTCGTGTGTGTGCGCGCGTGCGCGCGTGCGTGTATAATAAGTTGTTCCTCCTATAGATGCTTTGCATATCGGACGCAGCCAAACTGTCAGAGGTTCATCTATCACGTCTTTCAAGAAACGAAACGCTACTAGATTATAACGTGGGCATTTTTGTAAGTAATGTGAAACTATGGCTAACTTGTTATCTATAAAATTTAACACACAAACAATGACTTTGAGAAAAGAGACGAGTACTGAAAAGGCAGCATATGGCACAGGATAGCGCAAGACAGGCAGATCTGGAAACGACATGCTGAGAATTATATTGTGTTAACACAACGCCGTTGTCCCAAACGCCATTTTCTCCTTATTCCTATTCACCGAATTAAAGATTGAAATACATGCACCAATTCGTCGGATCGTTTTGTGGATTTGAAATACAAGTATAACAGTTAAATAAACATTCTGCATCCAATAGCAGTGATTTGCTTATTTTTTTCAGATTTTTTTCTGATTTTTACTAGACCGTTAACAAACAGAACTTATCAGTGTAACCATGGAATCCTGGGTGGCATCGAAAGAATGCAGTCGTCGGCTGAGAAACGATCGAAATTGACAATTGATGGATATTTATTTCAACAACAACAACAACAACAATTAAAATACACAAAAATGCCAAATATACACTTGTAAATCACAGTTTTGAAGTCGAAAAGGGCAAGAATAAGTATGTCACTTATAACACTTTCCCAAATTACAATGGATACAATTACAATAAAAATATTATTACAATATGTAATATGCGTGATTACAACATATGATTTATATTTTATAAGAATGATATATCTATCACCAAAACCATGTTAAAGAATAACACTTTGTAAAGTCCAATATAGACAACACAAGTGTCGTACAACAACTCATTTAATTGTCGTCGAATAATCACAACTTTCTACTTCAACTTACCACTTGAAACAAAACGACCAATCAAATGCGTAAACAACAGTTATACAGTTATAATTATATACTATAACTATATAAAAGACGTCAGTTTGTCCAATTCGATGACGTAACATGTGACACATAATCTGTTTCAACTGGCTTCCCCCAGGGGTCAATATTAGGACCCCAATTATTTACTGTCTATATAAATGATATTCATCTTGCTAGCAATAAATTCAAGGCCATTCTATACGCCGATGATGCCACCCTCGTCGGACCACAGCCATACTTCGAGAGCGAGAACATGTATTAGATACCACCTACCAACTTAACTTAGAAAAATACCACCCTTCATTTTTTGGATAAAATATGCACACATAGCCTCTTCGGTTTCTCTACATTCACCAACACATATTTACTACGACTTTACAAAGATACTTACACTGACATAAACTGCTACATGTGCAGTTATCCTACCAATAAACATCACATACACAGAGAGGCAGATTTGGAAACGACATGCTGAGGCTTTCGCCAAACCACGGGATGCTACGGCTGCACAATGATGATGATGACTGTCTTTCGATCTATTACTTTAAGCACTTGTATATCTTTATCTTAAACATGTTTTGTAAACTACGATGGGAGCAACAGGACTGTGTAGTTATAAGTATTAGTGGGTGGGTCTGGATCTTGCTCCCAGCGGCCGGAGTTGCTTCCCGGTCGGACGTGTGAGAGAGAAGAAGAGCACGCAGTGTAGACAGTGTAGAACACTGTATCATTGGACCGACTGGGTCCAATATTTCCTACATCCGTACATACATACATACATGCATTAGATTACTAAATTTCGCAAAGAAAGAGTGCAACAAGTTATTTTAAGACTGTATAAAATGAATGTAGGCGGCGTAAATTACATAAGCATTTTTGAGGAAGGGGAATATGACACAAGCGGGAGTTGGTCTCTCGATAAGCCGCACTGGGAAATGCATGATATCAGAAGACGGATGAGGGTGAGGGAGTAGAGTTGAATTGATTTTGCGTTTCAGTGGGACATTTCTCGCGTTTAGAGAGGGGATGTTGGAGATATTTTTTCGGAATCCTCCAATTGCATCATCATTGACGCTCACCAAAAACATCAACAAAATTCACGAAATATTGGGGGTTAAGCCCCCACTCAAAATTTATATTGGTGGGTACCGCCCCAAAACCTCTCTTCAGATGCGTATGAGCCAATAGCTTCCCCGACCGTTCGATTGTTTGGCAATTTAAGATGTTCGTGCTAATTCTTCCACGTTCGTTGTTCTATGACGCCAGCATTGGTAATGAAGTATTGCTGAAATTGTTCTTGGTATTTTAGTCACTGTCGTTGCCCTGTCGTTGCCCTGTGACAAAATATTTGCCGGATTCACACAGAAAATGTTAAGAGACTTATCTTTAAACCGGTTTATGACGTACATTTGTTCGCAACGCCACGCATCCTTTCTGCAATTGTTCCAAGGTAAATAATTGTCGTACACGTGATACTAAGTCGCTTAGTTAAATCGCCTATGCTGTGCGTGAACGCTGCATAAGTGTAACTGTTTCTGCTACGTCCTCTACGTTCGTTACCTTTGACGTCACTATAGCTTCAGTGGCGATATATTGCTTACGCTGTTCGTGTTGTGTGTTGTGTCGACGGCAAAGGAACTGCCGAGATTGAGCGAGTGAAGGGCGTTCTACACAGAGGAGTGTTCGACGTCATTGACGCGGCGGAGTTGACGCGACTATGGGGAATAACGGACACACTCGGATGGACGGTCGATGATCTGACACAGCAAAAGATGCCGAGGAAGGATCGACGGAACTCGGCATTGTAGAAGAGATAGAGGAAGATGTTGTAGGAGGTGCTGAAGACTGCCAGAGTGAGCTGCACCAAGACCAGTCCGCTCGCCGCCTGGACGCTGCTCGACTGACCCGTCATCTTCTACAAGTACAATACACAAAATTCTTTGAATAGTCGGGGTTGTAGCGCCGGATTTATTAGGATTGTGAGCAGTGATTGGCCAGGTATTGTATCATAATAGTTCTCACTTATTCATAGGACTTCACAAAGAAATACGACTTTTGCCCATTTAGAACACCCATTTACATAATATTGAAGCACTCAAGTTACGTCTAAAACGTTTCTATCCCAAAGAAGTGACCCATTCTCGCGCGCCAGGGGGCGCTGCAGATTACCCCAGTCTCAGTTATATAGTGGGTCATCCTATTTGAAGGTAACCAATAATTCTGAAATTGGTTGCACTCAACTCTTCAGTTTTTGAATAATCAATTTGGTGATATCCCTTGAGAAGATGAACATGAAACCAAAATAGGAGCCTCTCAACCCCAGTATTTTTTTGGCTACAGCAATTTGACATTTAGAACTTCAATTTATAATTACGTTGAATTAAAAAATTTAATAAAACAATCAATATTTTAAATGTTAATATATATTGCCTTATTCAATTTGTAGTTTTTTTATAATGAATAAATCAAATCATAATATCAATAATGTTACGTTTGTGTTACTTTAATTCTTGTTACTTTTTTATGTAGTTTTCTGACAACCAATTAAACCATACTGCTACACTGCTACACTGCTACACTGCTACACTGCTACACTGCTGCTTGGTTGACAGATAAGTATCAGTTCAAGTACAAATTGTAAAACCAGTACAACAAATAATATTGTGATATTTTTCACACCAATGGGAGTTTAGATTCAATAGTTTGCAAGCAGCCACTAAACCCGTCTTATGTGAAAAGGATAGTTTGTCGCAGACATACTATCAATTCTTATTTGATTTGGAATTGAACTGATAAAACATACACATACATTTGAATAAAAAATCAAAACAGATTGAATTGGAATTGAATGAACTGATCAAAACAAATTACAGTAAACCTCGCCTAAGTTGGATTCAATCGAACCGAGTGATTTAATCCGAGTTGCGCAAAAATATGACTTAGCCGAAGATGACATATCCCAGCGCCAAAGGCAACCCTCTAAAAGCCCTTAGGTAACTGTAAATAACGCGGTAACTCTATAAATGTTGATGTCCACAAGCAACATACAACATCATGCAGTATTAAAACAGTTTTATGCTTCATTTTGGCACGGATCTCTAAGGTTATAGCTTACCAAGTGATTTTGTTGAATACTGCGATCCGACTTAGGTGAGGAAAAACACATTATCTCGGATCAAATGGACCGACTCAGTTATTCTGAGTTAGATGAAGATCCGACTTACACAACGATTTTTATGGGAAATTCATTACAAATCAATCGTTCCTTGGAATTCTGTCCGAGTTGAGCGAAGATCCGACTTAGGTGAATCCGACTTAGGCGAGGTTTATTGCATTTACATTGATTTCTTATGTAAATTTACATTTATAAATGGTAACAGTCCCAGTACACACAAAGGGTTTTATCACCTGACAACACCTGGGTGACATGAATCCAGGATAAAAACCCTTCTGTACTGCCCCTTTACATAACCCAGGTTGGTTTCCTTTGTTCATCATTTCTCTTATCTGCTCTTTCAGTCCCTAAATTCTCTATTTACACCAGTTTTATTACCAGCCTAAAACCTGATCGGTAATTGCAATTGGTACCTGCCTACGAAGTGGTTTATGGAGAAGTGGGTTTGAAGGGCTGGATCTTTGTTGCATCTCAAGTGATGGATGAGCTAATTACCTGTATTGCAGATTAGGCTTTCAAAGTAATTATTTTAAATGATTTGTTAAAATTTGAAACAGGTGGTGAATTTGCGAATACAAAACATAACACATTTTAATGTATATATATAAAACTGTGGGATATTCTTCTGGATAGAAGTAACCACAAGATTGTGAAGAAGAAGAAGATAAACTAAAGCGGAATGCGAGTGGACAATGGATGTGTAATGGTCTGCAATAGAAACAGATACTGAATAAAGATCATGTCTGGATTAATTATGGAGTGTTTGTTATCATTAATAATATGGTCATATAATGGGTGAAGGTAACCAATATGGGAAATTCATTACAACTCAACCGTTCCTCGGAATTCTGTCTGAGTTTAGCAAAGATCCAACTTAGGTGAATCCGACTTAGGCGAGGTTTACTGCATTTACAATGATTTCTTATAGAAATTTACATATATAAATGGTAACAGTCCCAGTACACACATAAAGGGTTTATCATCATCCAGGATAAAAACCCTTCTGTACTGCCCCTTTACATAACCCAGGTTGGTTTCCTTCGTTCATCATTTCTCTTATCTGCTCTTTCAGTCCTTAAATTCTCTATTTACACAAGTTTTATTACCAGCCTAAAACCTGACTGGTAATTGCAATTGGTACCTGCCTACCAAGTGGTTTATGGAGAAGTGGGTTTGAAGGGCTTGATCTCTGTTGCATCTCAAGTGATGGATGAGCTAATTACCTGTATTGCAGATTAGGCTTTCAAAGTAATTAGTTTTGATGATTTGTTAAAATTACAAACAGGCGGTGAATTTGCGAATACAAAACATAACACATTTTAATGTATATATATTGATTGAATTTCAACATCATAAAAGTGACACTTCTTCACTGGCATTTAAATAAATTATAAGACACAAAATTTAAAAAATCAAAGATTTACCTCACACACTTTATTTTAACATAAAAGTACTTTTATAATATATAAAATAGTAATAATAATATAAACAGTGAGTTACTGTTTATACCGTTACACTGTGACCGTTACTTTCTTCCCTCTAACTATAACAAGATAGCTGTGCATCTGGAGCCTACGAATGTTTGTAAAATCAAATCAAAGTTGTCAAATTGTCAATTATCATTCCAAATACACCAGTAGAATTGTCACTCACTTTTAATGAAATAAAAACATTGTCACTGTTATGAAATGGGAGCTGATTATCCAGCATCTCCCTGCTGCTGATTGATGGGTAGTTAGTGGAACCCTTATCAATGGTCATCAGTCAGTGATTTTTATAAGACAAATGTTCAACATAATGTATTTACAATAAATTAATTTTAACACACAAACACATTCCGTCTAATGTTATTACAAAACATTCTGATGGGGTCATAGCGACAATTCCAGACTTTTCTGCCCGGTGACGTTAATCAAAGTGCTATACTATCGCTCACGCGAATTGATTGCCGTTAACTTTTGCTAGTCGTCGGCTTTCTTCTAGTCTTCAATGTGTCATGTAGTTCTAGATTATTTCCAGCATATCTATGCCTTTGTTCACGCGGCCGTGATACCAATCAAAGTAAGTCAAATTCCCGGTGGAAGGGATGCATTCCTCTCAGAGCCAGAGCCGAGGCTAATTCTGTCTGAGGTTCAGTTCCTGCCGACACCATTCCCAAACTAGAAAGTTAACTAACTAACTAACTAACGTATATAACGTCAGATCCTGCAATATGAAATGGTCCAATATTGTCATTTAGGTACTGAATACTCAATACTAACCTTCTTGCGATCTGACTTCACCTGACAGCGCGCTCGACGGAGAATGTGCGGCGTTTCGACGGCTGTGGTCTGTAACTAAATATCGTCGGCATTGCCTCAAGCTTCAAAACCCGACGTCGCCGACGTTTCGATGGGTCTTGTCCCATAGTATTACAAATATACATCCACTTCGAAACACGTTTCTTCAAAATTAGCCGAACAGAATGAACCGTACAGCGTATGCCGTAACATGTGTACACGTGTTGACAACATTGCTCACGTCATGGGAACACTGTGGTAACAATAATGCTGCTCGTTTATTGGTTGCTTTTGGTCGTCATCAGTAAGATGGCTGCCTTCGTGTTATCGAAGATTTCATTATAATTTTTCACTTTGAGATAATATTACCAGTAAACCACTGACGTTAAAAATGTGATTATAATTGAAAATAGTTAGTTTGCATTAACTCTGTTAGGGGCATAACACCAAACAGTTCCCTTATGTTTCCCTTTAATACACGCTCTCTCGTCCGTGCGATGAAAGGTAATCATATTATCTTTATTAAACTATAACATTCATCATAATTACGGAGAACATACCGGAATGTATAAAATATAATGACAACGAAGTGTCCTGTACATGTAGAGAGAGAGCGGCTAGTGTTGTGTAGTGAAAACAACCAGAACTAGAATATAACATAGTCTAGTTCTTTGTAATGACGATAGTAAAGACAATTGACGCTACATATAGATTACATCCCTGATTAAAATGGTCGACAGTGGCGAAATAAGTAGTGTACAACTGCCCACAGGAATAGTTGAATGGCATAATGGCACCATATGTCATTATGTTTGTGCACAGCTATTGTTTCGCACGATATTCGACATGTCCCACCGGTTCATGTAAAGTAAGTTTCCATTATAGAACACCATTCATACATATGGTACGAGGGGCGAAACCAGTTTTATGATAACGCCGTGCACGACTAAGGTAATATATTTCAACATCTAATTGTAATGGAGGAAACATATATTTTCAAACTACCCCATATATGTCAAGATTCTCACCTTTTATGTGTTAAATCAAATGTTTGGAACGTAAAACTTAATGTGTACGTAATCCGAAAAACGTAACTGGACAATGAAGGATGTCTGAATACTTCGGGAAAACGGCCCCTACGTCATCGACTTGGCAACATGAAGAAGACGCTGACACAATAATGCTTATATCTACCCTCATGCCGATAACATAGCAATACGAATATTATTTGACAATTCTACGCTATCACGACTATGGCATATCGATGGACATGAACATCACAACCTCTCCGACCTTCGTGATTTTGAACAAACAACGAGTATCTGCGAATGCGGTATGGTGTTTATGTAACGATGCTGTGTTTTTTCTAACATTTGATAAATATCACTGTCACGACTGTCAACTACCTAGGAATCCTGTCAGGTGACGGGATATTTTGGTAGTCTTTATTAACGAACCAAATCGCTGGAATAATTTTGCCAACAGATTTAAAACAGAATATTTTTTATCAACAATACAATGAACCTGATTAGTGGACACTCAGTTCAAGTATTAGCGATTATACGTGTCATCCATTTTCATTATTATTACTATATAATATAGGCAGTGTACAATATGTTTTACGTCCGTTGCTATCATATATTATGAAGTCATGTATAATATACTTTTATATACGTTTTCTGTGGACGCCTAACTAGTGCACCTATTCGTTGCAAACATTACGTACTGCATTTTGCAAGGTTGTGAAATATTATGATGCCACTACGCCAATGACATGACGTATTAAAGGGTAACTGCAACGTAGTTGTTTTATGCCATATATTTAAATACATACTATTTAAGTATACATTGATAATGACAGAAATCTGTTCATTTATAAGTCACACTGAACAACTTATTTTGTTCGACTCCGAAATCGCTGCGTATCGTCATCTTTGTTCTACGCAAGTTCCAAGCGAATGGTTCGAGTAGCGCCTATCTAATCAATGTAAATTTTCGGATTTGTTTTCAATTGATTAAAAAAAAAAATGTGCATGAACACAAAAATATGGTGCCATGTTATACACGAGTTCGGAATAAAAAAGTGAACAAATTGAGTTTGATTAGCCAATCGAAACTCCGCACTTCTCGAACACGCAAGATGTATCCGCGATGTCGAAAGAGTTTAAAATCATCACTTTCAAATAAAACACGACATGTCTACTACGATACATGCAAATAGTAAGCGACAAGTGTACCATGATACACGCACACACGCACGCGCGCAAGTATAAGTACACAATCACACACAATCATCTTCATCATCATCATCATCATCATCATTATATATCATCACCAAAATAATGTGCCGGATGACTAGCTGAAAAAGGAAATAATACTAATCGCCAAACGACCAATGTTCGACTTACGTTCGAAATACTCATCAGTATGAGAAATGTCGTGTACTTGCTGCGGCAGGACGAGCGAGGCGAGGATCATGTCACTGACGGCGAGGTTTGAGAGGAAGATATTCGTCACCGTACGCATCGTCTTGATCCTCATGATGACGACCACCACACACACGTTGCTGACGAAACTAAAGATGAGAAACGTCGAGATGAAGGCTGTGAACGCAGCCTCACCAGCCGACAAACCCATGTTGCCGTTCGATATGTCTCCTAAATATCGTTCTTATTAGTGCTGATCAGAAACTGTAAATGTGCCTTAGTGAACTGTATAAAACTGGTCTGGTCTGTTTCGCATTCGTTCTCGGTGTGAAGTCCGCCGGAAGACATCATTCAGTAAACGATGCCTCATTAGTTCCGTGTTCGCTCGTTTATGTCATTTGAACAATCACTAATGAGCGACGAATTCAATAGTCGTGAGCGAGAGGGGATTGTCATTGCGAGTCGACACCTATTCAATGAATGCAGTAACCTACTTAACGTAGATACACCTCTCGATGAGCTAATCAGAACTATGATCATTCTGACTGATATCATCAATCTCCAAGCGCCACTGTTGAATCGAACAATTACACTTCTGCCACATGCTCCATGGCACTCGGACAAACTTCGTGATGGTAAACATAAACGGCGACATCTGGAACGTCGCTGGCGCTCAACGAAACTAGAGGTGCACCACAAGCTGTATCGAGACTATCGTGTTGAAACCGAGTACTATGAGAATCAATCGTGCTGTGTCGACCTGACACTAAGACGATGTTTCGGACTATGAACACTCTGACGGGAAACAACAGAGGCGGCCAGTTGCCCAAACACACATCAGATGCTTATCTCGCCATTGACGTTTCTGAATTTTTCTGTACAAAGATATTGATGATTCGTAACTCTCTGTGTTCCGATGACACTTCGTATCTCGTGATGCCACTAGATGACGATGTTCAGGTGAAACTTGATACGTTCGCCCCGACGACAAACAAAGACATCATGGGCATCATAACATCTTCGTCTGACAAGTCTTGCAAACTAGACCCTATTTGATCGTGGTTGCTTAAATCATGCGCTCGTGAACTTGCACCGGTAATAATTGCCATTGTGAATAAATCTTTCGAACGTGAATGTGTAGCTGAAGCGTGCCCAGATTAGACGAGACAGCGAATGTATAAATCATCCCTTGATTCTGACATACTAGGCAATTACCGAACAGTGTCAAATCTACCTTTCATTACCCGCCCCGAGCAACATCTATGAGCTAACAATCTGCACGACTCGTCGCAGTCAGCCTATAGGCAACAACATGCAGCCGAAACCGGTCTGATCAAAATGCAGAGCGACATTCTCCAATGGACGAGTTGCTGCACTTGTTGTGTTAAATTTGTGGGCAGCTTTCGATACTATCGATCATTCCAACCTCATCCAGCGTTTGGAATATACGCATGGCATTTCCGGCGATGCTCTGTAATGGATGACATCTTAATTGCACTAGCGAAATCAACAAGCCATCATCGGTGACACTGCCTCGGCTGGTGTTCTACTTGAATATGGCGTCCCACAGGGATCGATGCTTGACCTGAAACTATACTCGCTGTACTCACGGCCACTTGGAGACGTCATCAGACATCTACGCCGATGACACCCAATTATATATCTCATTCATGAACAGTAATCCCGAACAACGATTAACAGCAGTTGCCCGTCTAAACAATTGCATCGAAGATGTTCGTACTTAGCTTAAGAACAACATGCTCAAGTTGAATGACGAGAAGACAGAAGTGATCGTGTTCACATCCAAACACGGATTTAAAGCGTTACCTGAAATAGCTGTTCTGTCGGTGAACAACAACAATTATAATCGTCTTTCGTCCATGATCTTGCAGTTACATGAGATCAGTACCTACATATGACCCAACACGTAACTTCCGAATGCCGAACTGGATATTACCACCTGAGAAACATCGGGAAAATCGGTCGATACCTTAACAATGACGCAGCGAAGACACTCATTCGTGGTCTCACAACATCAATACTTGATTACTGTAATTCCTTACTGCACGGCTTGCCCGTGAATCAACTTGCGAAAATGTAGCGTCTGCAGAATGCATGCGCGTTCTAATCACAAGAACCAGTCGCTGCTCGCATATCACTGCCGTTCTAAAGGAGCTACACTGGCTTCCATCCATTGTAGAAAACAATATAAGATGACGTCACATACCTACCGTGCTGTACACCACCAAGCACCAGTATACTTGAGCGACCTGCTGTCCATTTACATACCAACTGTACCAGCTGCATAATCTTTCAACGACAGCTAAACACCTTCCTATTCTGGCAGGAATAGGAAGATGTTTGTACTTTCATTGTATTTAAATTAGGTCAATGCCGGTAACGTTAGCGGTTGTGATAGGGTAGATAGTCAGCTGTGTAGTTAAAATCTGCTCTACCATAATGTGTGGGACACAGGAAACAGTCTTTCAAAAGGCTATCTTATTTTTAATATATTAAATACTACCTTGGATAAACTTTAAACTACACAAAACCATGGCGCTGTGCAAACGGCAAATAAAGGCTAGTCTATGCCTAATATGCTCAACATGCGATAATTGGGTAGATTTTGCAAAGTCGAGGTGTGGGAATTCATGGAAGGAGGTGCAGATGGAGGGTTTTAACTTTGAGTGTCGAGGTTGTAAGAGTTTTGAGTGTTTACTGGCGGAAGTAGACGAGCTGAAGAAGTTGATTGTGATGATGACAGGAAAGGGTGACTTGGACAATGTCCACCCAGATGGTGAGACTAGAGAGATCAGTGAGAACAGAGACAAGGAGGCTGGTAAGTGGAGAGAAGCCAAGTAGAATGTGGAAGGGGGGAGACGGCAGTGACAGGACGGAAGGAAACGTAAGGAAAAGGGACAAAGAAGAAGGTGACAGAAGGAAAAGGGACAAAGAAGGTGAAGCCGGACGGAAACCAACGAAGGAGTTGCTCCGAGGCAGTGATAGAAAGGGTGAGGAGAAAAGCGAGAATATTCATGGATGACTCTTTACTGAGAAATACAGACGAGATACATGGTGAAGGAGAAAACGTAGTAGTTTCCTTACCAGGGGCCAAGATAGAGATAGCATATAACAGAAAAGATAGAAAGTGATGGATCTTGGGAAGGGAGGGACCATTCTAGTACACATAGGGAAACAAAAAGCAGAAAGGGATGGGTAACAGCAATAGTCCATAAATACAGACAGTTAGTTAGGAAGTTAAAGCAGACACCGTAGAACAGATTGTTCTCTCACGATTGTTGCCAGTAATGGGAGGAAGGGGCAGACATATAGAAACTGAAAGACGATGGCAAGCAATGCACTAGTAGAGCAGATGTGTGAAGAAGAGAAGGTGAGATTTTTATATTTATGGGGATACTTTGTTGTGAGGGAATATATGTACATGAGAGATGGGCTCCATCTAAACGGAAAGGGAAAGCAGTTTTTTCAGAGAATCTGCTGCGATCTATTGATAGTGGGACAGGTTGCATTTGTTTAAACTAGATGCGCAAGGGGGATTCACAATGAAGCGTGAAAGTGGAGGCATGGATAAAGACAGCACAAATAAATCGGCAAAGAACAGCCTAAACATTGTTTGGAAGTTGGATATAAATGCGTTTTTTTAAATGCAAGGATCATAGTAAACAAAAGAAATTAACTAAACATTATGGTAGAAGATACTGACAGTCACATAATATGTATAACCGAATCATGGGTCAACACCAATATATCAAATGCCGAATTGGGATTGACAGGCCATGTAATGTTTAAGAAAGATAGAATAGGAAGAAGGGGAGGTGGTGTTATTTTACATATTAAAGAATCTATTCAGGCTTATGAAATAAAATTAGGAAGAGACGCAGATTGCGAAGAAGCTGTTTGGTGTAACATGGTTACTGGAAACTCAACGTTAACGGTTGGGTTAATTTATCGAAGTTCAAACATAAGAGAAACTGAAAAAGTACAAAACGCTATAATGGAATTAAGGCTGAACAAACGGGATTGTATTATTATCGGGGATTTTAGCCATGAACATATACAATGAAAATCTCTACACAGTACAAGGAGTGAGGACCACAAATGTTTAGTTTTAGTACGTATAGTTTCCTTTCTCAACATGTGCTAGTACCAACCAGGGACGAAAATGTATTAGACATAGTTTTGTTATCACAGAATGAATTAGTTGACAATGTCAATTTATGTGAGCCACTGGGGAGTAGTGATCACAACCAGATACATTCTGTCATCAAACCAGCATGATGATTAGGAACGGGCTAAGCGCTGAACCTTGGTGGAGACCAATGCCGTCTTCGAATTTGTCGCTGATCTCTCGCTTTGATTTCACACACGTGGTGACGCCTTGGTACATGTCCTGCACTATTCTTATATAAGCTTCCAGGATGTTCCGCTTCCTGGTGCATCTCCATTGTACTTCGCGAGGTACGGTGTCGTACGCCTTTTCAAGATCGACGAACACCATGTCTAGAGGCTTACTGCTCTCTCGGTACTTCTCGCATAGGGTCCTGGTGACAAATATGGCATCCGTGGTTCCAACCCCAGGCCTAAAACCAAACTGACCATCCGAAATGCTCGCAATGTCTCTGAGCCTTTGATCGATGATACGTTCCCAGAGTTTCATGGAATGGCTAAGCAGCTTGATTCCTCTGTAGCTACAACAGTTCATGTGATCTCCCTTGTCTTTGTAGATAGACGTGAGGATGCTCTCTCTCCAAACATCAGGCATTCTGCCGCTTTGCATGACACTATTGAAGATTTTGGTCAGTTGAGACCCGCCCCAACCGCCAAGGTGTTTGAGTGCCTCAATAGGTATTCCGTCTGGTCCACAGCTCTTAACGTTCTTCATTTTTCTCAGCTGTCTGTCTACCTCTCCATGTGTTACTCCACACAGCGGACCTTGGGTCTGTGGTCAATATATGGTATTGAATCGTTGAGCAGATCCCTGAAATACTCCGCCCATCTCTTGATATTTTCTTCAGGCGTCATAAGTACGGCACCGTCTTTTGCTTTGACGAAGTAACCCTGGTAGGTATCTTTGGTCGACTGGTCTCTATATCTCGCCAGTCTATACATTGCTTTTCTCCTTCTCGGGTCTTCAGTATCTCCTACAGGTCTTGTACAACCTTCGCTCTTTCCACTGCTACTGGAGTCTTCGCTGCTTTCTTCGCCTTTTTGTACTCAGCGTGACCTTCTTGCGTTTTCGTTTGTTGCCACTTCTTGAATGTTCTCTTTTTCTTGTCTGTTGCTTCCCGGACTGCTTGGTTCCACCACTAGGTTTCCCGTTTCTGCATAGATTTGCCGCCCCTCGTGACCCCACAGTGACGTCTGCCCTTCTCTGCCATTGTATTACTGTAGCATTTCTGCTATTTGTGGATGTTTAAATCTACTTTCCTTAGGTTTATTTGGGTAAATGAGGAAGATCAAGCCAGCAGATAGGCCAACCGCCCCAGTTACGTAATTACAGCAACTCGGTTGCAGATGCGCTCAGTGGGGCGTTGTATTCTGTTGCTAGCGTTTCTAAGCAATCAGGTGGTTTCACTGTATCTTAGAGGGTGTTCCACAATGCCTAGCTTGAATTGTATATTGTATTAGCCAATAGAAATTTCATATGAAGTGTAAATAGGTCCGCTTATATAAACGTATGTTGTACGCATTTCGCCATCTGGGCGCTGGCGAAGGACTGGGTTGAACAAGACAGGGTTGAACGAGACAGGTTGCCCTGCTGCCAAGAAAATGGCAAATCAAGTCGTGACGCGTGGTGGGAATCGTTAACGTGGGTTACGCTCCCAAGCTTTCGTGTGTGTAATATTCAGCGTCCAGAGTGACTGTTCGAGATTCGAAGAAGCCATGCCGCCACGTCAGCGGTTTATTGAAACAACTTTCCGGCCGGCCCCAACGTATTTGCGTCGATGAGCGATAATCGCGACGCGCTCATCCAGCTCGGACCATCCTCGAACAGCGGTCTCACAGCGACATTGTCCGACAGCTTGACCGAATGCGACTCGTACCGACCGGCGGTAAGCGTATACTGCCAGACGTCGTCATTCGCGCGAACCCATTCACACGACTCCTCGATCGTTTGCGACAGGGCAAGACCTCTCGATCGAATCACTGAATGCGACTCGAGAATTCGTAGCGGCCGGCGGTAAGCGTCTACCGCCCGGCGTCGTCATTCACGCGAACGTATTCAACTGACTTCGCAATCGTTTGCGACCGTGCGAGACAAGTCGATCATAGAACGGATGCGACTCGAGAATTCGCGGCGTACGACGGCAATCGTCAGTTGCCCGGCATCATCACTCGTGCGGCCGAGATACACCGTTCTGCTTGTATTCCGAGCTCGGCGTGTTGACTTCAACAAACGTTCGTATAGATTCGAGATGGGACTAGCCCACTGTAAATGTATATTTTCTGATTGAAGTGAGGTATTATTACCCTTGACGTATTCATATATATATATTTGTTGTAACAGATTACTGTAATGAGAGTCCGCGAGGGCTGGCTATATTCTGTGTATTTATCTTATGGGAGTTATTCTTAGATAACACTTGGGGCCTAGTGTTTGGTCGTGTAGTGGTATAATCCACCTTAGAAAGGAAGTAGAATTTGAAAATTGAAAGATTAATTGTATATTTATTTTCTTAGTTAGATACATTCAAAGATTCAGTGTTATTGTTTATTGTGTTCTATTAAGATTTGGTTACGGGATTTCTTTATTCTTTTCATTTTTTGTTAATCGAGATACTTACCAAAATGAAGATATCTTGTTATAAAGTTTATTAAATTTTCCTCGTTCTTTGTTGCTTGTTCACAATAACCATTCTTTCTCATATGCGTTGACCTTGATATATAAGAACCCTACTAGACTGAGCCATCTAGTGTACGGAGACCTCGCTAATCCGTGACAATTACAAAGTGTTGTCCAATCATACTCTTCGTCATCCTCCCTGTTGTTGCTGACATCCTTGGCATAATCGTCAGCTACCGTTTGATCCTTGAGTCTCCACCACCTGATCCTGACTTCGTTCTCTCGTCGAAAGCAACTCACCTTCTTTGGTCTTATCCTCAGGTCCATCACGACCAATATATCTTGGGATACCAAATCTTCGCCCGGTATTGTTTTACAGTTCATGATGTCCTTCAGATGTCTTCGATTGGTCAAAATGTAATCGATTTGTGATTCCCTGTTGCCCTCTTAAATGTGATCAGCTGGCTTTGTGTCTTCGTGAACCATGTATTCGCGATCACCAGATCCATCGTAAGTGTCAGCAAACTCCACTACTCTGTCTCCTTCTTTGTTTCTGTCACCGAAACCTCTGTTACCGTGTGAGTTTGTGTCTCTTCCATTCATTCCAACGTGTCCATTTAGGTCACCACTAATACTCGTCGACACAACTTGCCGTGTGGTTCTCTCCAGTTGTTCATAAAATTTGTCCTTTTCCGACTCAGGTCGTCCTTGTTGCGGTGCGTAGTGACATCTCCCGTGTATGACCTCTCCCGTGTATGGGCAGATCAGTTTGAGTAGCATTATCCTGTCATTTACCCGACTGATCTCCAGCACGTCCTTCGTTCGATCCTCTCTCAGGATTATTCCAACACCATTTCTATTACTGATTTCTCCGTGGTAGAAAAATGTGTAGCCATGGCCCATGCCCTTCGCATTTGACCCTTTCCATTTCACCTTCTGCGTACACGCTACATCTACCTTCCTCCTGCGTAGGGCATCTGCAATTTCCAGTGCCTTGTCCGTCATGGTACCCACATTCCATGATGCCACCATGAGTTTACCAACTAGGTTCTTTAGCCGCGTCCGTTGGTCTTAACGCGGTAGCCGTCGTACATTTTTTTGGTCCACTCGGGCGAGTGTGAACTGCGTCGCCTAGAGGGGACGCCCTAGCATTCGTCGTAATAAAAGTGGAGGACATATTCATTTGATTTGGCTCGGTTTTTTACGGCCGGATGCCCTTCCTGACGCCAACCCTCCTCCTTTCGCATGCTGGGCTTGGGACCAGATAATGGCATTTATTATGTATACTAGATATAAATTTCTAGAAAGGCTGTATTAACGAGTCTACATTACATTGGTAACGATATTTTTTTTAATTGATTTTATGATTTATAATTAATGATACTCATTTTATAATTTCTAGAACGTTGCTGTTATAATATTTTAGAATAGTGCTTTTACAATACTTAAAATTACTACTTTAAGGTCATCAATGATCAGATATACTGTGCAAGCGCCATGAGCACCGGCGCTAAATAACATTTCATTGTTATTATTATTATTTAAAAAAATAATAAGTACAATAATGATATGTAAGTCATATTGCCGCACTGGAAATGATGAAGATTGCAACATTTATAAAGAAGCATTCAACCAAGCTACAACTGAAATTAGAAACTCAGAGAGAAGCTATGGACCAAAATTTGCTTATAAAATCAAACATGACAGCAAGAGTTTTTATGCATATGTTGGGAGCAAACAGATAGTTCAGGATAAGGTCGGTCCTCTAGAAGATAGTGCTGCAAATATAATATCAGAGGGATATCAATGGAAGAAAACTGAACAAGTACCTGGAGTGGATGGGATTACACCCAAACTACTATTGGAAATTGTAAAACAAAGAAAGTAGCATACAGCTTGGAACTGTTTTGAACTTATTAACATGTAAATTGCTTCCGGACTCGGTTAGATTCATAGTTTTGAAAATATGGCAAGTTACCTTTCGGAGTCCTATGTTGATCTTAACTGAGCTTTCGACGTCATCACGAAGTCTTCATCAGCGTTGGTCTGCGCCTCTCTCGGTCGTCATGTGACTGTGTTGGCAACTGTCACATGACAACACTTCCAAGGAGATCGCGGGAAGGTTGTATCCGGAATCTCTGTTGATTTCTGGTCTCCTCTCTCCGATTTCAATCGCTCACTGATTTTCCTTCTCAAGAAGTTGTTTTTCTGGAGAGCACCTTTCCGTCTTTAGCCGATATGTGTCCCTCATTCAATCTGTGTTCACCTCCTGCTGTGGGTGGGCCCCTGGTGTTTCTATGTTCTTTGAGTCGGGCTCCTAGTGCTCTGCTGGTTTCGCCTACATAGGTCTGATGACAGTCCGGACATCCTATTTAATACTTTACCCCACACATGTTGTTTTTGGAGGTTTTGTCCTTGGGGTTCACTACAATGGATCTTATGATGTGGTAAGGTTAGTGGTACGTCTCCACTCCATGTTCCCGGAAATGGTGGTCAATTTCTCCGGCAATCTTGTTAAATCTTGTTATATTCCAATTCTTCATATCTCTTAGTGCAGCTTCCACCTCCCATGGTGTTATCTCTGGTATATTTTCGTGTCTGTGTGAATTATGGTACTCTCTTGACTGCCGTATAGCTCGGTGTAGAATATCTCTGTTCGTTTCATGATCATATCTTGGTCTTGTATTTCTCTACCCTGCTTGTCTAGAAGTGTAATCAGTCTGTCTCGGCCTAGTGCCTGTGTTCTTCTGGCTTTCTTTCGGCTCTTTGATGCCACAATCGTTTTTCGTATGATCTCTTGTTTGTACTTACTAATGACAACCTTCGCTTTCTTTTTGAGGGTCTTGAATATTTCTGCGTAATCTATTTGTTTTTTACGATCGCCGTTATCCACCATTCCTCGTCTTTTCTTCATAAGTGCTCGTGTCGGTGACGATATTCTCGTCTTTCCATGCCTTGTTGCACTTATTGGATCATACAAGTGACGTTTACGCCCATGGTGTCGATGTCATTTACTTATTGTAGTATCTCGGATCGATTTCGCAGTTCGAGTTGGAATTCGGTCTGTTTTCCTTTTTGTGTGGTATCTTCACTTGGTGGTCTGTTGTTGATCAACTTCTTTCTTTCAGCCTTGACGTCCAATTTGATGTTTGATGTTGTATATAAATATCGAATATACATATATATATATACGTCACCATTTCGTATATATATATATATGTGTGTGTGTGTGTGTGTGTGTGTGTGTGTGTGTGTGTGTATGCCACAATTCCCTCTGTCATCATTCCTCTTCCTGCTTGCCATAGATTGGATTATAAAAAAGACAACGGAATACAACATAATGGTATCCAGTGGCCACCCTGGAGCCAGTTGGAGGACGTGGATTTTGCAGATGACCTCGCTCTCCTGTCCCACAGTCACCAACAGATGACCTCGCTCTTCTGTCCCACAGTCACCAACAGATGACCTCGCTCTCCTGTCCCACAGTCACCAACAGATGACCTCGCTCTCCTGTCCCACAGTCACAAACAGATGACCTCGCTCTCCTGTCCCACAGTCACCAACAGATGACCTCGCTCTCCTGTCCCACAGTCACCAACAGATGACCTCGTTCTCCTGTCCCACAGTCACCAACAGATGACCTCGCTCTCCTGTCCTACAGTCACCAACAGATGACCTCGCTCTCCTGTCCCACAGTCACCAACAGATGACCTCGCTCTCCTGTCCCACAGTCACCGACAGATGACCTCGCTCTCCTGTCCCACAGTCACCGACAGATGACCTCGTTCTCCTGTCCCACAGTCACCAACAGATGACCTCGCTCTCCTGTCCCACAGTCACAAACAGATGACCTCGCTCTCCTGTCCCACAGTCACCAACAGATGACCTCGCTCTCCTGTCCCACAGTCACCAACAGATGACCTCGCTCTCCTGTCCCACAGTCACCAACAGATGACCTCGCTCTCCTGTCCCACAGTCACCAACAGATGACCTCGTTCTCCTGTCCCACAGTCACCAACAGATGACCTCGCTCTCCTGTCCTACAGTCACCAACAGATGACCTCGCTCTCCTGTCCCACAGTCACCAACAGATGACCTCGCTCTCCTGTCCCACAGTCACCAACAGATGACCTCGCTCTCCTGTCCCACAGTCACCGACAGATGACCTCACTCTCCTGTCCCACAATCACCAACATATGACCTCGCTCTCCTGTCCCACAGTCACCGACATATGACCTCGCTCTCCTGTCCCACAGTCACCGACAGATGACCTCGCTCTCCTGTCCCACAGTCACCGACAGATGACCTCGTTCTCCTGTCCCACAGTCACCGACAGATGCAGGAGAAAACACAGCTTCTAAACACAGAGTCAACACAGATATAACTCATACTAGGAGGGGAACCACTGGAATAAACTGAATCCTTCACATACATAAGAAGCGTAATTAACAAGAGTGGAGGCACAGAACGATATATCAAAAGAAGGATTAAGAAAGCAAGGGTGGCATTTATCATTTCTCAAAACAAAACAAGCTGAACACCAAATTGAGGATATTCAACTCAACTGTTAAGTCAGTGTTACTATATGGCTCGGAGACTTGGCGAATTACACAGAACACACTAAAAAGAGTACAGACCTTCATCAATAAATCACTGCGCAGAATCATATACCTAAAGAGGTCAAATAAGGTACCAAACACTACACAATGGGAATGATTCAAACATCTACAAATAGAAAACGAAATAAAGAAGAGAAAATGGAGGAGGTTAGGAAATACCCTGAGGAAACCTCCAACAAACATCATACAACAAGCAATTTATATATATATATATATATATATATAATCTATATATAGCCGGTCTCCTTAACGTTTTGATATGTTATTGCGCAACGAATCCTTTTTATGTTAAGATTATCCTTGTTAGTGTAAACAGTTTAGGCATAGAGGAAATAAGTTGTGCCATTATTGAGAATTTTATTTTACCTTTTGGGTAGTTTTGAGTCTGTTTATTCCAGAGCTTTATACACACACACACACACACACACACACACACACACACACACACACACACACACACACACACACACACACACACACACACACACACACACACACACACACACACACACACATATATATAATATAGAATACTGGTAACCGTGAGTTGTTTTGGCATAAATTATTATTTTTTCGATGCTGGTGTGTTATTTCCAGCACTCCCATCAGTGCAGACTCTAAACGGAACTGTATTTGTTAAATGTTTTGTGTTTGGGGGGCTTTTATACACAAAAAACAGTACTGTTTTAACATGTGCATGTTTTGTTAATATGGCGAACGTCCGAAATGTACATCAAACGTGTCGCAGTGCCATCACAACCGAATAGGCGATGCCACTAAAACGTCTAGTTCTGTTTTACACACGTACATTGAAATGTCAAGGACAATTTTTTATTTAAAGAAAAAAAATGTAAATCGGTATTTTAAAGTTAAAAATAAAAAAAAATTCATAAAACACGATTTTACTGATAATTATCTCTACTGCAGTGTCATGAAACAGTCAAAATTATGGTGTTTTTTATTTCAAAAAAATTACCGAAAATAGGTAATTTAAAGTATTTAGAGTAAGTATAAATAAGTTAACGTATATATGTGCAACGTGGTCATGCCTTTAACAAATTGAAAAAAATATGTTCAGTTGTTCAGATTAATCAATGTGATTATTATAGACAATGATATAAGATCGTCAACATAACTGTAAAGAGGTATGTCGCTGCGCTTGAAAGTGATTCTGGCGCGACTTTATAACAACAACATAATAGCTGTTGTTAGTATGCACGGATTGAAGAGTATATACACTGTTTGAAAACAGACGCCATTGTAAATTCCTTTAATACGCACGGACTTCGGAGTAGCAACGTCTGGCACGAACTTCAAAGCAAACCCATAGCATGTCCACGTGATGTTATTGTATACTGTTCAATTTCGCTTTAAGCCAAAACTCGACGCATTGAGAGTTTACATTGGAGACAGCAATTTAATAAAAATTGTGATTAGCTTGGCGCGATCGTGAAATCTATCGTCAAGTCGGATTACCTAAGCAATGTTTTGCTACGTTCGTCCTGTTGTTGTGTGTCCGCAAAGATGGGCTGCAAATGAATAATTCATTCAACGGTACACCATAAACATTAGGAAATCATTAGCCTCACAACGGTAAGTATACACATTAGTTAGACAATCAAATTGACCAAATAAAACCACCAGAAGCGGCTCGAAGTAAAGTACGCCCCTTTAATTGCATGCTGATGCATTTCAATTTTTAAAATTAAATATTGGCGTATTAATATTTTTCGTTCAATAACTGTATTGCTGATGTTTGTTCAGTTGCCGTCTATAATGAAGCCATTGTGTTGTTATCGCAGTGAGATGTTGGTTAATGTAACACAAATAAAGGTAGTGTACTTATGCAATACGTTACTATTTGGTAATAGTTGTGAGTGACACGATTGTCACGTGTTGTGCTAGGTTCGATATTTTGTAAAGTGCACTACTCTTTAGTCCGTGAGGCTGTCCACGGACACGTCATTACAAGCACATCAAGAATCTATATACGTCAAAACATATGTATATTTCGATTGCTAATCGCGAACATACAAGTACGACGGCTGGTCGACCAGCTACCATGATGCACATCCTAACTCCATTCTTACAGTGCAACAGATGTCAGAAGAGGGATGATGGCCAGTCCAGCTAGCTTTCTTCTTGCAAGACAACTTGAAGGTTCAGCTGGAATGGTTGGCTAGACGACACCTTCTACGCAATTACGATATGAGTAATCGATGCGTGGTTGCGTGCACTCTTGTCGTACAGAGAGATTCCATCGACGGTTTCCGCTGGAAATGCACTGTGTCAGGTGAGCGTAGGGGTCTACGCGTCAACACGTTTTTCAGGAGTCGCTTGTCACTCGGGAAGATTGTGTGGTTATTGCTTAGTTGGGCGTCTGAGGTTGTCATGCAAGACGTGATGTAGCATTTGGATCTTTCCAATCACACCGTCATTGACTGGCACAATTTCGTGCGTGACATATATGCTGTCGACGCCAGGAACCATCAGAAGGTACTTGGTGGTTTCGTCCACAATAGTAGCCCCAGTGTTGTCGAAATAGACGCAAGCTATTTCTACCACCGCAAGTATCACCGCAGCAGGATGAATGACGGAGAATGGGTATTGGGAACTGTGGAGAGGGAAAGTGGCTGGTGTAGGTTGGAAGTTGTTCCTGTTAGAATATCTGGTACACTACAGTCTGTTATTGCGCAGTGGCTTTTACCAGGCACACACGTGATGAGAGATGGGTGGGCGGCGTATCAGAATATCTATCAGTTGAACGGCGGCATATACACGTGGACCCGCTTTCTCCAGAAGTCCATACACAGAATATTGAAAACTTGTGGATGCGAGCGAAAAAGAAGCTACGAAGGCAGATCGGCACGTCTCGACCTCTTTTCGTCACGTACCTACAATAATTCCTGTGGTTGCAGAAGCATAGGAACCGTCGAATGCGTCTGTCGGGACTACTTGTGTGTATTCGCGATCAGTACCCCCGCAGAAGAAACAAAACGGCTCTTTTCAGAGCGAACCATAATTACACAGAAAACTTGCCACATTGCCAAATATGTGTAAACTTAAAAAATATCGTCCAGCAGTATTTTGCCTTAAGACACACATTAATAAAAGACTATGTTTTCATTCTCATTACATGTACTTTCTACAACTGACTATCTGTGGTCCTTTTCTTAAAATATACGTCATTTGCCTCTTCATTAGCGTTGTACAAATGTAACAATGTCAACGTTTTTGAAGCAAATGAAGCTAGCATATGTATTATGAGTTGATGATGACATTGTACGATGATATAAGACGATTTATGGTTAGGGTAATGCTCTATTGAGTAATTTGGATATTACAGCTTACTGCGTCTCATTATACTAAAGGTGGAGTCAGAATCACACTCTGATATAAAGTAAGTTATATTAAACTTGATAGGTAGTGGAATGATTACCTCACTAACGAGACGTTTGAATTATGCAAATATACATAACAATCAAGAGATGATTGTGGCCGCTCAGTGGTTCATGATAAACAATATATGAATGGTTCATGGAATAATTATATGTTAACGTACGTCTCCGTAGCCAATGGACTAAAACACTGACAGTTTTGTTATGTATTGTTTTCAAACATATTGATGACATGTTGATAGTACGTAAACGAGTACATGTATATGTGGGTTTTGTTGTTTTTATGACAGATATTAAGCACTATGGTGGCATTAGCTATGCTGATAATATATCTAGCAGCTACCAGTGGTGTACGTATCTAGGATCTCAGAAGGGGTGGGGGCAGAGGGATCCACACTTATTCACCCACTATTTTATCATGCTCCCCTTAGCGCAGAAACGGGTTATATAAGGAATAAAACATTCAAAAGAGGAGTCATGGCCCAGTGACCTCCGTGAAGATGCCTCTGATAGCTATATCATTGAAACAGTGTGTGATGTCTATCTAGTCTAGAATTGGCATTTGAATACGATTGATAATTTAACCGAGCTTATTATTTATTGCTCATTTTGTTTTGGTATTATTACACAAGTGAGCTATAATAAAACAAGGTTTCCTTTCGGCCACACTATTTATCACAGCATTAACCAGGATATGACTGAAAATGTGTCGCGAGTTTATATCGTGTTTGTAATATTTGGTATCTTGTATACCTAGAAATTACAGTGCCTGTCACGTGTGTGCCATTTGCCATTTGCTGATTAGGAATTTGAACTGGTGTTACAACATATGTATAACCTACTCAAGTAATGCAATACACACTGACTGTATACACATCTCCACTATACGTCATCACAGGTGGAGATTTTAGTCATTATAATATTCATTATCTTCTTTAAACCTAGAAATTGCAGTTCCTGTTAAGTTATGCAATTTGCAAATTGCTGATTTGTAATTTGATGTGTGAGGTGTTAACGATGATTGATGTGTGAGGTTTTAACGATGATTGATGTGTGAGGTGTTAACAATGATTGATGTGTGAGGTGTTAACGATGATTGATGTGTGAGATGTTAACAATGATTGATGTGTGAGGTGTTAACAATGATTGATGTGTGAGGTTTTAACGATGATTGATGTGTGAGGTGTTAACAATGATTGATGTGTGAGGTGTTAACGATGATTGATGTGTTAGATGTTAACAATGATTGATGTGTGAGGTGCTAACGATGATTGATGTGAGAGGTGTTAACAATGATTGATATGTGAGGTGTTAACAATGATTGATGTGTGAGGTGCTAACGATGATTGATGTAGCTAATGAACGTTGTTATTATTATGTTATCCGTACACTAAGGCATAGGGGCTCAGGCTGGAGAGGAGGAGGGTGTCGAGATGGAGGATGTTGAGGAGGAGGATTGTAAGGATGAGAGAGTGGAGGATGATGATGTAGATGAGGAGGGTGAAGACCATGAGTATGTTGAGGATGATCTTGCTGATCCTGATTACCTGGATGATGAGTGGGAGTAGGTAAAAGGTGAAAGTTATTAGGCGATATCTGCAGTTACTAAGATAGCGTAAGCCTAAAGCTTATATCATAGCATTGTATAACACTTTTATCTTTTATCTGCAGTTATGGATATAAATCCTTGTAACATCCCTTCAATCAGTGTGAGAAATGTCGTGTACTTGCTGCGGCAGGACGAGCGAGGCGAGGATCATGTCACTGACGGCGAGGTTTAAGAGGAAGGTATTCGTCACCGTACGCATCGTCTTGATCCTCATGATGACGACCACCACACACACGTTGCTGGCGAAACTAAAGATAAGAAACGTCGAGATGAAGGCTATGAACGCAACGTCACTAGCCGACAAACCCATGTTGCTGTTCGATGAGTCTCCTAAATGTGGCACGTATTACTGTTGATCTGCAACTGTTAGCAATCGGTCGAAATGTGCCTTAGTGAACAGTGTAAAGCTGATCTAGTCTGTTTCGCTTTCGTTCTCGATGTGAAGTCCGTTGGAAAACATCGTTCAGTAAATTATACCTCATTAGATATGTGTTCGCTCTTTTATGTATGTCATTTTAGCAATCACTAATGAGCGATGAATTCAACAGCCTTGAGCGAGAGGGGATTGTCATTGCGATTCGACACCTACATTGTCATTAGACTTGGTACTGAATATTTGTTAATGAGAACACTATCCATTGGGAGATTGATTGATTGGCGGGAACACTGACGGGTCCAGATCGTTAAGAATTGGTGGTGAACAAAAATTGAAAAGCGAGTGGAATTATTGATCGATAAGTATTATTCTTGCGCAGCACTTACTTGGGCATTCACAAGGTGCAGACCTGAGAAGACGAAGTTGCATACCTACGAGGCCGAAGAGCCGACGGGAGTGCGAGTCTCAGGGGACGGGCGATCACGACGGCGGCAATTCAGACTGCCGTCTATTGTTGTTGTATGGGTAGATATAGGGTGTATGGATGTCGAGGTGTGGTGCAGCGCTTGGCAATAGCTCCTACGACAGCTATCTTATTGTTACAAATTTGACGTATTTCAATTCAAGGAACGTTTTAATATTTATCAGGTGCATGTATAGAGGTACATATATTACTTCGGACGTTTACATTTTACTTGAAAATGAATACTGGTGCCGGATTGTTATGGTTTTTAATCGACATTCGTCTACGCTTGCCTCGAGAACCGGTTGCAAACTTGTCAAGCAGAACGCTGTGGTCTATTCCTGGATAACACCGGACCACGATCAACTTTTGTGCAACCGCCGATGATACGCAGTGACGCAAGACGCACTTCAGCACTCGTATGTGTCAACAATGGCATCAGTAATGCGTTATTCTGGGACACAGTTGTTGTCAATTGCCGCCAATGCAACCAGGTAAACCAGATCTCCGGTGACCTGCTGTGTGAATCTTCTCCTTCACCAACTGTGCATCTTCAAGCGTTCGTCTACGAGACGTAACACCGTGGCGGTCGTAAAGTCGCAAAACAGATCGGGACAATAATTCACTATGCAAGAGCACCGACGTTGCCACAACAAAATTTTTTTTTGCAAGACTACTTATGTGAACACTTATCATCTAATATTAATGTTATTAAATTTACATATATGTTCTATTGATTATAGCAACGTAACCAACACACTACACGTGAAATCATTGTTAATAATAGTTATTTTGGGGATGACGGCGACTAGTTTACGTAATCATTATCATCTTATATTGGAATAATTAAAACAAACTGTCAAACTGGAATTGTATATCGTTTTGTCAATTGTTTTACGGATTGTTTATATTTGTATGTATGATGTATACAATTCCAAATAAAACCTACTACTACTACTACAAAGCCAAAATGTACCAAATATAATAACTTTACCATTGTATAAACAGAGGCAGCGCGATCAAGGCGTACGAGTATGCTACGTTAACGCACAATCGTGTCGGACAAAACACTCGCCATTGCTGATCATTTACTTGAAAACCATCTCGATATGATGGCGATATGCGAAAAGTGGTTGAACCCTTCGAGCGACGCCGGTGTGATTACAAACATTGTACCAAATGGATATTCCACCAAGCATACGCCTCGCCCTACCAGCAAAGGGGCCGGTGTCGCTATTATCCATAAATCCGAAATCTACTAACACAAACAGGATACCGATGCGTTTCGATCGTTTGAACACATCGAGTGCCGCCTGAAAACACCTACGTCATCCATGAGAAACGTTGTCATTTACCGCCCGCCGTATCGCATCGTGCATCGCGTATCGCATCGCGCATCGCATCGCGCATTGCATCGCCCATCGCATCGCGCATTGCATCGCCCATCGCATCGCGCATCGCATCGCCCATCGCATCGCGCATGTCATGTTAAAAGAGATTTTTGCTCCAAACTTTCGTCATAACATTTAGAAGTAAACAAAAACAAATTCTTTGTGCAAAACAAACCTTTGTGTAACCGTATACGTCATCAGCCATCATCACTTGTTCTGAACACAAAAATGGCTGCCTAAGTCTCGTTTTCGACGTACGCATGCTCATTACGGCATCTTTATAATTAATACCATCGCATCGCGCATCGCATCGAGCATAGTATCGCATCGCATCGCATCCCGCATCGCATCGCATCGCATCGCATCGCGTATCACATCGCGCATCGCGTGTTGCACGCGCATCGCGTATCTCATCGCGCATCGCGCATCGCAACGCGTATCGCATCGCGTATCGCATCGCCCATCGCATCGCGCATCGTCCATCGCATCGCACATCACATCGCGCATCGCGTCATCGCTCCATGGTGCTGCAGGTTGCCACACTAAAACGCGATGGCCCTTCTCGGCCATCAGAAGATTGGACTACGGGAAAGCGCTACTGGCTGGACTACCACGTGACCACATTCACAAACTCCAGCGAATCCAAAACATGGCAGCCAGAATCATCACGTTCACACCTCGCCGTGACCACATAACTCCGGTTCTAAAAGAATGACACTCGTTGCCAATCAAATGCCGAATCGAGTTAAAAATACTCCTTTATGTATTCAGATGTCTGAACGGGACGGCGCCGCTGTATCTTGCCAACCTGTTAACCAGGCACTGTCCGGGACGCACACGTTCATCTGAACAACTTTTGCTTGAAGTTCCACGAACGAACCTGGTCAGTTTCGGGGACAAGTCCTTTCGTGTAATTGTACCTCGACTATGGAATGCACTGCCCAATGCTATCAAGTGCAGCAGAACTTTGTCGGCGTTCAGAAATACACCAAGGACGCACTTGTTCAAAGCTCAATACTGCTAACATTTTTCACTTTTCATTTCATTTGAGGACATTTTACTGCATATCTTACTTTTATACATATAGATATATTATTTTGAGTGCATGTACCAGTATTTATTTATGTATGCGTGCGTGCGTGTGTGTGTGTGGATATGTATGTATAGGTATGCATATATGTAAAAAGAGTAATAATAGGTATAATTTATCTAATTTTATTTATTTATATTCTTTAATTAATAGTTTTAATATAAATAACTTAATTTGTTCTACAATTTATATGAAGTTAATTTTTTTGCAGGTTTTATTAGTATACATTGAATCGCCTGATTGAATTTTATTGTACAACGCTTTGAGCATATTATGGATATTGCGCTCTATAAATATTAAATATATAATTATTATTATACTATTATTATTATTATGTGTATTATTGGGGGTCTAATGCGGTTATGCGTACTTATCTTGGGTGTGTGAACTATTTACTTTGCTGCTCCGCACTACAATCCTCCCCATTATAAAAGGAACGGGATATATTACAGGGAATATAAAATTATCGAGTAATTATAATATAAAATGTAACATTTGACAATTACTTAAAACCGTGCATGCACCCTAAACAAACACATAATTCGCTCAATGTGACACATAGAGCTTTATAATTATCTAAAATATATATTTTAAGGTGTTTGTGTGTGTGTGTGTGTGTGTGTGTGTGTGTGTGTGTGTGTGTGTGTGTGTGTGTGTGTGTGTGTATGGTGTGTTTGTGTGTGTGTGTGTAAGTGTGTGTGTGTGTGTGTGTGTGTGTGTGTGTGTGTGTGTGTGTGTGTGTGTGTGTGTGTGTGTGTGTTTGTGTGTGTAAGTGTGTGTGTGTGTGTGTGTGTGTGTGTGTGTGTGTGTGTGTGTGTGTGTGTGTGTGTGTGTGTGTGTGTGTGTGTGTGTGCGTTGTCCATTTCAATGTTAATCTATGGTGTACAGGAGGCGTGTATTCAGACTTCCACCACCATATCGGTGATTAACACCTTCAAGGAGCCACCCTCTCTGCCAGGTGATTATATTTCATGGGTGGTTCGGGCCAGTTGTTCCTAATGGTGGAAGGTATGGCGCATCTGATTCCAGCATGATCTTGTTGGGCTCCAGACTACAGACCGTCTCCTCATGCTTTTCACTCCTTCAGTGGAGTTGTGTTCCGACAGTCGTCTTTCTCTAGCAAGTGTTTAGCAATGTCCGTTGTCGTAACTGACAAAGATGTTCCGATACTGGGGTTATAAGTTAGCCGGCTCTGACTAAGAGCCAGACTTGGCATTAGCACAGTATCGAGCTTTGTTAGTTCTGTTTCATCACTGGACATAACCAATAAACAATCATGTATTTCTGTTGACAGCCGGCTCTGACATAGCGCCTGACTGTCTAAAGAATTTCCTGAATTTGATGAAACAGAATGAGAAGCTGATAGCATAACTGGTTGATCGGTTACCATGCCTGTTTTACTTTCCTCTTCGCTATTTATATCAATATCCTGATTTAGGACCATATCTGACATATATCCTCAGACTAACCTGATATTTCAGTGACACACGCCAACAACTTCTTAGCGGGGTTCATGACACACATGCTTATGAGTTATGATGTTACCTCCGTTTACCACAGCATCTGGGATCCATACTTGTTTATGTCTATGGACCGGTTCGATAGCAAAATCGGCAATTGTTGCATTATCCATGTGACATTTAAGCATTCGTCCACTGAGTGGTGGCATAGTTGTTTTTCTACATAGTTTTATTCAACAGATAACAACTTCATTGGACAGATTCCGCTTCATGGTTGCAGGTATTACCTCGTCGCCTATCATGACTATATTGGCGTTAATGTCTAAAATTGCCCCCACCGATTTCAAGACGTCTAGGAAGAAGACAAGAAGTGTAACCCCACTACGAATGGGTCTGTTGTATCCATTATCAACACGTCTACTGGGTAGTGATTCTTTCCCACTTGGTAAGTAAATGGTAAATGGTAAGTTGGGAGAGTAACTTCCCTTCTGTGTCCTACACCCCGTACACCAATAGTCGAATTTGACTGAACTGGAATGTTGAGATTCTTAAGGACTTCCTCACTAATTATAGTTGCTTGAGCGGCCGTATTAATCACTGCTGATATTCTCTTACCCTTAATGGTAATCGGAAGCCCATGGTCTCCGGAAGTTTAGCCTCATATACTGTGACATTTGTTGGGTGTATCTGTTTTTATTTTTGAGTGTTATTTTTACATTTCGTTTCATTCTCCAAATGATTTACACAGGCTCACGTGTGTGTTTAACTCAGAATCACTGTCAAAACAAATAAACGTCTCAGTATCGTCTTTGTCACGAGTTAGGCCTTGTTTCCATGGGGATAGACTCTGGCCGTCTACTCTAGCCCCTATTCTTTTAGTGACGTGTTGTCATTCGTAGAAGCGTTTGGTGAGGACCTACTCCTATTTCTAGGAAAACTGCGACTCAGATGTCCTGTTTCCCCGCAGTTGTGATACTGGCCAGTGGAATTTGGTGACTGTCCACGGCCCGGCGAGTGCATGGATCTGGTGATTGGTATCTGCTTGGTGATCAACTATATCTCCTGAATTGAGGTTGACTGTTAGTGGGTGGCGTCTGTCGCTCTCGATCTAGACGTTGTTCCACTTGGATTAGCCCTCTCAATATTTCGTCAATCTTGCTTTCCTTTCCTATTTTCGTCAATCTTGCTTTCCTTTTTCTTCTTTAATGTTGCCGGAACCGACTGGTTCCTGACGCTTATCATTCTCCTACGGTGTTGTTGCATGGCGACCGACAGCCTGAGATGAAGCATACGTGGCGCGTACTAGTACGTCTTCCTAAAATGCAATCTGTCTCGCTGATACTGACAGTGTTCTGCCAAGGACAACCTTATGATTACTGATACTGTTGTTCACCTGTTTTAGGGCTTTCCTAATCGACTTTGGCTGCCTGTCACTGGCGGCTAAAGCTGCCCCTTCTATCTAACACCTTTGAGGAACAGTTCTGTGGCCCATTTGTCTATGGCTTTGTCTCCTGCTCCTTTGTACCCCAACGAGACGGCATGTTGGACCCGGTCAGCAACATTTTCCAGAGATTCGTTGACTTCGTGGAGATTCCGTCGCGCCACGTTTGGGTCTTTCTACTTTTCAAATCTGCTCTTCAGCAATTTCATAAGCCTAAGGTAATCATTCCGACCCCTGCGGGAGTGCATTCGTACATAATCTATGGCTTTGTCGCGCAGGCATTCCTTTGGCCTCTATAGTTTCCGATGATTTCCCCAATGACAGTGCTTGGCAATACTGTTAAACAGATACAGAAATGTTTTCCAATCACAAAGGTTCTCTGAAAATGTTGGTAATTTGTTGGGGGCTGTTTCGTAAACAATGTCGTTTATTCGGTGGGGGGTGCTGTTTCGTCGACGATGTCATATATCCCTTTCTATGGATTCGTAAGATGATACTGAATAATAACTCATGTCAAAAGAGTCGGACGAAGAAGAGGACGAAGACACGGAGGACGAATCTTCGCCCGAATATCTTGGCGATTTTGCAACATTGCCATCTCTCTTCTTCATTCCATTTTGTGGTGTAGTCTGATATTACCATGGGTTTTGTCATGTGCGTGATGCCCATTGCTTTGTGGTGTTGTGTCTAGTCCTCCCACTGGTTCACGTTTCACTGACTAGAACCAGTTCACGTGTCTCACTTATTGGAGGATTTGTTTTGCTAGTGGGTGATAGTAGGACATCTTTCCTGCGTCCTCCTTGTTCTAACAACCGCGAAAGACCGGAGCTCATTTCACCACCTATGTGTCTATTCATTATGCGATCCCATTATTCCATCTCTCTCGTCATTCTGTGATTACTTTCTTCCATCTCTTTCGTCATTCTGTGACGTATGCAGGTTATTGTGAAGCTAACCCAACCAAAATATAGCTAGATTTATGATGAACAAGAATGTCATCAACACGATAAGTTATAAAGAACACAAACACTCGTTAAGACAGAGCTAAATTACATGACAAACTATCCACAATGAAAGCACAACGACATGGTTAAAGGGTTACACCCAGTTCTAGCCAGCCGGTAGTCGCGTAGCAACCGACAGCGACGCGCAACGTTGACTGAATGCGGAATGCCCGGAAACTGGTTATGAAGACGTCTAATTTTATTTGATAACTTTCAAACAACTTCAGTGGTCGAATTTTACATTACAATTTACAACTTACAATTTTAATTGCAGCGTTGCCAGAACCGGCAGGTTCCAAACTTACGCTTCTATGAAACTGCAGCATTGTAAACTGTAAACAATTAGCACTCGATGATCGACAGCGAATGCTATTATTATTATTACATTATTATTGTTGCCTTAATAATATTCATAAAGTAGCTTGAGTAACAGTTGTGCTTAAAGTTAATCAGATAAAGTATTTTAGAACACTTTAGTCCAGTCAGTGATAGTAGGGTAACTTAGGCTTCGATAATATTGTAAACAAGATTTAATAAACCTGATTATGTGGTAGAATATACAGAACATAACAAACAAAAGTAACCAAAAAAAAATACTTACAAAATATATTATCTGAGTAAGCCAGTACCTGCCGCTAGATACTTTGATAACATAGCATTATTGTAAAAATTAAGCAAGTTTGGGTTCGGATCATTGTTGACACTGGTGCAGAAATTTCAGTCTACCGTAAAGTAATTGATTGCATTTAAATTAAGTCACTACGGGTAACATTAGCGTTTGTGATACGATAGAAATCCAACTGTGTTAAAATCTGCTGTAACATAAAGTGTGCTATAGTACACAGGAAACTTTCTTTCTAAAGGCTACCTTAGTTTTAATATCTTAATTTCTACGTAGGATAAACTGAAAATTACACACAACCATGGCGCCGTGCAAACAGCAAATAAAGGCTAGTCGACACCTGACATGTTCAAAATGCGATAATTGGGTACATTTTGCAAATTAGGGGTGTGAGAATTTATGGAAAGAGGTGCAGATGGAGGGTTTTCATTTTGAGTGTCGGGGTTGTAAGAGTTTTGAGTGTTTACTGGCGGAAGTAGACGAGCTGAAGAAGTTGATTGTGATGATGACAGGAATGGGTGCCTTGGACAAAGTCCACCCAGATGGTGAGACAAGAGAGATCAGTGAGAACAGAGACAGGGAAGCTGGTTGTAAGGAGAGAGAAGCCAATGAGACTGCGCCAGAGGGCGCTGTTGATTACATTAGTCTCAGTAACTCCAGGCAGATCGCCTTGCGATACTCGAAAATAAGCTCAACCAATAGTATCGCTTACTGGCAAGTTTCGGTGGTTTGGCAAGTAGACGTAGTTAGGTATTTGAATACACAACACCTCTCAGCAGCTCGTGATTATAACGGGATTACTGAAACTGTAGGGCGTCGCCTTGTAACTGGAGGGCTGGTCTGACGGTGTCTGCGCTGTTCTCACGGGTGATACAGCGTAGTCAATTATGAGTAGGATAGAGCTAACTTCCGACCAATGCATAGGACATCTGCCATAGTGTACGTAGGAGATCCGTGGCTTCCGAGGATGAACTTAATGAGTTTATTGATCTTTTTGTCATAGATACGTTTGTTTGTCTTCTCACTATAACAAACAAACTCACACCATATCATTATTAACAAACAAAGTCACATTAAATTTAAACAAACATAATTGTATAAGCAAGTTGTAAGTCAAAAATAATTCAGCTGTGTCAATGTAATAACCCCAAACGTAGCACACACTATACAAATTATAGACATGTGACACATTTTTGTACTCGAATTCGCCTAGAGTAAAACTCTATTTTCAAAAGTGGTATACCCCGAATCCGGGTGGAGATCGTGATTAGCTCTAATGCTAATTATAGAATATAAATAAAATAAGAGTAAACTGGTTCCAGTTAACAGAATGTTTTCTAAACTATTCAAAACTAACTAACTAATATTAAAACAGCCGACACACTAAGATAAATGTTTCCTTGTTCAATTCGTTACAATATACTATCACTCGTGGTTAACATTTCTCCCGTTTAGTCACTAGGTGGTACACCAGTCCACAGAGATAACTTGTCTCGGTCAAAGATTTTGTATCGTTGTCGTCTTGCGTGAATTGAAAAGGAAACAACAGGCTGAATCAACGGAATACAAATACAAAACAAGAACTAATTCAACTGACCGACGTGCAATTGATATAGAGCTCAACAGAATGACGTAGCCACAAAATACATCTGATTACAAATCACGTACGTATATTTGGAAATGGTCGCTAGATGTCACTACTGTATGCTCAATACAGCAGCACTTTCGCTGTTAATGCATTGCATATTGGTTGCGCCTGTCATGTAACTATTCACATTATATTATGTGTATTGCTTGACCACGACCCAGCGAGACTGTATCAAGAGATTACTCTCATGGCCACCAGTGGCGCAACACATAATAACAATGGATATTGGCGTGAATTATTGATTTTAGGATATTCGGTAGTTGTAGGAATGTACGAAATAGTAATAGAAGATTGGCAAACGGAAGTTAACTTTTCTAGTATGTCCGACGTCACCAACCTAGTTTATTGTGCTGTCTCCCGCTAACTTCCGTTTCGAGATATGAACTCTAATAATTTAGCCGATTTATTCTAGATAAAAGACAATAGGTTATCCAGCGGCGAGTCCTGTAAAGAGGATGACGTGTTTGCTATAAGACCACACGGACTGAACTACCAGGATAGACTGCGAGGAATCATTGTCGGATCACACATCTGCGGTAACAATTGCACGATCAAATTCAGCTTGTCTGAATAACTAATTCCTTATACCGACTGTTCTTACATACAAGAATGGAATACATGATTCAGTGATAACAGCGTTTATTCTACCATTTGCCATTTACAGCTGATTTTTAAAAGAAAAAATCAAATAAAACATCGCTTTTATTTAATCTCTAAGAGTTTAATTTTATAATGACTCTACTTATCCAGGTTTTTTTCTATTGATGACATACGACTTACAATACTCTTCCCCGACCCTAAGATGGACGATAGACCCAGACTTCCTTTATCTTCAACTTATCCTGATCTTTCTGCGCCGTGGAACCGGGACACCGCCAAACAAGTCACACTTCTTTCCTAGAGCGGTCACACTAAAATAGTAAGATATTTCACGTTATGATTTTCCCACGTCAATACGTGCGGCTGCAGATACAATCAGACGCATCCAGTTCACGGCTGCGTTGACGTGTTAAACCGACCGATAACTAAACCAATCAGTGGCTGCTAATCCAATTTATTAGTGATGCGAAAGAGGTCGGTGTCATAATCGTGGCAGAGAGTGGCGTGTGCAGGTTAGGTGCGTTTGGATGTGTATTATATACATCCACACGCGCATGCACACTCACGCATGCACACGCACGCACACGTACACTCACACGCGCACGCACAGACACACGCGCGCGCCTTGGGAATAATGATTTCTGCGTGATTTTCCCTTGCCACCTTGAACTCCAATGTATCCGCCCCCACTCCTTTCATTCGAACTATGTAATTGAGATTCTATGCTTTAGTTCACATCAATTAGTTTCCACTATATCATAGTAAAGTGTTTTATCAAACTACTCCGCAAGATGATGGACCCTCACAATACGTATGCATCAAAACATAATACTTATATTTGCGTCATGTGTGTAAAAATAACGAGGACATTATAACGCAGAGGTTGGGGCATAGTCTGCGTAGAGTCTCAAGCATAACACTATTGCGGTCAACGTGGAATTGTAAGTACATTTTGTGAAGAATGTTCCCACGTCAACAGCACAGCTTCCGTATTTCATGTGTGGAGTCTTTGGTGTGATTCAGATGGAGGGATTGCTAGTTCACCTGTGGGGGGCGGATACATAAAAAAAATGAAAAATAGCGGAAACTACGTTCCGCGTGATAACATAGCTGTCGCCTAATGTTGGGTCCTATGCCTACTTAAATACATGTATCCGCCAAATCAAACGTTCCACACACAGTACTGTCTTTCTCCGAGGTGCGTCAGCTATAACAAGACCAATTACCCTGAGAACATGATTCGTCTATAAACGAGGTTTGGAATAGTGTAACAACGGGACATGTAGGTGCACCGATGAATAAGGCACACATCTAAAGCGGCAGTCTACGGCGGTTCCAATAGGAGCGAATGATAGCAAGTTAATTCAACGAACTAATTTGTACAGTACATAATGTACTGCACATAACGTACCCATAAACAAGTGACAGTGTGTCATGTACACTGGACATATCGTGGTCCATTGCAAATGTAGTTATTAGGTCATTGGAGGGAAACGTGTTGAACCGAAACTGAACATCATGAACTTGTTCAAGAGTTAGGGTTAGCAGTTTAGTACATATTAGTGTCGCTGCTTTGATTGTATCATTTTCAACGAAAACAAGGTCATCACTGTGAATATTGTATTTTGTATTGTATTTATAAATGAACATCTTTATTATTTGCATGACTTCTGCAATTTCCTTTCATCATATTATGTACTTGTAAATCCGTTGCATGTGTTGAATTTTCTCGCATTTATTCGACCAAGTTGAGAAATGGAGTTCCAAGTGGCAGGGGAAAATCACGCAAAAGTCATTATTCCCAAGGTGCGCGCGTGTGGCTGTGCGTGCGCGTGCGAGTGTGCGTGTGCGTGTGCGTGTGCGTGCGAGTGCGTGTGCATGCATATAATACACCTCCAAACGTACCTAACCTGCATACGCCACTTTCTGCCACGATTATGAACGTGATCTCTTTCGCATTACTAATAAATTGGATTAGCAGCCACTGATTGGTTTAGTTATCGATCGGTTTAACACGTCAACGCAGCCGCGAACTGGATGCGTCTGATTGTATCTGCAGGCGCACGTATTGACGTGGGAAATCATAACGTGAAATATCTTACTATTTTAGTGTGACCGCTCTAGGAAAGAAGTGTGATTTGTTTTACATTGGTGGGTACCGCCCTAAATTCCCCTTCCGATGCGTATGAGCCATTAGCTTCCGCGACCGTTCGATTGTTTTGGCAATCGTGTTAAGTTAAATCTAGTTAAACCTTGTTACATTTGGGTATATTGTTACCTTGGTAAATCAATGCTATATGTTGGTCATTTACTGACAATGTAGCAGATGAGAGCAACTGTTACATTAGATGTTCGTGCTAATTCCTCCACGTTCGTTGTCCTATGACGCCAAGGCAGTTTCGGTAACAAAGTATTGCTTAAATTGTTCTTGCTATTTTATTCACTTTCAGTGAAGAAATATTTGCCGGGTACGAAGAAAGTCTAAAGAGACTTAAGTTTAAACAGGTTTCTGACGTACATACATTTGTTCACAACGCCAAGCATCCTTTCTGCAATTGTGTCAAGCTGCGTAGTTGTCGTACACGTGAAGTTAATTCGCTTAGTTAAACCGCCTACGCTCTGCGTGAACGCTGCATAAGTGTAACTGTTCCTGCTACTTCCTCCACGTTCGTTACCTTTGACGTCACTACAGCTTCAGTGGAGATATATTGTTTACGCTGATCGTGTTGTGTGTTAAACTTTCGACATGTGTCGACGGCGCAGGAACTGCCAAGATTGAGCCAGTGACGGGCGTTCTACACAGACGAGTGTTCGATGTCTTTGACGCGGCGAAGTCTGCGCAACTATGGGGCATAACGGACACAGTCTGATGGACGGTTGATGACCTAACAGAGGAAAAGATGCCGAGGAAGGATCGACGGAACTCGGCATTGTAGAAGAGATAGAGGAAGATGTTGTAGGAGGTGCTGAAGACTGCCAGAGTGAGCTGCACCAAGACCAGTCCGCTCGCCGCCTGGACGCTGCTCGACTGACCCGTCATCTTCTACAAGTACAATATACAAATCTCTTTGAATAGTCGCAGTTGCAGCGCCGGATTTATTAGGATTGTGGGCAGTGATTGGTCAGTTATCGTATTATAAAAGTGTTCACTCCTTCTTACCGTCTACAATAGGGACTACACAACAAAATACGACTTTTGTCCATTTAGAACACCCATTTGCATCACACTGAAGCACTTAAGTTACGTCTAAAACGTTTCTATCCCAACGAAGTGATCCATTCTCGCGCGCTAGGGAGCGCTGCTGATTACAGCAGTCTCATTAGCGTACGCAGGACTTCACACCCCCTGGACAACTGCCCCGTCTGCCCAGCCCGAAACCCTGCACTGCGTAGTTGGTGTAGTGTGAACATATTAAAAAGGGTATTGACAATATTCCCACAAGGACGGATGAACAAACTTTGGATTGGCGACAAGCAAATACCATGCTTGTCCACATGCCATAGCAGAACACACGCGCATACATTATATAGGGAGATAGTATGTTCCTCTACCCAGCATTTGCCAGCGTGTGTAAACAATCAAGGCAATGAAACAATAATATACAAACAAATACTTACGGCTTTAACTAGAAGCACGAAGTAGGGAAGCCATGCGAAGGAAAACAAGACTGCGATGATGATCAACATCTTAACGATCCTCTTCCGGTTGTTAGACACGAACGATGACGTCAGACCCCCCGTCGACTGCTGTCCTTGCCGCAAGAAGAACGCCACAAGACGGTAGTAGCGACTGAAGATGACTGTTTGAGGTATTATGTACGACGCGGACAGGATAAAGACAGCATTGACTCTGTCAAAGACGTCCGATTTGGGCATACACGACAACTGTGATGTCGTGTTGCCGCCATCTTGTGATGTCACCGGCACGAGGTAGACGGAGTAGTCAACAAATGTTGGCGTTGCCACCAGGGCTGCCAATGTCCATATTCCACCAATGATCGCCAACGCCCTCTTGTGGGAGATGGTGTATACATGTCCCAAAACGATGGCTCTGAAACAAAGAATTCGCATTGTTTCGCTTCACTTCATAACATTTCTAGGTGAACGGTTATCAGCGTATAAAACATATTTCCTTTCCTTTTTAACAATTATTGTTTACAAAAGAATGCAAATTAGGCCAAACAACACACATTCTTCAGAACAACAACATAAAATGTGCTGCTTCTCAAATTAATCTTCGTTAAAGCAATCGTGGGTTGAGAGCATTTTCACAAATGAACTGCCATGCCGAAGCAGGTGGGAGTTTTAATTAGGGTCGATTTTTTTAGAAATGATTTCAAAACGAAACGTACAAAAAATTAATTGCGGACGTAGTTTTAAATTATCTGCGCCACCTACCGGTAGCGTTCTTCAGCCAGCGCCACCATGCTGTAGATGGAGCACGTGATGCTGAAGACAGGCAGACAATTGACCAGCTTACATAGGATCTCCGCTGAAACAAAGCGTCGACGTCCTTATGTCAACGTATATAAGACTTGTCATTAAAAAACTGTACTAAACATCGCATTAGAAACAGCAACGTTCGTCTATGTACGCTTTGCATGTATACTTTACTTGTTAATAATGAAATGACAAGACGCATGCGACGCGATAGGAGCTTGCCGGTATTTATTAATTACCTGTGTGTGTGTGTGTGTGTGTGTGTGTGTGTGTGTGTGTGTGTGTGTGTGTGTGTGTGTGTGTGTGTGTGTGAGTGAGAGAGTGTGTGAGTGAGTGAGTGAGTGAGCGTTTGTGCGTGCGTTTGTGCGTTTGTGCGTGCAAGCATGTCAATTTCTAATGTGACCTCTGATAGCTAACTGAACTATGTGTAGCTGGAGTCACAACAAACGTACGGCATAGAGCCGATAATATTATGTCTGGTCGAATAACCCCGATATCACGAATAGGCCGCGTGCGGGGCGCAATGTAACCAGCGAAACATGACGATAGACTCCGCGTAAAGCGAATGTATACTGGAAGAAGGAACGATGTAGACATTAGCGGCCCATATGCATCTTTTCACAACAGGGGGTTCACAGTTTTCCCAATACAGACTCCAGTGGCGCCACAAGTTCGTGTGGGATTATATTTTATTTTGACATTGTAGAGGGCGCCATTTGTTCGCGGGAGTTCACCTCCATAATGCAGAGGGTCGGAATTCTAGCTGACAGTACAATAAAGTAGGATGTGAGGTTCGTGAACAGTGTGGTTTCATCTTATATTCAAACATCACATTAACATCACCAGTAGGCCATTAGCGAGGCTGTTTCGGGGGGGAGTAGGATTCATATATGTGGACTGTTGATATTTGTCCCATTTTGTTGCTAATTAAGCATAATGTATACCCAATTCTACTACTTCAAACTTCAAAGCACTACTGAATCCCTTTAGTCATGAGGGTGTCACACTGTCCCAGTGTCTTGTGCTATGTAAACTCTCATAACCTCGATGGTAAAACTCACTGAGAGCCATAATTCTCAGGGGTGGGGGGGGGGGCAATCATAAACCTAATAAAACTAGTGGAATATTCCATTGTTCTAGGATACTTAAATCATGTTGTAGTAGTCTGCATAAAGACTGATGCAGCAACGCTATATGCATAACTGAATGGTCTGCGTAGGCTGCATTTATGAATATATTTATATATGTGTCAAGACAAGTTGTATAACTGGTTCGAAATTGTTTATAGAAGTTTCCTTTTTACCACGAAGGGTTCCATACTAGTTAAGAATTTCTTTCAAGACATTTGCATTTAATTTTTTTTAAATCATTTGCATTTTTTCAAAACAATTACATTTGCACTTGAATAGTTTAAAAACATTTGCATTTGTATTTTGTCAAAACACTTGCATTTCCATATTTTATAAACATTTGTATTTGCGTTTGCATTTGATTCATTTCAAACATTTGCATTTGCATTTGCGTATGAATAATTTCAAAACCTAGCATTTGCGTTTGCATTTAAATGCAACCATGTATCATTGCATTTGCACTTGCATTTGAATTCTTTGAAACATTTGCATTTGCATTTAAATGAGATCACTCACATTTGAACCTATGCTTGGTGTGTGACCCTTGTATACGTGTAGCTCTTGCATTTTGCATAGGTATTGCCTATGTCCATTTAGGTATGACGCCATTTATAACCAAACTACTTCGAATAAGGCCATTTAGTCTTAACTTTTGGCAGATTTGTATATACAACCGGCCCAAAAAATGCAAACAGCAGTGTCACCGTTTCAACGAACGGTAATTTACTATATCATCATCACATCCAAACAAAAATCAACAAATGTATCTTGACAGATATATGGCCATTAGCGAATGCAATCTCGGAGGTGTTGTGCCGAACGACAAACTGAAACTGAAACTAATCGCCACGATCAAAGAACAGAGACTAGGAGTAGGATTCATATATGTGGTCTGTGGATATTTGTCCCATTTTGTTGCTAATTAAGCATAATGTATACCCAATTCTACTACTTCAAACTTCAAAGCACTACTGAATCCCTTTAGTCATGAGGGTGTCACACTGTCCCAGTGTCTTGTGCTATGTAAACTCTCATAACCTCGATGGTAAAACTCACTGAGAGCCATAATTCTCAGGGGTGGGGGGGGGGGCAATCATAAACCTAATAAAACTAGTGGAATATTCCATTGTTCTAGGATACTTAAATCATGTTGTAGTAGTCTGCATAAAGACTGATGCAGCAACGCTATATGCATAACTGAATGGTCTGCGTAGGCTGCATTTATGAATATATTTATATATGTGTCAAGACAAGTTGTATAACTGGTTCGAAATTGTTTATAGAAGTTTCCTTTTTACCACGAAGGGTTCCATACTAGTTAAGAATTTCTTTCAAGACATTTGCATTTAATTTTTTTTTAATCATTTGCATTTTTTCAAAACAATTACATTTGCACTTGAATAGTTTAAAAACATTTGCATTTGTATTTTGTCAAAAAACTTGCATTTCCATATTTTATAAACATTTGTATTTGCGTTTGCATTTGATTCATTTCAAACATTTGCATTTGCATTTGCGTATGAATAATTTCAAAACCTAGCATTTGCGTTTGCATTTAAATGCAACCATGTATCATTGCATTTGCACTTGCATTTGAATTCTTTGAAACATTTGCATTTGCATTTAAATGAGATCACTCACATTTGAACCTATGCTTGGTGTGTGACCCTTGTATACGTGTAGCTCTTGCATTTTGCATAGGTATTGCCTATGTCCATTTAGGTATGACGCCATTTATAACCAAACTACTTCGAATAAGGCCATTTAGTCTTAACTTTTGGCAGATTTGTATATACAACCGGCCCAAAAAATGCAAACAGCAGTGTCACCGTTTCAACGAACGGTAATTTACTATATCATCATCACATCCAAACAAAAATCAACAAATGTATCTTGACAGATATATGGCCATTAGCGAATGCAATCTCGGAGGTGTTGTGCCGAACGACAAACTGAAACTGAAACTAATCGCCACGATCAAAGAACAGAGACTAGGAGTAGGATTCATATATGTGGTCTGTGGATATTTGTCCCATTTTGTTGCTAATTAAGCATAATGTATACCCAATTCTACTACTTCAAACTTCAAAACACTACTGAAACCCTTTAGTCATGAGGGTGTCACACTGTCCCAGTGTCTTGTGCTATGTAAACTCTCATAATCTCCTGGGTGAAACTCACTGAGGGCCATGATTCACAAGGGGGAGCAATCATTAACTTGATAAAACTAGGTGAATATTCCATTGTTCTAGAATACTTAAATCATGTTGTAGTGGTCTGCATAAAGACTGATGCAGCAGCAGTCAGCTCTACGCAACGCTATATGCATAACTGCATGGTCTGCGTAGGCTGCATTTATGAATATATTTATATATGTGTCAAGACAAGTTATATCACTGGTTCGAAATTGTTTATAGAAGTTTCCTTGTTACCACGAAGGGTTCCACACTAGATAATAATTTCTTTCAAGACATTTCCATTAATTTTTTTTCAAAACATTTGCATTTTTTTCAAAACATTTGCATTTGCACTTGAATAGTTTTAAAACATTTGCATTTGTATTTGTATTTTGTCAAAACACTTGCATTTGCATTTGAATATTTTTTAACATTTGCATTTGCGTTTGCATTTGATTCATTTCAAACACTTGCATTTGCATATGAATAATAATAAAAAACTAGCATTTGCATTTAAATGCAACCGTGTATCAGTGCACTTGCATTTGCACTTGCATTTGAATCCTTTCAAACATTTGCATTTGCATTTAAATGAGATCACTCGCATTTGAACCCAAGCCTGGTGTGTGACCCTTGTATGTGTGTAGCTCTTGGTTTTAGCATAGGTATTGTCTATGTCCAATTAGGTATGACGCCATTTATAACCAAACTACTTCGAATAAGGCAATTTAGTCTTAACTTTTGGTAGATTTGTATGCACAACCGGCCTAAAAAAATGCAAACAGCAGTGTCACCGTTTCATCGAACGGTAAATTACTATATCATCATCACATTCAAACAAAAATCAACAAATGTATCTTTATAGATATATGGCCATTGGCGAATGCAATCTCGGAGGTGTTGTGCCGAACGACAAACTGGAACTGAAACTAATCGCCACGATCAAAGAACAGAGACTTACGTTCGAAATATTCATCAGTATGATAAATGTCGTGTACTTGCTGCGGCAGGACGAGCGAGGCGAGGATCATGTCACTGACGGCGAGGTTTGAGACGAAGTTGTCTTCACGATGACGACGATCACACACAGGTTGCTGACGAAACTAAAGACGAGAAACGTCGAGATGAAGGCCGGTAACGCCGCCTCACCGGTCATCAAGGTCATATTGTTTTTCTCTGTATCTCCCAACGATGAGTTCACGAGGTCTTCAGGATTGTATTTGTCCGACTCATAGCAATATATGTCACTGTTCTTTCGTGGCACATTTCATGTATTTCTTGTTCTGCAATTTCTGTATGTCTAACTTTCTGTATCTGTCTCTCTGTCTATGTGTCTGTCTTTGTGTCTGCGTGTCCGCTCACCTATTGTCATCCGTCACATACATCAAGCGACATTATTGAGGATGTCAAACCCCCTGCAGTGAACTTGCATTAGGAACCACCTTTGTTTGTGTGTTCAGTGTCAGTTGTATGCAGAGGGTCGGGTTTCTAGCTGACAGGACAATAAAGTAGGATGTGAGGTTCGTGGACCGTGTTGTTTCATCTTATATTCAAACACCACATTAACATCACTAGCAGACCATTAGCGAGGTTGTTTTGGGCGGGGAGAGGGGTGGGGGTGTAGGATTCATATATGTCGTCTGTGGATATTTGTCCCATTTTGTTGCTAATTAAGCATAATGTATACCCAATTCTACTACTTCAAACTTCAAAGCACTACTGAATCCCTTTAGTCATGAGGGTGTCACACTGTCCCAGTGTCTTGTGCTATGTAAACTCTCATAATGTCCTGGGTGAAACTCAATGAGGGCCATGATTCACAAGGGGGAGCAATCATTAACTTGATAAAACTAGGTGAATATTCCATTGTTCTAGGATACTTAAATCATGTTGTAGTGGTCTGCATAAAGACTGATGCAGCAGCAGTCTGCTCTACGCAACGCTATGTGCATAATTGCATGGTCTGCGTAGGCTGCATTTATGATTATATTTATGTGTCAAGAAAAGTTATATCACTGGTTCGAAATTGTTTATAGAAGTTTCGTTGTTACCACGAAGGGTTCCACACTATATAAGAATTTCTTTCAAGACATTTCCATTTAATTTTTTTTTTAAACATTTGCATTTTTTTCAAAACATTTGCATTTGCACTTGAATAGTTTAAAAACATTTGCATTTGTATTTTGTCAAAACACTTGCATTTGATTTTTTTTTAAAGATTTGCATTTGTGCTTGCATTTGATTCATTTCAAACACTTGAATGAATAATAAAAAAAACTAGTATTTGCATTTAAATGCAACCGTGTATCAGTGCACTTGCATTTGTACTTGCATTTGAATCCTTTCAAATATTTGCATTTGCATTTAAATGAGATCACTCGCATTTGAACCCATGCCTGGTTTGTGACCCTTGTATGTGTGTAGCTCTTGCATTTAGCAGAGGTATTGCCTATGTCCATTTAGGTATGACGCCATTTATAACCAAACTACTTCGAATAAGGCCATTTAGTCTTAACTTTTGGTAGATTTGCATACACAACCGGCCCCAAAAAAATGCAAACAGCAGTGTCACCGTTTCATCGAACGGTAATTTACTATATCATCATCACATTCAAACAAAAATCAACAAATGTATCTTGATAGATTTATGGCTATTGGCGAATGCAATCTCGGAGGTGTTGTGCCGAACGACAAACTGAAACTGAAACTAATCGCCACGATCAAAGAACAGAGACTTACGTTCGAAATATTAATCAGTATGATAAATGTCGTGTACTTGCTGCGGCAGGACGAGCGAGGCGAGGATCACGTCACTGACGGCGAGGTTTGAGACGAAGTTGTTCGTCACCGTGCGCATCGTCTTGATCTTCACGATGACGACGATCACACACAGGTTGCTGACGAAACTAAAGACGAGAAACGTCGAGATGAAGGCCGGGAACGCCGCCTCACCGGGCATTAAGGTCATATTGTTTTTCTCTGTATCTCCCAACGATGAGTTCACGAGGTCTTCAGGATTGTATTTGTCCGACTCATAGCAATATATGTCGCTGTTCTTTCGTGGCACATTTCATATATTTCTTGTTCTGCAATTTCTGTATGTCTAACTTTCTGTATCTGTCTCTCTGTCTGTGTGTCTGTCATTGTGTCTGCGTGTCCGCTCACATATTGTCATCCGTCACATACATCAAGCGACATTATTGAGGATGTTAAACCCCCTGCAGTGAACTTGCATTAGGAACCACCTTGGTTTGTGTGTTCAGTGTCAGTTGTATGCAGAGGGTCGGGTTTCTAGCTGACAGGAAAATAAAGTAGGATGTGAGGTTCGTGGACCGTGTTGTTTCATCTTATATTCAAACACCACATTAACATCACTAGCAGATCATTAGCGAGGCTGTTTTTGTCGGGGAGGGGGTGGGGGAGTAGGATTCATATAATTTTATGTGGTCTGTGGATATTTGTCCCATTTTGTTGCTAATTAAGCATAATGTATACCCAATTCTACTACTTCAAACTTCAAAGCACTACTGAATACCTTTAGTCATGAGGGTGTCACACTGTCCCAGTGTCTTGTACTATGTAAACTCTCATAATGTCCTGGGTGAAACTCAATGAGGGCCATGATTCACAAGGGGGAGCAATCATTAACTTGATAAAACTAGTGGAATATTCCATTGTTCTAGGATACTTAAATCATGTTGTAGTGGTCTGCATAAAGACTGATGCAGCAGCAGTCTGCTCTACGCAACGCTATATGCATAACTGCATGGTCTGCGTAGGCTGCATTTATGAATATATTTATATATGTGTCAAGAAAAGTTATATCACTGGTTCGAAATTGTTTATAGAAGTTTCCTTGTTACCATGAAGGATTCCACACTAGATAAGAATTTCTTTCAAGACATTTCCATTTTAATTTTTTCAAAACATTTGCATTTTTTTCAAAACACTTGCATTTGCACATGAATAGTTTAAAAACATTTGCATTTGTATTTGTATTTTGTCAAAACGCATTTGCATTTGAATATTTTTTAACATTTGCATTTGCGTTTGCATTTGATTCATTTCAAACACTTGCATTTGCATATGAATAATTTCAAAAACTAGCATTTGCATTTAAATGCAACCGTGTATCAGTGCACTTGCATTTGCACTTGCATTTGAATCCTTTCAAACATATGCATTTGCATTTAAATGAGATCACTCGCATTTGAACCCATGCCTGGTTGTGACCCTTGTATGTGTGTAGCTCTTGGTTTTGGCATAGGTATTGTCTATGTCCATTTAGGTATGACGCCATTTATAACCAAACTACTTCGAATAAGGCAATTTAGTCTTAACATTTGGTAGATTTGAATGCACAACCGGCCTAAAAAAATGCAAACAGCAGTGTCACCGTTTCATCGAACGGTAAATTACTATATCATCATCACATTCAAACAAATATCAACAAATGTATCTTTATAGATATATGGCCATTGACGAATGCAATCTCGGAGTTGTTGTGCCGAACGACAAACTGGAACTGAAACTAATCGCCACGATCAAAGAACAGAGACTTACGTTCGAAATACTCATCAGTATGATAAATGTCGTGTACTTGCTGCGGCAGGACGAGCGAGGCGAGGATCATGTCACTGACTGCGAGGTTTGAAACTGTGTATCAATGCACTTGCATTTGCACTTGCATATGAAACCTTTCAAACATTTGCATTTAAATGAAATCACTCGCATTTGAACCCATGCCTTGTGTGTGACCCTTGTATGTGTGTAGCTCTTGCATATTGTTTTTCTCTGTATCTCCCAACGATGAGTTCACGAAGTCTTCAGGATTGTATTTGTCCGACTCGTAGCAATATATGTCACTGTTCTTTCGTGGCACATTTCATGTATTTCTTGCTCCGCAATTTCTGTATGTCTAACTTTCTGTCTCTGTCTCTCAGTCTGTGTGTCTGTCTGTGTGTCTGCGTGTCCACTATCATACGTCACATACACTCAAGCGACATTGTTGAAGAGGTCAAACCCCCTGCAGTGAACTTGCATTAGGAACCACCTTGGTTTGAGTGTTCAATGTCAGTTGCATGCCAAGTCGCATCGTCTCCTGTATCACTGGTGTATATCCGCTTATGTATATCTGATGGTCGATGGTCAGTTTGTATGCACCAGAAGAGTAACGTTGTGGTAGCTTGGTAATACTTTGCACGGATGTATACACACACACATATATATATATATATTTATATTGTGTGTGTATATATATATATATATTTATATATATATATGAAATGTTACACATTCAAAATAAGAATTCCTTGCGTTATGGTTTATAATAAACGAAATCTCTCTTAAATCTGGGAACATTTTTAAACCGAAAAATAAATTACGTAGACAAAAAGTTAAATTAGGTATTTACTGACAAAACAAAGAAGAAGTGAAAGTCAGAAAGGCAGAATGCATTGGCTTACACAGAGATGACACCATGTCGTGGAAACATCACATCTACGCACTACAATGGAATGTCTCAAAACCTGTTGGTATATTAAGCGTAGCTGCATCTAAGCTGGGTACCAGTGATATGTAAAAATATAATACTCTAAAGCCTGTACTACAATACTTGCAATATTGTGTTATTTGTTGGGTGTAACACACTAAGTTAAAGCCCTAAGTTCGCTACAAAAACAAGCAATGCAGATTGTACTTAAGGCCTTTATATATTCCTCAACTAGACCTACTTTGTATAATTGAAAGTCCTTCATTTTGATGACATCCTCGGTGTTAGCATAGCAACATTTTTGACGTAAATATTTTTTAGCAAAGAATTACCCAACAAAATCAAAGTAAGTTTCTATTAGGGAAAACTAATCATATATATTGTCCGAGGGGCGAAACTAGTTTTGTGATAACGCTCTGCACGATTAAGGTAATATATTTCAACATCTAATTATAATCGAGGAAACTATATATGGGGGTACGTTAAGATTTTCTCTTAGACGGCTTGAACTTCAAGGGTCAAACTTTCAGGGATTAATCTCCTACCACCCGAATAGGGCGGCAGATATATTTTTAAACTACCCCATATATGTCAAGATTCTCACCTTTTATGAGGTAAATCAGATGTTCGGAACGTAAAATGTAATATGTACGTAATCCGAAAAACGTAACTAGACAATCGCAGGATGCGTGAATACTTCGGGAAAACGGCTCTTACGTCATCGACTTGACAACATGAAGTAGACGCTAACACAATAATGCTTATATCTACCCTGATGCCGATAACATAGCAATACCAATATTATTTGACAATTTTATGCTATCACGATTAGGGCCTATCGATGGTCGTGACCATCACATCCTCTCCGACCTTCGTGATTTTAAACAAACAACCAGTATCTGCGAGCGCATTATGGTTTTGATGTAACAGTGCTATGTGTTTTCTAACATTTGGTAAAGATCACTGTCACGACTGTCAACTACCAAGGCATCCTGTCAGGTGACGGTATATTTTGGTAGTCATTATTAACGAACCAAATCATTATAATAATGTTGCCAACATATATAAAACATAATTTTTTTATGAATAAGTACAATAAACTTGATTAGTGCGTACTCTGCTCAAGTATCAGCGATTATACGTATCATCCGTTTTCGTTATTATTGCTATATGATATAGACAGTGCACACTATGTTTGATGTCCGTTGCTATCATATATTATTAAGTCATGTATAATATACTTTTATGTACGTTTTCTGTGGACGCCTAACTAATGTACCTATTCGTTGCAAACATTACTTACTTCATATACCAAGGTTTTGCAATATTATGATACCACTACGTTAATGACATGACGTATTAAAGGGGAACTGCAACGTAGCTGTTTTATGTCATATATTGAAATACATACTATTTAAGTAGACATTGATAATGACAGAAACCTGTTTATTTATAAGACACACTGAACAACTTATTTTGTTCGACGCCTAAATCGGCAAACTAAAGCGTATCGCTAACTTTGATCTACGCAAGTTCCAAACGAGTGGTTTCAGTCGAGCCTATCTAATCAATGTAAATTTTCGGATTTTGTTTCAATTTATATCAAAAATAGACATTTCTGCGCGAAAACAAAAAAGTGGTGCCATGCATGCAAGAGTTTATGTGTTCGGAATAACAAAGTGAACAAATTGACTTTGATTAGCCAATCGAAACTCCGCATTTCTCGAACACGCAATATGTCTAGGTGCATGCGTACCCAGAATTGAAGTTTCAAATAAGTTTCAAAAAGTTTCAAAAAGTCTACCATGATACACGCAAATAAAAAGCAATAAGTCTACCATGGTACACGCACACCCGTACGCGCACACGCACAAGTACACAAACACAAACACACACAATCATCATCATCATCATCATCATCAACATCATCATCATCATCATATATCATCACCAAGATATTATGCCGGATGACTAGCTGAAGCAGGAAATAATACTAATCGTCAAACGACCAATGTTGGACTTACGTTCGAAATACTCATCAGTGTGAGAAATGTCGTGTACTTGCTGCGGCAGGACGAGCGAGGCGAGGATCATGTCACTGACGGCGAGGTTTGAGAGGAAGATATTCGTCACCGTACGCATCGTCTTGATCCTCATGATGACGACCACCACACACACGTTGCTGACGAAACTAAAGATGAGAAACGTCGAGATGAAGGCTGTGAACGCAGCCTCACCAGCCGACAAACTCATGTTGCCGATCGATGAGTCTCCTAAATGCGGTAAGTATTACTGCTGATCTGATACTGTTAACAATAAATCGAACTGCGCCTTAGTGAACAGTGTAAAATTGGTCTGGTCTGTTTCGCTTTCGTTCTCGGTGGGTTAATGATGCCTTATTTGTTCCGTGTTCGGTCTTTTATGTCATTTCAACAATCACTAAAGAGCGACGAATTCACAGCTGTGAGCGAGAGGGGATTGTCATTGCGATTCGACACCAAGATTGTCATTATACTTGGTACTTAGTATTTGTTAATGAGAACATGTCCAAATCGAAAGCTCGTGACATTTCCACAAATACGAGCGATCAATTTTGCTTCATTCAAAGAATGCATCCGTCAAGACAGTAACATACTTGAGGTAGACGGAACTCTCGGTGAGCTAATCACGAACTTTAATAATTCGTTGACTGCTACCATAAATCTCCAAGCTCCACTGTTGAACCGAACAATTACACTTCGACCGCATGCTCCATGGTACTCCGACAAACTTCGTGAACGTAAACACAGCTGGAACGTCGCAGGCGCTCAACGAAACTACAAGAGCACCACAAGCTGTATCGAGACTATTGTGTCGTAGTCAACAGGTCATAACGTGTTGCCCAAACCGAGAACTGTGAGAGTCAAATGTCGACATGGCACTATGGCGATGGTTCAGACTGTGGACACCCTGAATGGAGACAACAGAGGCGACCATTTGCCCAAACACACATCAGGTGCTCAACGCCATTTCCTTTGTCTCTACAAAGGTATCGATTATTCGCGAATCTCTGAGTCCGGAAGACACTTCGTATCTATTGACGCCACTAGATGACGATGTTCATGTGAAACTTGATACGTTCGCCCCGAAGACAAACGAAGAAATCATAAGCATCATAACATCTACGTCTGACAAGTCTTGCAAACTAGACCCTATTTGATCGTGGCTGCTTAAATCATGAGCTCGTGAACTAGGATCGGTAATAGTTGCAATTGTGAATAGATATTTAGAAACATCACACGTTCCTCTGGGGCTGAAGCGTGCCCAGATTAGACACCGACTTAAGAAACCATACCTTGATCCTGACATGCTAGGCATTTACCGACCAGTGTCATCTCTACGATTCATTACTCGCCTCGAGCAACGTCTATGAGCTAACAATCTGCACGACTCATCGCAATCAGCCTATAGGAAACAACATGCACCCGAAACGGTTCTGATCAAGATGCAGAGCGACATTATCCAGGCACCAGACAGTGGACGAGTTGCTGCACTTGTTCTGTTATATCTATCGGCAGGATCATTCCAACCTCATCCAGCGTTTGGAACATACGTATGGCATTTCCGGTAATAATAATAATAATACTATTTCATTTTGTTAAGCGCCACATCCAATATTGTTCACAGCGCTTTACAACAATACTGAAATGTATGTTAAACATAATGCATTTGAATAAAAAACAATTGTTGTTATAACATAGCTAAAATGAACTAATAATAATAGTAATTAATACACAAAATATAGTAGAAGTAGAAAAGGAATGTGATATAAAATATCATAAAAATAGTTAATATCATATTATTATTGTTTTAATAAATGAACTAAAATTAAAGTAAACATCAGTATATTAGGCTAAAATGTATATGACATTTAAATAAATATATAAATAAATAAACGTTAAATATCAATCAGCTATGGCAACACAGTGTTGGTAAGCGTCCAAGTTACAATATACAATGCTCTGATATAGATGGCATCCTATTTGCGCCAGCGAAACCAACAAGTCATCATTGGTGACACTGTCTCGGCTGATGTTCCACGTGAATACGGCGTCCCACAGGGAATCTATACTCGCTATACATACGGCCATTTGGAGACGTTATCAGGCATCATCATCTAGACGTGCACTTCTATGCTGATGACACCCAACTATATATCTCATTCATAAACAGTGAGCCGGAAGAACGATTAACAGCAGTTGCCTGTCTGAACAGCTGCAACACAGATGTCCGTACTTGGCTTATGAGAAACATGCTGAAGTTGAATGACGATTAGACAGAAGTGATCTTGTTCACATCAAAACACGGATTTAAACCGTTACCTAATATAACTGTTACGGTCGGTGAACAACAACAACTACAATCGTTTTCCGTCCGTGATCTTGTCGTTACATGCGATCAATACCTAAATATGACCAAACACGTAAATTCCGTATGCCGAACTGGATATTACACCTCAGAAACATCGGGAAAATCCGTCGATACCTCAACCATGACGCAGCGAAGATCCTCGATCATAACATCAAGACTTGATTACTGTTGTCAAGCCGTCAAGTCTATCCTAATGTACTTTCACCCACAGTCATCCACACAAGCTCCCGCTGTAGTGGGTTCATCCTTCGCTGCAGATGTTATGCGCGGCTATCGTCAGTGCATAATCGTTCTTCGCGAGACCGTATCTTCACACACTCTGTCATCGCTTATTGACGGTGAGCGACATGACCAGCTTCGCGACGCCCTTCTCTCCATGTGTGCTGAACTACGATTACTTAGTGACAATTCGATCACAGTCCGCGTAGACCCCGCTCCAGGATTTGTTGCGTTGGTCAACGACTCAACCTTGGCACAACATGGCATCCAGCTGGAGGTTGGACAAGTTAAAAACATCAGCAAAAACCCAGTAGCCAAACACGCCATCAAAGAGTTGGGCGTCGAGCTCCTGCAGCTTTCACCAGATCGTGGTCCCATATCAAAGGTTACACTCGCGCTTGCCACAGGGAACTTTCGCATTCGCAGAGACTGGTTATCAGCCCGTGAAGTCTGGACACAGAGAGACCAAGTCACGGCTGAGCACCTACCGATCACAGATAGGCAACTTATCTTAAACCAACACTCGAGCAGATTAGGAAATCATGCACACAGCTCCAAGTCAAAAGCGCACGGACACGACCTACCGCCCGCCATCAATATCTCCGTTGGCGACCTCGTTTGCATCAAAGGTGACAGAGACAAATGCATAGCACGTGACAGATACATCGTTATACAGCTGCTCAACAGTGAGGAGTGGTGCCGACTTAGGAAGTTCACGAGGTCGCAGTTCTGTAGCAAGACATGATGTTCTAATCTCCGATTGTTCCAAGGTAACACATGCTCTTGCCTCCCATCCCACCGAAGGCCCCGTCCGTGGCCCAGATGAGCGCTCTGACTCGTCATCTGACTCGGAATCGGAGTTGTCAAGACCAGTCAGCCCTATTCACCATGCTGCTACTCCAGAGTAGCCGGTGTCACGGGGTTCACGTGAACACCCCATTTTGTGATTCTCCAAATGTACTGTACAAATTAGTGCGTTGAATTAACTTGTCATCATTCGCTCCTATTGGAACCGCCGTAGACTGCCACTTTAGATGAGTGCCTTATTCATCGGTGCACCTAGATGTCCCGTTGTTACACTATTCCAAACCTCATTGTCCACCCTACGGTCAACGACCCTGTCACACCAGGTCCTCCTGGTCCTAGGAGATCTGCCTAGATGGCTGAACAATGATTGGATTTTGGACCATACTGATGACGCCTAAGCACGATGTCGATAGACTAATTGTTAGTTTTTGTTAGTTCAAGAGTAGAGTTAAGGACCTTTACGTTCCCTTTACTGTTATGCTAAGCAGGCATACCACTTCATTTTAGTTGTTAGGCGGAGGAGAAAGAGACAATCACGCCAGTGTTCTGGTATTGTAATTGTGGTCTGCCCCTAGGGCATCATCCGGGCTTCGCCGGTTCACATGTGAGGTTTGTAATTGTGTTGCTTTGCATTAAACCCTTCTTGTAGAACACGGGTCTTATTCATTGGCGTAGCACTTTCACTGTTAATGTATTGCATATTCATAGCCACCAGTGGCGCAACACATAATAACAATGGATATCGGCGGGAATTATTGGTTTTAGGAAATTCGGTAGAAGACGATCTAGTTGTAGGAACGTACGAAATATTATGAGAAGATTGGCAAACGGAAGTAAACCTTTGAAGTATGTCTGACGTCACCAACCTAGTTTATTGTACTGTCTACCGCTAACTTCCGTTTCTATATATGAACTCTAATAATTTAGCGGAATTATTCTACATAAAATACAATAGTTTATCAAACGGCGATTCATGTAAAGAGGATGACCACACGGTCTGAACTACCAGAATACACTGCGGGGAATCAATGTGAGATCACACATCTGCGGTGACAATTCCACAATCAAATTCAGCTTGTCTTAATAAGTAATGTCTTATACCGACTATTCTTAGATATAAGGATGGAATACACGATTCACTGATGACTGCGTTTATTCTATCAGTGTGGCAATTGTTAAGAAACCGGACAATTGGCGGGATATGAATAAAACAATAACACATTTCCGAAACGCCATTGGAAACAGTGCCTACGTGCCATCTGCAGCTGATCGTTTTGGTTAGAAATCGAATAAAATATCGCTTTTATTTCATCTCTAAGAGTTTTATTTTACAATGACTCTACTTATCCAGGTGTCTTCTACTAATGACATACAACATACATTACTCTTCTCCCACCCTTACTTGATCTCTAAGTCAGACGTTAGCCCCGACCCGTAGCCAGGGGGTTCACGGGGTTCACGTGAACACCCCATTTGGTGATTCTCCAAATGTACTGTACAAATTAGTGCGTTGTATTAACTTGTCATCATTCGCTCCTATTGGAACCGCCGTAGACTGTCACTTTAGATGTGTGCCTTATTCATCGGTGCACCTACATGTCCCGTTGTTACACTGTTCCAAACCTCGTTTATAGACGAATCATGTTCTCAGGGTAATTGGTCTTGTTATAACTGACGCACCTGGGAGAAAGACAGTACTGTGTGTGGAACGTTTGATTACGCGGATGCATGTACTTAAGTAGGCGTAGGACCCACCATTAGGCGATAGTTACGTTATCACGCGGAACGTAGTTTCCGCTATTTTTCATTTTTAGAATGTATCCGCCCCCACTCCTGTCATTCGAACTATGTAACTGAGATTCTATGCTTTACTTCACATCAATTAGTTTCCACTCTAGCAAAGAAAAGTGTTTTATCAAACTACTCAGCAAGATGGTGGACCCTCATGATAGGCATATAAAAAAAAACTCCCTCCAACATCCGGCCAATTTCTTTGAAGACTTTCAGGATATGTTGGAAAATCTGGCAGTTATTCATTCAGAATTTTACATTCTTGGTGATTTTAATCTACATTTGGATATACCTTCTTCAATTACAACTACATTTGATGATATTCTGGCATCATTTGATTTGAAACAACATGTTACCTTTTCGACACATATACATGGCCATTGGCTTGACCTCTTGATAACCCGTTCAACTTGTAATAATATCCAAGCACCTACTGTTTCAGATGGGTTATCAGACCACCATACTGTCATTGCCAATATTAATGGTTCTATAGCCCCTTTACAAGCGAAACACAATGTGTCTTACAGAGCCATTCATAGGATTGACATTACAGCTTTAATGGCTGATATCCTTATATCTGACCTTATCACAGATCCAAAAAAACATCTATCTGACTTATATAAACAGTACTGTCAAGTACTCAATGCACTACTTGACAAACATGCACCTATAAAATCCAAATGGGTGTCAGAAAGGCCACCGGCTCCATGGATGACTTCCGAAATTATACTATCTAAAAGGCGTCGTCGTTATTTAGAGCGTGTATGGCGCAAATCACGCTTGCCATTAGATAGATCGCGCTATTCTAAGCAATGTCACCTCTGTAACAGACAAATGGCTAAAGCTAAATCAGATTATTTTACAGATATGGTCATAAATAAGTCTGATAATCCGCGTCAGTTATGGAACTGCATCAATAACATTCTACACAGACGGCCTACTCCATCGCTACCTGATCATGTGTCAATTAAGTCTCTATGTGATTCGTTCTCTAGTCACTTCAAGAATAAAATCAGTATTATTCGTTCTGCTTTCCCACGTCATAATACAAGTAATGTCAGTGTGGACTTTCCACAAGTAAATTCTCAACTTGTATCATTTGAACCTGCAACAGTTGATGAAGTTAGGAAAATAATTATGTCCTCCCCAAATAAATCTTGTGCACTTGATCCATTTCCAACAATACTGCTAAAAGCATGTCTCGATACACTAATTGGACCTATAACAAATATTATAAATGCATCACTTTGCTCTGGTTGTTTTCCTGATGATTTTAAATACGCCCATGTCACACCACTTCTTAAGAAATCATCTCTGCCTAAGCAAGACCTAAACAGTTATAGACCTATTTCTAATCTCAGCTTCATTTCCAAAATACTAGAAAAGGTTGTAGCAAGTCGTCTAAGGTCTCATATTAGCACAAATATCTTAACTAATGTGTCACAATCAGCATATAGGCAGTTTCATTCAACAGAGACTGCCCTCTTAAAGGTTCATAATGACATTAACTTGAACATTAATAATGGTAAAGTGACTGCACTTACCTTACTAGATCTCTCTGCCGCGTTTGACACGATTGATCACAGCATTCTCATTGAACGCCTATTAAAGTGGTATGGCATATCTGGCACAGCTCTAAGCTGGTTTTCTTCGTATCTAACTGATAGATACCAAACTATAAAGATTGGGAACTGCTTTTCAGCTGCACTGCCGACTTTATTTGGTGTTCCCCAGGGTTCTGTTCTTGGGCCTTTGCTTTTTACTCTTTACACCACGCCACTAAGCTCTGTTATAGAAAGACATAACTTGGATCATCATCTTTACGCTGATGATACTCAGATCTACATTTCGTTGGCAACCCCGGATACAAATCGCTCCCTTAACCTACTTAGTGATTGCCTTCAAGATATCTTCCATTGGATGATTGACAGCAAGTTGAAATTAAATGCAAATAAAACTGAATTGATCATTATTGGTACTCCAATGCAGCGTTGTAAACTGGATGGTTTTTTCCCTACGCGTATTTTGAATCAGTATATAACGCCAGCAACCTCGGTGCGGAATCTAGGAGTGATCTTTGATAGTAACTTCAATTTCCGACAACATATATCTCAAACATGTCGCTGCTGTTTTTATCATATTCGTGATCTTCGCCGTATTCGCCGGTATATGTCATTTTCTGTTGCTAAGACTATTGCAACAGCGCTTGTTAGCAGCAGACTTGACTATTGCAATTCCCTCCTTTATAATATCGCTAGCAAGGATATCACAAAACTTCAGCGTGTCCAAAATTGTCTAGCAAGAGTAGTTACAAGATCTCCTCGTTTTTCTCGCTCTGTGCCACTTTTGAAGTCTTTGCATTGGCTTCCTGTACGATATCGTATAATATTTAAGATATGTACCATTACATACCAGGCACTGTCCAATAAACAACCATCTTATTTGCATTTATTGCTTACTCCTGTAAGAAAATCTATCCAGCTTCGATCATCTAGTTCTGACCTACTTTTTGTTCCTAGAGTCAACACTAACATTGGAACTAGGGCTTTTTCTGTTGCTGCACCAACTCTTTGGAATATGCTTCCTCTTAGTGTTAGATCAGTTGAAAATATTACAAAATTCCGTCGTCATTTAAAAACATATCTTTACAACCTTGCTTATCCACCGTAGCTCCCTAGCGCCCTGACCCATCTGTTGACAACTGAAAAACTACTTATGGATTTTGAGATTGACCAACCCTTTTGTTTTGATGCGCCTCTGAGCTTGGTTTCCAAGGATTTAGGCGCAATAGAAGTTATCTTGTTATTATTATTATTAACTGAATCAAACCAGACTCCACACATGAAATACGGAAGCTGTACGTTGACGTGGAAACATTCTTCACAAAATGTACTTACAATTCCATGTTGACCGCAATATCATTATACTTGACCCTCCATGCACAGACTATGCCCCAACCTCTGCGATATAATGTCATCGGTTTTTTACACACATGACGCAAATATAAGTACTATTGTTTGATACATACGTATTATGAGGGTCCATCATCTTGCCGTGTAGTTTGATAAAACACTCTACTATTGATGTGAAGTAAAGCATAGAGTCTCAGTTACATAGTTCGAATGAGAGGAGTGGGGGCGGATGCATGCGTGCGTGTGCATGCGCGTGTCGGTGTATATAATACTTCTCCTAACGTACCTAACCTGTATACGCCACTTTCTGCCACGATTATGACAGTGATCTCTTTCGCATTACTAACAAATTGGATTAGCAGCCGCTGTTTGGTTTAGTTACTCGGTCGGTTTAACACGTCAACGCAGCTGCGAACTGGATGCGTCTGGTTGTATCTGCAGGCGCACGTATTGACGTGGGAAAATCATAATGTGAAATATTTTACTATTTTAGTGTGACCGCTCTAAGAAAGATGTGTGACTTGTTTGGCGGTGTCCCGGTTCCACGGCGCAGAATGATCAGAATAAGTTGAAGATAAATGAAGCCTAGGTCTAACATCCGACTCAGAGATCAAGTAAGGGTCGGAGAAGAATAGTAAAAATCAGCTATGAATGGCAAATAGTAGAATAAACGCAGTTATCACTGAATCATGTATTCCATTATTTTCAGTCCGAGTCATCCTCTTTACAGGATTCGCCGCTGGAAAAACTATTGTCTTTTATCTAGAATAAATCGGCTAAATAATTAGCGTGCATATATCGAAACGGAAGTTAGCGGTAGACAGTACAATAAACTAGGTTACTGACGTCAGACATACATCACAGGTCAACTTCCGTTTGCCAATCCACTGGTCGTATTTGGTACGTTCCTACAACTATATAGTCCTCTACCGAATATCATACAACCAATAATCCACGCCGATATCCACTGTTACTGGTGGCAATGAGAGTAATCTCTTGATACGGTCTCTCCGGGTCTTGGTCAAGCAATGTGAAATGCATTAACAGCGAAAGTGCTACTGTGCTGAAACCGAGCATACAGTAGTGACATCTAGCGACCATTTCCAAATATACCTGATTTGTAACCTGATGTATTGTACGGCTACGTCATTCTGTTGAGCTCTATATCAATTGCACATCGGTCAATTGAATTAGTCCTTATTTTATATTTGTATTCCGTTGATTCAGCCTGTTGTTTTCTTTTCAATTCACGCAAGACGACAACGATACAAAATCTTTGACCGAGACAAGTTATCTCTGTGGACTGCTGCACCGCCTAGTAACTAAACTGGAAAAATGTTAACCGCGAGTGATAGTATAGTGTAGCGAATTGAACAAGGAAACATTTAGTTTAGCGTGTCGGCTGTTTTAATATTAGTTAGTTTTGAATAGGTTCGAAAACATTATAATAACTGGAAACAGTTTACTCTTATTCTGTTGATATTCTATAATTAGCCTTAGAGCTAATCACGATGTCCACCCGGATTCGGGGTATACCAATGCTGCCGTTAGCCCGTCACTTTTGAAAGTAGAGTTTTATTCTAGGCGAATGCGAATGCAAAAAGGTGTCACCTGACTATAATTTTGATAGTCTGTGCTACTTTCGTGGTTATTACATTGGCATCGCTGAATTATATTAGCCACACAACTTGCTTATACAATTATGTTTGCTTAAATTTGATGTGACTTTGATTTGATGTGAGTTTGTTACTAGTGAGAAACAGACATGCGCGTCTATGACAACAATGTGAATAATCTTATTAAGTTCGTCTCGCAAGCCACGGAAGTACTACATACACTATAGCAGATATCCTAGCGAATTTATATTTCACACGAGGGTAGTCTGCTATGTTGTCTGCTTATCGAACGTCCAACCATTTTTATATACGTGGATCCCGCCGTTCTGAGGTACGTGTCAATTCTATTTTTAAACATATCCACGCTACTAGCAGCCACACAATCAACAGATAATCTGTTCCAATCATTTACACTCCTTTGTGAAAATGATATATTTCTAAAATCCAATCTACACTGCTCCTTTACTAATGTCACTCCATGTCCCCTAGTCCTTATATCTTTCTTAACTGAAAAAAACATATTTATAACATTATTTTCATAACCATTCAATATTTTCAAAATTTCTATCTGACCTCCTCGCAATCTCCTGGCCTCTAGTGTTGTCAAAACACATTCTTTTGATTTGATTTCGTAAATAAGATCTCTCTGTTTTGATATCAGTTTAGTCGCTCTCCTCTGTACTATTTCTAGCATATGTATCTCTTTCTTGCGATATGGCCTCCACGCTTCTATACTATATTCTAAAATACGCCTAATTATTGTTGTGTGAAGCGGTGTTATTAGTTCTTTTTTCGTTTACGCAATGTTTCGCCTAATTAATCCAAGGATTTGATTTCTCTTTGAAGCTGCAATTCCGCACTGCTCTGAAACTTCTATATCAGCACTAATTTGAACCCTACGTCCTTTTCTTTTACAGTAGTACTTAGAACAGTACCCCCCATTGTATAGTCTACCTCTTCGTTCCCATGTCCTATGACGTGGCATTTATATTTCCCAAAATTGAACAACATCTGCCATTTTTCAGACCATATCAAGATCATCTTGTAAATGCTGCATATCTCCATCACATTTAATCCTTCTAAACAGTTTATCGAAGTCCAAACATAAGCACATAAGAAAATGAAAAAATACAAAACGCTATAAGGGAAGTAAGCAAACGGAACTGTATTATTATGGGGGATTTTAACCACGGGCATATACAATGGAAATCTCTACAGAGTATGGGAAGTGAGGACCACAAGTTTTTAGTTTTAGTTCAAGATATTTTCCTTTCTCAAAATGTGCTAGAATCAACCAGGGGTGAGAATGTGTTAGACATAGTTTTGTCTTCACAGAATGAATTAGTTGACAATGTCAAATATGTGAGCCACTGGGGAGTAATGATCACAACCAGATACATTTTACCATCAAAGTAAAATCAGAAAGGAATAGTAAAAAGCAGTATAGAAGAAATTTCCACAAAGGAAGGTATAAGGACATGAGGAAATATTTAGAAAAGATAGACTGGAATAACACACTGAAAAATAAGGCAGCAACAGAATGCTGGAATATATTTAAGAGTGAAATTAAGTGTATAGTTGATAAATTTCTTCCCTTCAAAAAACAAGGGAAACAGTCCAAAACGAAACACTTATCGAAAGAAGCCACTAGAAAAATTAAGTATAAACAAATGATGTGGAAGACATATAGATGTACTGGAAATGATGAAGACTACAACAGTTATAAAGAAACACTTAACCAAGCTACACATGGAATTAGAAATTCAAAGAGAAGCTTTGAACAACAATTAGCTGGTAATATAAAACATGACAGCAAGAGTTTGTATGCGTATGTTCGAAGCAAACAGAAAGTTCAAGATAAGGTCGGTCCTCTGGAAGATAGTGCTGGAAATATAATATTAGAGGGATTCTTAATGGCAGAACACCTGAATGAGTACTTTAGTTCAGTGTTTACCAGGGAAGATATTAGTTCACTGCCAGTACCAGAGGCTAAGTTCAAGTGGGCAGATTGAGACTATTTAGGACAATTAATTGTAACCCCGGAAATGGTAGCTAAGAAAATAAGGGCTATGAAGGATAATAAATCACCTGGAGTGGATGGGATTCCTCCGCCCAAACTATTATTGGAAATTGTAGAACAAATTAGCGTACCGCTTGCAACAGTTTTCACTTTGTCATTAGAAGAGGGAGTGGTTCCTTTAGAATGGAAAGAGGCAAACATTATACCGTTATTTAAAAAAGGTTCGAGAAACAAGTCAGAGAACTATAGACCAGTGAGTTTAACATTAGTGATTTGCAAATTATTAGAAAGACTAATTAAAGATCACATGGTGGATTTTCTTTTTAAATATAACTTGATAAACCCAACTTGACATGGTTTTTTTTTAAAGCGAGGTTATGCTTAACAAATATGGTATGTTTTTTGGAAGACATCACTAAGTGGGTAGATGAGTGATCACCAGAAGATATTGCCTACTTAGATTTTCAAAAAAAAATTCGACAAAGTACGACATCAAAGATTACTGCTTAAACTAAGCAGTAATAGAAAAATGGCTGATTCACAGAAGACAACGTGTAGTAGTTGATGGGGAGGCTTCAGTTCTAGGACCTATATTATTCTTAATATATATCAACGATTTGGATGATGAAATAACAAGCAAGGTGTTGTAATTTGCGGATGATACAAAAGTGTTTAGAAGGCTTAAAAGTGATGGAGATAGACAACATTTACAAGATGATCTTGACAAGTTGATCAAATGGTCTGAAAAGTGGCAAATGCTGTTCAATTTTGGCAAATGTAAATGCCTTCTCGCAGGACATGGGAACGAAGATGTAGAATACACAATGGGGGTTATTGTACTAAGTACTACTGTAAAAGAAAAAGACTAATGGTTAACTATTAGTGCTGATATGAAGGCTTCAGAGCAGTGCGGAATTGCAGCTTCAAAGGGAAATCAAATCGTTTGATTAATTAGGCCACATTTAGTATATTGTTTTCAAGCGTGGAGGCCATGTCGCAGGAAGGACTTAGATATGCTAGAAAGAGTACAGAGGAGAGCAACTAAAATTATACCAAAACTGAGGGATCTTAGTTACGAAATACGCCTAAAAAGTGCGGCTTAACAACACTAGAGACTAGGAGATTGAGAGGAGATCAGATAGAAGTGTTTAAAATAATGAATAGTTATGAAAATATCGATAGAAATATTTTTTTCTCAGTTAAGAAAGATAGAAGGACTAGAGGACATTAAGTTACATTAGCAAAGGAGCAGTGTAGATTAGATATAAGAAAGTTCTCATTTTCACAAAGGCCTGTAAATGAATGGAACAGATTATCTGCTGATTGTGTGGGTGCTAGTAGTGTGAATATGTTTAAAAATAAAATCGACACATACCTCAGAAGGGCGGAAAACACATAGATAAAAGGGTCGGACTCTCGATAAGCCAAAGGGCTTCCTTGTCTACCTGCCACCTAGAGGTAATTCTTTGGGTGGCAATCTTGTTAAATCGTCCAAATCGTTTATATATATTAAGAATAATAAAGGTCTCAATACTGCTCCCTGTGGTATCCCATTCAAAACCGATTTCCAATTTGATGCCACCCCATCAACTACTACCCGTTGTCTTCTATCAGTCAGCCATTTTTTATCCAGTTAATTATATAATCCATTATGCCATTTTAGTTAGTTTTTAGTTTAAGCAGTAATATTTGATGTGGCACTTTGTCGAAAGCTTTTTGAAAATCTAAGTAGATAATATCTAATGGTGATCCCTTGTTTATCCATTCCAAACATCATACCATATTTGTTAAGCATGATCTCGCTTTCTAAAACCAACCCATGTTGAGATGTGTTTATCGAGTGATGTTTAACAAGAAAATCCACCATGTGGTCTTTAAGTCTTCTAATAATTTGCAAATCACCGATGTTAAACTCACTAGTCTGTAGTTCTCTGACTTGTTTCTCGAACCCTCTTTAAAACAATGGTGTAATGTTTGCTTCTTTCCATTCTAAAGGAACAACTCCCTCGTTTAATGACAAGTTGGAAATGTTTGCAAGCATTAAGCTATTATATTGTATTAGACGATGAATTGGAAGCCAGCTTAGTTACATTAGAGCGGGAGTAATATGCGAGCGGCGACAAGTTCTTGTGATTAGAACGCGCGTATGCATTCTGTAGTCGCTGCATTTTCGCAAGTTGATTCACGGGCAAGCCATGCAGTAAGGAATTACAGTAATCAAGTCCTGGTGTTATGAGAGTGTTAGGAACGAGTGTCTTCGCTGCGTCAACGTTGAGATATCGACATATTTTCCTGATGTTTCTGAGGTAGTAATATCCTGTTCGACATACGGAAGTTACGTGTTTGGTCATATTTAGGTATTGATCCCATGTGACACCAAGATCATGGACGGAAGACAATTGTAGTTGAGGTTGTTAACCGACAGTAGCAGCTATGTTAAATCCGTGTTTGGATGAGAACAAGATCTCTTCTGTCTTCTCGTCATTCAACCTGAGCATGTTTTTCGTAAGCCAAGTACGAACATCTTTGATGGAATTGTTCAGACGGGCAACTGCTGTTTATCGTTCTTCCGGGTATCTGTTGATGAATGCTATGTATATATAGTTGGGTGTCATCGGCACGTCTAGTTGACGGTGCCTGATAACGTCTCCAAGTGGCCGGGTGTATAGCGAGTATAGTTTCTGGTCCGGCACCGATTCCTGTGGGACATATTGAAGTAGAACACCAGTCGAGGCACTGTCACCGATGATGACTTGTTGGTTTCGCTGGCGCAAATAGGATGTCATCCATTACAGAGCATCGCCGGAAATGACATGCGCATGTTCCAAACACTGGACAAGGATGGAATGATCGATTGTATCTAAAGCTGCCGATAAATCCAACAAAACAAGTGCATCAACTCGTCCACTGTCTAGTGCATGGAGAATGTCGCTCTGAATTTTGATCAGAGCCGTTTCGGTTGAATGTTGTTGCCTATAGGCTGCCTGCGATGGGTCGTGCAGATTGTAACCTTACAGATGTTGCTCGGGGCAGGTAATGAATGGTAGATTTTACACTGGTCAACAATTGCCTAGCATGTCAGGATCATGCATGTCAGGATCATGCATGTCAGGATCAAGCGATGGTTTCTTCAGTCGCAGTCTAATATGGGCACGCTTCAGCTTCTCGGGCAAGTGCGATGTTTCGAAAGATATATTCACAATTGCAACTATTACCGATGCTAGTTCACGTGCACATGATTTAAGAAGCCACGTTCGAATAGGGTCTAGTTTCTCTCTAGTTTCATTGAGCGCCAGCAACGATCCAGCTGTCGCTGTGTGTGTTTACCATCACGAAGTTTGTCCGCGCAATTTTCGAAATGTCACGATCTTCTGATTTGGACATGTTCTCATTAACACATTCTCAGTACCAAGTCTAATGACAATGTAGGTGTCGATTCGCAGTGACAATCCCCTGTCGCTCACGGTTGTTAAATTCGTCGCTAATTAGTGATTGCTGAAATGACATAAAAGTCCAAACTAATTAGGCATCATTTATTGAACGATGTCTTCCGGCGGACTTCACACCGAGAACAAAAGTGAAACAGATCAGACCAGCTTTACACTGTTTACTAAGGCACAGTTCGACCTATTGCTGACAGTTTCAGATCAGCAGTAATACGTACCACATTTAGGAGCCATATCGAACGGCAACATGGGTTTGTCGGCTAGTGAGGCTGCGTTCATAGCCTTCATCTCGACGTTTCTCATCTTTAGTTTCGTCAGCAACGCGTGTGTGGTGATCGTCATCGTGAAGATCAAGACGATGCGTACGGCAACGAATATCTTCCTCTCAAACCTCGCCGTCAGTGACATGTTCCTCGCCTCGCTCGTCCTGCCGCAGCAAGTACACGACATTTCTCACACTGATGAGTATTTCGAACGTAAGTCCAACATTGGTCGTTTGACGATTAGTATTGTTTCCTGTTTCATCTACTCATCCGGCACACTATCTTTGTAATGATATATGATGATGGTGATGATTGTTTGTGTACTTGTGCGCGTGCGTATGTGCGTGTATCATGGTAGACTTGTCGCTTTTTATTTGCGTGTATCATGGTAGACTTGTCGCTTTTTATTTGGAAGTGATGATTTTAAACTCATTCGACATCGCCGTCTGCATCAGCCGGTCTAACCGGCGAGCGATTTCAATTCTGGGAACGCATGCACCTAGACATCTTGCGTGTTCGAGAAGTGCGGAGTTTCGATTGGCTAATCAACGTCAATTTGTTCACTTTGTTATTCCGAACGCATCAACTCATGTATAACGTGGCACCATATTTTTGTGTTCGCGCAGAAATGTCAATTTTTTTTAATAAATTGAATAAAATCCTAAAATTTACATTGATTAGATAGACGCGACTCAAACTACTCGCTTGGAACTTGCGTAGAACAAAGATGGCGATACGCAGTGCTTTAGTTTGCCGATTTAGGCTTAGAACAAAATAAGTTGTTCAGTGTGTCTTATAAATGAACAGGTTTCTGTCATTATCAATGTCTACTTAAATAGTAGGCATTTTAATATGGCGTAAAATAACTAAGTTGCAGTTTCCCTTTAATACGTCATGTTATTGGCACAGTGCATCATAATATTTCACAACCTTGGAAAATGAAGTAAGTAATGTTTGAAACGAATAGGTGCATTACCTAGCCGTTCACAGAAAACCTATATAAAAGTATATTATACTTGCCTTGATAATATATGATAACAACGGACGTCAAACATATTGTGCATTGCCAATAGTATATAGTAATAATAACGAAAATGGACGATACGTGTAATAGCTAATACTTTAACTGAGTATGCACTAATCAGGGTCACTGTACGTATTCATAAAAATGTTCTGTTTTAAATCTGTTGGCAAAATTATTCCAGTGATTTAGTTCGTTAATAATGACTACCAAAATATCCCGTCACCTGAGAGGATGCCTTGGTAGTTGACAGTCGTGACAGTGATATTTACCAAATGTTAGAAAACACACAGCATCGTCACATCAACACCATAACGCATTCGCACATACTCGTTGTTTGTTCAAAATCACGAAGGTCGGAGAGGTTGTGATGTTCACGTCCATCGATAGGCCATAGTCGTGACAGCGTAGTATTGTCAAAAAATATTCGTGTTTCCATGGTATTGGCATAAATGTAGATATAAGCATTATTGTGTCAGCGTATACTTCATGTTGCCAAGTCTATGACGTAGGGACCGTTTCCCCGAAGTATTCCGGCATTCTGCGATTGTCCAGTTACGTTTTTCTGATTACTGATTAATCAGGCTTTTTCGTAATTTAATGTCCTTTTAAATACATGCATATATACATCTTAATGTTATATATGGCCTACATAATAATCGAAATGTGTAGATGTGTTAGCAGATGTAACAAATGTATTGTTATATTATAACGACCACGTAATGCATTCTCACATCATGTTTTAGTTTGAAAACACTCCTGAATCTGCTTTGTAGAGATATGTGGTGTACAAATAAATTTGATTTGATTTGATTTACGTTCCAAACATCTTACATACCCCTTAACAAGTGATAATCTTGATATATATACGGGGTAGTTTGAAAATATATAGATCTTACGTCCTATTCGAGTGGTGGGAGAGTAATCCCTGTAGTTTGTTGTTCAAGCTGTCTAAGAGGAAATCTTTATCGTACCCCCATACTTACATACGTTTCCTCGATTATAATTAGATGTTGAAATATATTACCTTGGTCGTGCATAGCGTTATCGCCCCTCGCATCATATTTATGAACGGTGTTCTTTAATATAAACTTACTTTGAATTATTTGTTTGGTAATTCTTTCAAAAACAAAAATGTTTAGGCAAAGGAGTTGCAATGCTAACACCGAGGATGTCATCAAAATAAAATAATAAGTTATAGGAAGTTCCCAAATTGACGAGAGATTTCGTTTATTTTAAACCATAACGAAAGGAATTTTAATTCTGAATGTGTAATATTTTGAGCATTCAGTCCTTGTTATGAAGGGATGCACTGGTGTCAACAGCAAATAGCATAAGCTGTAGTCTTCCATACACGTGATCTATATCATTACTATACAGCAACATGGTTTCTGTATCTGCGGTATTGTTCATTGTGCTTTGGAGATTTGGATGACCTAGTTCGATTCATGATGTGGTAATGTCACTGGTTGGTTGGTTTAGCAGAAACAGCAATTATATGGCCATGGAATATCGTTGTTACAACATCTAAAAGCCGCGTCAAAGCTCGATTAGCGCATCTTGGTTGATCAATTCTGATGCATCTTATTATGGCCTGAAGCGCCAATCATCACCCTTGCATACAGCAAACAGCGCAGTATATATATATAGGTATACATCCGTGTAAAGTTTTACCAAGCTATAAAAAACATTACTCTTCTGGTGCATACAAACTAACCATAAGATATGCATCAGTGATACAGCAGGCAATGCGACTCGGCGTAAAACTGACACTGAACGGACAAAACAGGGAGGTTCCTAATGCAATTTACTGTAGAGGGTTTGACCTCGTTAATGTGTTTGTGACGAATGATACTATGTGAACGGACACGCAGACACACAGACAGACACACTCTGAGAGACAGAGACAGAAAGTCAGATATACATCAGCAAGAAATACATGAAATGTACCACGAAAGAACAGTCACATATATTGCTATGAGCAATACAAATACAATACAGAAGACCTCCTCGTGAACTCATCGTTGGGAGATACAGAGAAAAGCAACATGACCTTGGTGCCCGGTGAGACGACGTTCACGGGCTTCATCTCGACGTTTCGCGTCATTAGTTCATCAGCAACCTGTGTGTGGTGGTCGTTATCATGAAGGTCAAGACGATGCGCACGGTGACGAATAACTTCGTCTCAAACCTCGCCGTCAGTGACATGATCCTCGCCTCGCTCGTCCTGCCGTAGCAAGTACGCGACATTTCTCATACTGATGAGTATTTCGACCGTAAGTCCTTGTTCTTTGATCGTGGCGATTAGTTTCAATTTCAGTTTGTCATTCGGCACAACACCTCATTCGCCAATGGCAATACATGTGTCAACATGTATTTGTTTATTTTGTTAATGTGATGATGCTATAGTAAATTACCCCTCGATGAAACGGTGACAGTGTTGTGTGCATTTTTAGGGCCTGTGGTGTATGCAAATCTGCCAAAAATTAAGACTAAATGGCTTGATTCGAAGTAGTTTGGTTATAAATGGCTTCATACCTAAATGGGCATAGACAATACCTATGCTACATGCAAGAGCTACACACACACACACACACACACACACACACACACACACACACACACACACACACACACACACACACACACACACACACACACACACACACACACACACACACACACACACACACACACACACACACACACACACACACACACAATCTGTCCTGCGGTTTACTTTAATCCCACACTGGATCATCGGCGCCAAATCAATACGACATAACCAGTTTGTGATGCTAGCGGTTTACAATTGCCTGTGAAGCAGCACCGCTTCTTTGCAATGAGAACCTCGTCGGTTCTTTGCGTGATTTCTCTAACTCAAGAACGGACTAAGGACATGTCGAATATCGTGCGATACAATAGCTGTGCTCATACATAATTACATATGGTATAAGTACACCATTCAGCTATTCCTGTGGGCAGTTATACACTACTTATTTACCTATTGTCGACCATCTTAATCAGAGTTGTAATTTATATATAGCGTCCATTACCTCTACAACCGTCATTACACAAAGAACTAGACTATGTCATATTCTAGTTCTAGTTGCTTCCAGGGCTCGGCAACGTTTTATTAACTGACTGGTCTGTGTTATTGTGGTTGCAATGTAATGGTCTTATGAGGTCTCATTCAACTAGTCAGCCTTTTACATTATTTTTACATTATCGCCAAACCGACATATATATGCTAGCATTGAGGGTGGTAACTGCCACGGTATTTATAGTCCTCTGTGGTTCTTTTACGTTCCAAATTGAGACGGAATTGAATTAACGTGATCTCCGAGTAACGAGGGATACACAGTCCCCAATGTTGAGAGCCAGATTTTCATGCCTGCCCGATCGAACTCAGAGCGCTGGCATGTCAGGCGGATGTGCTAAACACTACATTAGCCGCGCTCTCTACGTGTACAGGACACTTCGTTGTCATTATATTTTATACATTCCGGAATGTTCTCCGTAATCATGATGCCATCTACCGTGTAATAAAGATAATATGATTACCATTTATTGCACGAACGAGAGAGCATGTTTTAACTGTCATATTGCATGTCACACAACTACGTTGTTCACGCTATGCACTAACTTTGTAAACACCGACTAAAACATCTTAATAGGGCAGCGTTTCTTAATCCATGGGGCGCAATTAACCCAATGTTGGGTCACCAAGCCATTTTGAGTGGGGTAACCAAGAGATGTCAACGACTCAGAACTTTTCTTTATTGTTCTGCTATTTATTTATTTAGTATGTTGTATGAATTCGAAACGTCGCACTTAGATCAAATCGGTAATTGTTTGTGTTAAGATCATTCCATGTTTCTCAAAAGCGTGAACCCCCTCCTTAAACCTGCCGGATGTTGTTTAAACATTACCCAGCATGCCAGGGCAGCCTGACTGATACAAATGTTAAAGGGATAACACTTACAGAAGAAGCCAATTTTAATATAAAGGAACAAGACTCCAACTTGTAGTCAGTCAGAGGTGACTGATGCAGACAAAACAGACAGTGTTATACTAAAGGATTTATGTGAGTGACTCAATTTGATACCAGCATCTCACTGCATAATGACAATGGTTCTCATAAGTATCATGTTAAATGCAAGTGGGTCGAAGGGGTGACAATGTTTTAACACTGATTAAGGAACACACATGAGCACAGATACAGTGTATTGGGCCATATAAAAAATAAATATTGGATTATCGTCACAATTCTTTTCAAATGTAAATGATGAGTGCTGTTTTAGTATTGTGAATTACATGGCCTTAATTAAGGTTGCCGAAATCCATCCTGTTGTTGCTGGTTGCATAGTTATAGATCTCAGAAAGGGGGAAGGGACACGAGACAAATTTCCACAGACTACATATATGAATCCAACAGCCCTACCCCCGAAACAGCCTCGCTCAGGGCGTGCTGGTGATGCTAATGTGGTGTTTGAATATACAATAAAACACACGGTCGACGAATCTCACACCCCATTTTATTGTCCTTTCACCTAGAAACCCGACCCTAAGCATGTGAACATGTGGCGTCCTCTGCATTGTGAAAAATTAACCCCACACGAGCGTGTGGCACCCCCTGCATTTTGTATTGGGAAACACTTGAATCCCCTGTTGTGAAAAGCTGGCTATGGGCCGCTAATGTCTACAAAACATAAGACTCCTATTGAACGAAGAGAAAATACACCGCCTTTCCTTCTTCCGGTATACATTCGCTTAATGCGGAGTCTATTTTCATGTTTGGCTGGTTCCACGGTGCGCCGCACGCGGTCTGTTCGTGATATCGGGGTTATTCGACCAGACATATCGGCTCTATGCTGTACGTTTTCGTGACTCCAGCTACACATAGTTCAGTTAGCTATCAGATGTCACATTATAAATTGACGCCCGCACGCCCGCACATTCACTCACACGCGCGCGCACACACACAGTTAATTAATAAATACAGACAGGCTCCTATCGCCTCGCGTGAGTCTTGCCCATTTCATTATTACAAGTAAAAGCGGACATAGAGGAATACTGCTGTTTCTAATGCAATGTGTTAATACAGTTTCTTAATCACAAGTCTTATATACGTTGACATAAGGACGTTGTCACTTCCTTTCAGCGCAGATCCTGTGTAAGCTGGTCAATTGTCTGCCTGTCTTCAGCATCACGTGCTCCATCTACAGCATGGTGGCGCTGGCTGAAGAACGCTACCGGTAGGTGGCGCAGATAATTTAAAACTCCGTCCGCAAATACATTTTGTGTTCGTTTCGTTTTGAAATCACTTCGCAAAACATCGACCCTAGTTAATACTTCCACCTGCTTCGGCATGGCAGTCCATTTGTGAAAATTCTCTCAACACACAATTACTTTAACCAAGATTAATTTGTGAGGCGGCACAGTTTATGTTGTAGTTCTGAAGAATGTTGTTGTTGGGCCTATTTTGCATTCTTCTGTAAATAATAATTATCAAAAATTAAATATGTTTTCTGCGCTGGTAACCGTTCACCTATAAATGTTATAGAATTAAACGAAACAACGCGAATTATTTGTTTCAGAGCCATCGTTTTGGGACCTAAGTACATCATCTACCACAAGAGGGCGCTGACAATCATTGGTGGAATTTGGACATTGGCAGCCCTATTGGCTACGCCAACATTCGTTGACTACTCCGTCTACCTCGTGCCGGTGACATCACAAGATGGCGGCAATACGACAGCGTCGACGTTACAGTTGTCGTGTATGCCCAAATCCGTCGTCTTTGACAAAGTCAACGCTGTCGTTATTCTGTGCGGGTCGTACATAATACCCCAGGCAGTCATCTTCAGTCGCTACTACCGTCTTGTGGCTTTCATCGTGCGGCAAGGACACCAGTCGTCGGGGGGTCTGACGTCATCGTTCGTGTCTAACAACCGGAAGAGGATCGTTAGGATGTTGGTCATCATCGCAGTCTTGTTTTCCTTTGCATGGCTTCCCTACTTCGTGCTTCTAGTCGAAGCGGTAAGTATGTATTTGTTTTAATGCCTTGATTTGTTAACACACACACGCACGCACGCACGCACGCACGCACGCACGCATGCACGCACGCATGAGCACCCCACCCCCACACACACTAAGCAATATAAGGGCTGCGTGACCGGCGACGTGTCGTAATTTAGCACCAGATCGCGCCAGATCCAACTGCCGCAGCGGCCGCTGTGGTAGTGCGTCTATTAGAGGGCGGTGACTGAGGGCTATGCAATTTCTGCGTATATCTATGACAACGTAATTAGCACGAATTGTGGAGAGTTGCACAGGTATTGTATTGTATTACTGGTATCGTATTGTATTACTTCGCCTGAAATGCCCAATTCCAATCAGGCAATTTGGTTCTAGTTTGTCATGTATTAATTAATATAATGTTCATAAAACAGTAATAACTATGTTGAAGGTATATTACCTACCAAATTGTGCTTAGTAAGTCAATAACAATGGTAGCAATTTGGAAGGTACGACCCCCGGAGCATTTTGAAGTAATACAAAAATACAGTTTCAAAACATGCTTTATTGGCAATACGACCGAGTCGGGCGTATTTATGTGCAATATCATTTGATGTTCAACGATGCCACATTTCCCAACTTTCAACACAGCAGACTTCCTGTTAAAAATTCCTGCGCTGACAACTGCTGGGTAGAGGAACAGGCTGTCTCCCTATATAATGTATGTGCCTGTGTTTTGCTATGTCATTTGGACAAAGAAGGTATTTGCTTGTCGCAATTCCAAAGTGTATTCATCCGTCCTTGTGGGAATATTGTCAACACTCTTTTTAATGTGTTCACACTACACCAACTCCACAGTGTTGGATTTCGAGCAGGGCAGACGGGGGTAGTTGGCCAGGGTGGCCGGCCCCACAATATAATTGATGAGGTCCTCCACAAAACGCTTTATGGGTCATTTCATCCTCACGAGCCAGGGGTGTCACTACGTACACTAATGAGACTGATGTAATAATTTCATCCTCACAAGCCAGGGGTGTGACTACGTACACTAATGAGTCTGCTGTAATCAGCAGGGCCCCCTTGGCGCGCGAGAATGGGTCACTTCTTTTGTATAGAAACGTGTTAAATGTAACTTGAATGCTTCAATATGAAGCAAGTTGGTGTTCTAATTGGGCAAAAATCGTATTTGTTGTGTAGACGATAAGAAGAAGTGAGAACTATTATCATACAATACCTGGCCAATCACTGCCCACAATCCTAATAAATCCGGCGCTGCAACTCCGACTATTCAAAGAGATTTGTGTATTGTACTTGTAGAAGATGACGGGTCAGTCGAGCAGCGTCCAGGCGGCGAGCAGACTGGTCTTGGTGCAGCTCATTCTGGCAGTCTTCAGCACCTCCTACAACATCTTCGTTTATCTCTTCTACAATACTGAGTTCCGTCGATCCTTCCTCAGCATCTTTTTTTGTGTCAGATCATCGAACGTCCACCCGACTGTGTCCGTTATACCCCTTGGTCGCGTCGGCGCCGCCGCGTCAAAGACGTCGAGAACTCGTCTGTGTAGAACGCACGTCAGTGGCTCAATATCGGCAGTTCCTTTGAACGTTTAACACACAGCACGAACAGCGTAAACAATACTTCGCCACTGAATCAACAGTGACGTCAACGGTAACGAACGTGGATGACGTAGCAGGAACAGTTACACTTATTCTGCGTTCACGCAGGGCGTACGCGGTTTAACTAAACGAATTCACTTCACGTGTACAACAATTACGCAGCTTGGAACAATTGTAGAAATGTTCGTCATAAACCGGTTTAAAGCTAAGGCTCTCTATTTCGTCATTGAAGCTGAGGTGACGTCACAGCGCAACGACAATGAATAAAGTAGAAAAAACAATTTAAGCAATATTTTGTTACCGAAGCTGCCGTGGCGTCATAGGACAACGAACTCATATAGTCATTTAAGTTTTTCTTTCCGATTAAACAATGAACCGTTTCAATTAATTTAAGCCTGTATAATGGGACATCTTCTTTTGACAGATAACAAATACAAAACATAACAGCATTTTCATAAAAGAAAACATTCTGCCGGGAGAATCTGACTACGGCTTACAAATATCACGCAGACGTAAGAGCCACACATCCACTAGTAATTGTAACTGGACATTCCTAGGGCTCCCATCGTAGTGTACAAAACATGTTTAAGTTAAATATATACAAGTGCTTAAATTAATAGATCGAAAGACAGTATATGATGTGTTATGTCCGTTCAGAAATACATAGTTAAGTTACATCATAACTTATCGAGACATAATGATTACACGTCCGAGGTGTCTCGGTCCCAACGATGTAATGCTTTATTCCATACTTAACTGACATATGTTAAACTACTAGCAGCTACGTAGACTGTGTGTTTAGTCATAACAGAAATATCACATTCCTCTACAACAGCTTTAAACAGACAGTGTGTTCATTTCAGTGATTCCAAGTCGTTTCACTGACGCTCGAGTGCGAGTGGATCTTCTGAGTACGGGAGTGTTAACCACGGTAGGTTCGACAACCTCACTCGGTGGTGGCGTTGTCGGTTGATTCACTGTTTCTCTAACATATTCAGTTTCCGGGAACCTGTCCTCCATAATTGGTTGAGGGTCCGCGCTAAGCCGACGGCGCACGTGATTCAAGTGTCGTCTGCTCATGCGACCGTCAATTGTTTCTGCCACCGTGACGTCACCATTCCGATCGTGTAATATTGATGAAATCCACTTGTATGTATGTCAACAGACCGTGGCTTTGTGCTGCGATCGTAGTAGTCCTTCATATGCTGCTGGCGTCTGGTTACCGTCGATTTGAGGTTGGGTAGTACTGCATCAAATATTTTTCGAAGCTGGCGGTTCATCAGCAGTTCTGAAGGTGCCACACCAGTGGTGCTGTGCGGTGTCACACGATACGTTAGCAAGTATCGTGCTAGTCATGTCTCCATCGAGCCTTCACGCATCTTCTTCAAACCAGCATTTACGATTTGCACCGCTCTTTCTGCCAATCCGTTTGAGGATGGGTCGTACGCTGGACTCTTGATGTGTGTCACATTATTTCTTTTCAGGAAACAGTGAAATTCACTGTTGGTAAAACATGCCCCGTTGTCGGTGACAACAGAGTCTGGCCAACCATGATCCGAGAATAGTTTTAGCAACTCTTCGATGGTTGTTTGCGTTGTCGCTGACCTCAAGATTGAGCTTACTATCCATTTAGAATAAGCATCTACCATGACCAGGATCATTTTGCCTTCAGTAGGTCCAACATAATCAAGATGGAGACGAGACCATGGTCTCTGTTTTGTTTGCATTGAAAACAACGTTTCGTCACTTGTTTTATTTGTGCATCTATGCCTGGCCACCAGATGTACGATCGCGCCAGTGCCTTCATCTTAGCCACTCCGCTGTGACTACTGTGGAGCAGTTCCAGCAAGATCGTCTGTCCTTTCTTCGGAACGACAACTCTGACCCCTCTCATAATGCACCCGTCATGCATGCTCAGTTCATCAGAATCTAATGTATTCCTGAGTAACCGGGTCGTTTGTGGGCCAACCGATGAGTACGTATCTCTGTCCTCTAGACAGTGTTTTGTCGTGTAGCGTCCACTCCCGGGTGTGCGCTGCTGTCACTGGCGACTCGTTCAGCTGCTCGCTCAGGTCAACATACTCTGCATGCGAAGGCCTTACAACTGGCTGTGTTGACGAAGGCAGTCGTGACAATGCATCGTAGTTCTCGTGTGCAACATCACTGCGGTACCTAATTGTTTAATTGTACCCTGTTAGTACAAGTGCCCACCTTTTAATGCGCCCAGACGCACTGTGTAATACCGGTCGTTTTCCGTCAAACAGCCCTATTAATGGGCGGTGATCCGTGACCAGTGTGAACTGGGTTATGCACAGATACTGGTGAAACTTATTCATTCCAAATATCAGGCTCAGTCCCTCTTTATATAGCTGCGAATGGTTCTCTTCAGCTGCTGATAAGCTTCGTTATGCAAATGCAATTGTTCGCTCTGAACCATCGGACGTCACATGAGACAGTATTGCGCAGTAGCCATGTGGTGAGGCATCACACGCAAGTATGATCGGCTTACTCTGGTCGTAATGAACAAGGAGTGCGTCCGACTATAACGCCTCCTTCACTCTGATGAACTTGTCTTCTTGTGGCTTCACACCTTTCTTTAGTAACCCATACAACGGTGCCAGTTTTGCAGAAAGGTTGTACATGAATCGACCAGTAGTAGTTCACTCTTCCGAGCCATGCTCTCAACTCCTTCACATTTGTGGGCCTTGGCGTATTGCGGACGGCTTCTTACCCGCCGTCGGATGTAGACCGTTTCGATCGATTCGATGTCCCAGATACGTCACCGAAGACCGAAAGAATTTGCACTTCTGTTGGTTTAGTGTCAAACCAGCGTTCTCGTGACGCTATACTACTGTTCTCAGGTTTCCCGTGTGTTCTTGTTCCGTCTTGCCAGTCACCAAAATGTCGTCCACGAATATGCACATATTCGGAATACCTGCCAGCAAACTCTCAATTGTCCGTTGAAACACAGATGGCGCCACAGACACACCAAATGGTAATCGTGTGTATCTGAATAGCACTTTGTGTGTGTTGATTGTCACGTATTCCCGGGACTCCTCATCCAACATGAGTTGCATGTAGCCACGTCTGAGATCAAATTTCGAACATGTCGACCGACACGGAAGCGATGCGTCCAGATCTTCCACTTTCGGCAGAGGATACTTTTCCTCTATGATTGCTTCGTTTCAGTCACCTTAAAGTCACCACATATTCTCACTCCACTTCCCTTTCTGACCCGAACAATTGGTGCTGCCCACTTGGAGAATGTTACTGGCTCGATAATGTCACCTTCCTACACTCGTTGCAGTTCATCCTCGATCTTCTCCATCACGACATATGGTACGGGCCGGGCTTTGTGAAATCGTGGCACTGCGTTTTTTGTCCACGTATAGTTTCACAGTTTCATCTCTCAACTTTCCAAATTCATCAAGGAACACGTCAGGAAATCCATCCATCAACTGGGATGATGTCACAAAATTACACACTCAGAACATATTCGCCCAGTCCATTCTGATAACTTCCAGAATGTTTCTTCACAACAGGTTTAGCCGGTCACCTTGCACGACCAGAATAGGCACCACTGTTGTTTGCGCATGACCATGATAGATTGTCTGGTGTAGCCCTTTAATGTCACACCACCAGCCGGTCTTAGAAGTGGTGGTTGGCGTATCCAAAGGTTATGGAATGTTCGTTCACTGATAATCGACGCCTCTGCACCAGTATACACAACCATCTGTATTGGGTTTCCATCCATGTTCACTTCAACAGTGATAGCCTTTTGCGCAGCTGTCAGTGAGAATACTGAATAATCAGTGGTCTGTTGTGAAGTGCACCTGTCACTGCATTCGGCGTTTACTACGTTCGTTAGCGTCGTTGTCCCCCTGATCCGGCATGCCCTCGCAATGTGGCCTGTGCGTTTACAGGTATGGCACACTGCATCACGAAAACGCTATTCATGGACGCGTGGCTACTATTGTTGCAACGAAAACACTGCTGTGGTTTCGGAAAACTTGCCTGTTTGCTATGCGCTCGTCGTCTGCTGTTGTTGACATGCCGTGACTCTTGTTTTTCACAGCGTTTACCATCGTCGACGTCGGCCTTGCATTTTCATTTGCCGGACTGCGGATGGCTTTCGCTTCACTTTCTGCCATTTCATCTGCAATGGCTGTTTGCAGAGCATGTTTCGAAATGAAAAAACATAACGCAGTCTCTTTCTTGACAAACCAACTTGCGTTATATGTTGTCATTTCGAATCCCGGACACAAACTGGTCTCGTAGCGCTTGCTAAAGACATACGCCAACTTCGCACGTTGACGCTAGTCTTCTTAGTTCAGCCTCGAATTGAGAGACCGTCTCGCTATCCCGCTGTTGACGGTTGTGAAACCGGATTCTCTCCGCTACCACCAATTGTTTTGGTTTCAGGTTGTTTCTCGAAATGTTTTAGCTGATGGTACGTTCGGACTCACTTTTTCAATAGCTTGTACGTGTCGGCTCGGACCAGCGTCAGAAATATTGCCACTCGTTTCCGCTCGGCTGCCCATCCTGTCTCTTCGTTCTCTTCGGCTCCCGCTGGCAACGCCCCATTTTCGTTTGCCACGAAGTATTGTTCTAGCCGTTCTAAGTATTCGTCTAGGTCGCCGCCGTCATGTTCGCTCATGCGACCTATTGCGAACATGTTTGTCCTCGTCGCCAATTGTTATGTCCGTTCAGACATTCAAAGTTACGTTACTTCATAACTCATTGAGACATAATGAGTACACGTCCGAGATGTCTCGGTCCCAACGATGTAATGCTTTATTCCAATCATAGCTGACATATGTTAGTAACAACTAATAGCAGCTAACTATAGTGTATGCTTAGTCCTTATATAAACATCACAAGATGTATTTTGGTAGGATAACTGCACGTGTAGCAATTTATATCAGTGTAAGTATCTTTGTAATGTGCTAGTAAGTATTTATTGGCGTATGTAGAGAAACCGAAGAGGCAATGTGAGTATTTTTTATCCAAAATGCACGGTGGCATTTTTCTAAGTTAAGTTGGTAGGTGGTATCTAATACATGTTCTCGCTCTCGAAGTATGACTGTGGACCGATGCGGGTGGCATCATCAGCGGATAGAATGGCCTTGAATTTATTGCTAGCAAGATGAATATCATTTATATCGACAGTAAATAATTGGGGTCCTAATATTGACCCCTGGGGAAGCCAGTTGAAACAGATTACGTGTCACATGTTACGTCATCGAACTGGACAAACTGACGTCTTTTATATAGTTATAGTATATAATTATAACTGTTGCTTAACGCGTTTGATTGGTCGTTTTGTTTCAAGTGGTACGTTGAAGTAGAATGTTGTGATTATTCGACGACAATTAAATGGGTTGTTGTACGACACACGTGTTGTCTATGTTGGACTTCACAAAGTGTTATTCTTTAACACAAGTGGTTTTTGTGATATATATTTCATTCTTTTAAAAATATAAATATTATGTTGTAATCACGCATGTTGCATATTGTAATATATTTTTGATTGTAATTGTATCCATCGTAATTTGGGCAAGTGTTATAAGTGGCACACTTCTTCTTGCCCTTTCCGACTTCAAAACTGTGATTTACAATTGTATATTTAAGATTTGTGTGCATTGTAATTGTTGTTGTTGAAATATATATCCATCAATTGTCAGTTTCGATTGTTTCTCGGCCGACGACTGCATTCATTCGATGCCAAACCCGTATTCCTTAGGTACACTTATAAGTTGTGTTTGTTATAAAGGTCGAGTGAAAATCGGCAAAGTTAGACGATGTATGTAAGTGTAATTTGTATAAACGAATTTGAATAGAAAAAGTCAGCAAATAACTGTTAGTGGATGCATTAGGTTACCGATTTTATTTAATGGTTATACTTGTAATTCATATCTACAAAACGATCCGACGAAGTGGTGCATGTTCTAAATCTTTAATTCGGTGAATAGGAATCAGGAGAAAATGACGTTTGGGACAACGGCGTTGTGTTAAAAAGGTATAATTTTATTGTAAAAGCAAAAAGGTGACGTTTTTGTTTTCATTAACGCGTGCATAGGATTGACATCTCATTCACCATCATCATTGTGTAGCCGTAGTGTCCCGTGGTTGGACGAAGTGGTCTTGCGCTATCCTTTGCCAGATGGTGCCTTTCCAGTACTCGTCTCTTTCGTCAATGTCATTATTTATGTGTTAAATTTTACATACAACAAGTTAGGCATGGCCATAAAATTTAGAAGCGTTTCGTTTCTTGAAAGACGTCATAGATGTACCCCTGACAGCTTGGCGGCGTCCGGTATGCAAAGCATCTATAGAAGAAACAACTTATTATACACGCACGCACGCACGCACGCACGCACGCACACACTCACACACTCACGGACGCGCGCGCGCACACACGAGCTGAGGACTTCACTCATTTGTTTTCTAAGTAAACGTGGCGCAACAGGTAAATGTGTGTGTGTGTACGTATGTGCATACGTGCGTGCGTGCGTGCGTGCGTGTGTGAGCTTGTTGTATGTGTGTGTGTTTGTGTGTGTGTGTGTGTGTGTGTGTGTGTGTGTGTGTGTGTGTGTGTGTGTGTGTGTGTGTGTGTGTGTGTGTGTGTGTGTGTGTGTGTGTGTGTGTGTGTGTGTGTGTGTGTGTGTGTGTGTGTGTGTGTGTGTGTGTGTGTGTTGTATGTGTGTGCGTGTGTGTTATATGTGTGTGTTGCCAATTTCACGCCTTCTGGAACGACTTTTCGCTGTTATAAAAGGTAATCACGAATTCATACTTTTTTAGTTCTTTCGTTCAATTTTGTTATGTAGCTTGTGTAACGATAATTGATGTTGTAATGTAAATAGCTTACTGTTCAATATGTTTCATAGGCGCTGGAACCGGGGGAGGATTTGGTAGCTAAAACAAATTACCCCCAAATACGTTGGTAAGTGGGGTGCAATTGGTAGTTATTTGTGAGCTTCAAAGAATGTCACCGCAAGATTTGTTTGACTGCCAATTTAATTGCTAAGCTAACTTTCAGGTAATCAGCGAAATTCGTCTAAATTTAGAGCAAACGCTGGACACAAACCTTCTTATGCACAACAAACGGTGGCGCCACATTACGGAATGTAAATAAACCCACAAAACAAACAACCGAACACCGCTTATACAACAAATCCCATCAGACATAACTAAATACAAGAAAACATTGATTGCAAAACAAACTAAAACAAGACATACGTAGACCATTAAGGCAATTTTGAATGTCCTTTTTATATTTACCACACATACATGAGTGCGCACAGTTACATAAATCCCGTGCTATTGCATACGAAATCTTGCAAAGTGTTGCGCAATGACAAGCTTCTTCTGTAGTTCGCCGTCGGTCGTAGTCAGCGAAATATTTATCACGAAGCCAGACGGTTTTTAGCCTGTTCTTGGAAAATTTGTCACTTTTTCATGTGTTCACACGTTTTTATTTATTATCTGGCAGATTCTACAACATTATGTACCTAATTGTCTGGCAATGTTGACCACATCCTTCTACTATGTTAATGATAATTCTGTGTAGTCATTATTATTAGCATTTTCAACAATTGGGCGAGGTATGGTAACAATTTGACCAAGAATATACCCAAAATATATATATAAACATACAACAATGAGACTGATCTTGTACCGCTTTCCTGATTCCTGGAGGAGTAGGTGTTGCTTCTCTTTTTAACTTTCGAAGCTGGACACGCAGGGAAGCCACCTCCTGTTCTTTCACCTCTAGCTGCTGTTTTAGCTGCCTGACCTTGGGTTGCCTACTGAATGGAAACTGCACCACCAACCTAGAAAAATGGAGAGCAATGCGTACATTAGTTCAGAATAAATTATTACAAAAAACAGGTTGACGTTGGACTATATAAATATGGAAAGCAGCCCAGATTGAAGCTATTGACAAACAAATGTATTGAGTTATGGAATGTTGCGATATAGATTTGGGTGCACATGCAGAGATGTAGATCATTAGTTCCTGGAACCACAAGTTTGAGCAACGTAAATGTTTTCTGGACATTCATCAAGATCGAGACATACGTGCAGAGAAGCAACAACATACCGTGAGGACATTGGCGTCGTGTCTTCTGTGGCAGGTCGTCGCCGCCTTGCTGCCACCTCCACCACCGGTGGCGACTCTCCAGCCAGCCGACCCGACCGTCGGCCCGACCCACCCGCAACTGGCCCTGCGGGGATCGCCTCTACTGCTGCAGCCTCCACATCGTCTCTTGCCTTCACCCGGGCACGGTGCGCCGCCACGTTGATGCGGCTCGTTGTGAGCCTCCCTCCCTTCCGGATTCATCGGTAAACTGCGCCTCCTGTTCTCCTGTAGAGTAGGCAAAGAATAAATACGTAAGTAATGCAAGTCTGGTTTTACCCTAGTGCACAAGTTGGATAAATGTGATGTTTGAGTCTGCGTGATTGATACTCACATTTTAGGGATTGAGAAATATATTGTAAAGACTGATTTCCACCTCAGTTCTGAATTATTATACATACAGAATAGTTAGTGACAGCAGAATAATTGACAGTATAAGTTACCTTTGATCTGGCCGCCTGCTTGGCCCGCCACTCTGGGTCAGCCTTCACCCGACTCCGCCGCAGCTTGGACATGAACCTGTCCCTCTCTGTCTGGGCTGCTGGGGTCTTCACTCGCTTTTCGGTCATGTCAATGTCTGGGGAATAAATGGTTGCATGTTTATTCATTGATATTGGTCCATTTGTGTTATCCAACATCGCACATTGATTCGTCATTATCCAATTTTCAATAATGGGCCCTTATACTGTCGAGACCTGAAAACCTGTTATCATACCTCGCCCATCGTTTTTTTGTTATAATACCTAGCCCATCACTATTTAACCATACAAAATTACTTCTTGGATGTTAAGTAGTATTACTAAACACGTATGATGTGGGTCCACCTTTCTAGAACACTCAACACGTTATATGTACAAGTATAAGTGCTGGAGACACTCTATTGGTGCCAGGGTGTGCGTAAAAAAATCCCGATGGGGCGGCATGGCAAAACGATTACACAGTAAAGTAGCTTCATACACATTATTGTATAACGATGGTACAGGTTGTTTTACATTCACAGGTACGAAATTGCGGGTCAGGAACTAATATTTTGCAAGAGTTGGCCCTTATGCTGTCGAGACTTAAAAACCTGTTATCATACCTCGCCCATCGTTTTTAAGTTATAATACTTCGCCTATCACTATCTAACCATACAAATTAATTTATTGGATGTTAAATTGTATTAGTAAAAACGTAACATGTGGGACCACCTTTCTAAAACACCCAAACGCGCTATCTGTACAAATACAAATGCTGGGGAAACCTACAGTCGAGTATCCGGAGGTGACAAAAAAATAGAGAGAGGGGGCTAAACATATTGAGTTCATATCTTATATACTACACATCTTATATATGTTTTTTAGATCTGTGCGCCATAAACAGGATGGCAGGAACCAGTAAATGTAAAGGAAATTACAGTAGAATGTAGGTATCGAAAATTGTATATTATGAGTTTTCGTACATCGCATATAAATTTTCGGTTAGCGTACGTCGAACCTACGTATACACACGGCCATATCATTAAAACACCGTATTATCGCTGAGGACGCGAGGCTGTGCATGTTAGGCAACGTACGATTGCAAAGTCAAGGGCTATTGCACATAAATAACACGCATACAGTGGTTAGATGGAGGCTTGGACATACCTCGTAGGGCTGCGGAACACGGTGTTAAATCAGTCTCGGGGTTGAAGTAGCTTCGCGTATCTTAATTGAGTTAGTGCGGCCTGCGAGGCATGACGTGAACCAAGTGAACACTGTCTGGCTTAGTCCGATATCACGAAGACGACGCAGGAGAATGCTGTGATCTAGCGTGTCGAATGCTGCACTGAGATCTAACAGTACAAGCAGTACGCCACGCCGTGAATCAATTGCCTGCGTCATGTCTTTGTGTATTCGGACTAGAGCCGTCTCCGTGCTGTGTCTGGTGGGCCGATATGCGCTCTGGAACGGGTCGTTGAAGCCGTTGGTGTCAATATAGCGTCGTAATTCGTTTGCAACATATCGTTCTAGCGTTTTTAATAGAAAACTTAAGTTCTATATTGGGCGGTAGTTAGCGAGACAGTTGACGCGTTTTTGAGTCATGCTTGAAGCGAGGAACATCTGAAGCTGAAAGTAGTTTATATTGAACTGTAATGGATAGGACACGCACAGAAAATGAACCATGTGAATATAACTTGGAAACATATTTGAGGCGTAAATGTAGAAGAAAAAAAACAGACAGTTGAGAAGTATGCAGACAAGTCGCTGGAGAACGAAATCAAATTCGCAATATGACCGGCACCCCATATATGATTAATAGTAGAATAACTAGAACATATTTCAGCAATGAAAGAAATACGTTCAGCTGTTGGACGACTCGGTAAAACCCAATGTCGTGCCAATTGTACGTATACAAATTTTCAAAACAGAAATATCAACAGTTTAATTAGGAAATAATATGTGTTGAAGAAAGTAGCAGGTGATACATACATAATTTGTTAGCTAAAATGTTTAATATCAAAATAGAACAAAAATTATTTAATGTACGGAATAACGAATTGACAATATCCTAAACATGGACTATCATATTGGTGTAGATAAGATAAAAGGGGGTCAGGGAGAATGGCTCAAAGACCATTTTTGGCTGCTCTCATAAAAACCACTCCGAAATTGTAAATTTCAACAAATTACGTTTGGCTCACTTAAACACTTTCGGAAAATAATAACAACACATTTGCATAATTCCAATTTGCAGTAAGGGTTTGACAAGTATTTCAATTACGTTACCAGTAATTGATGAGAAAATCTCAAAGCATAAATAAGTTTACTTAATTTAGAATCTAACAAATAGTTACAATTACATCTGACATAACTAATTATTGTACTGAATTACAGAAATAAAGAAATTAAAACGCAATGTATTATTTATTGATTATTAAGAACGTCCACATATATAACAATTTGGCAAAGAGCACTGTTATGTGTAATTTTGTTGAACTCGTAGTTTCGTATAACTAATCAATTTATTCTTGTAAGCTATGTGTTTAAATTGTGTTCCTTTTGTGATGCGCGGTGTTGTTTATTTGTAACGGAATGTCGTATCTAATGCATCGCTTGGCAAAGTCGTGTTTAGCCCTATTTGTATGGATGTTGTCATGTTTTCGTGTATTAATGTTGCGAACATTTCTATTTTAAGTAAATGGTAAGTTTTTCACATATACTGGTAATGCAATGTGCATATTTATAATAACATTTAAATTCTCGTAATTGCAGCGTGTTTGTTACTTTAAGAATTTTTTTAGAATACGTAACGTCCCAACTAAAATACGAGCGGCAACTTATTTGAATATATATATATATATACATATATATATATATATATATATATATATATATTGAATTTAGAAGGCACTTACAAACATAGAATCTGCCAGATATAAATCAAAACCTTTGAACACATGAAAGAGTAACACATTTTCCAAGAACAAGTGTTTGGTGTAGAAAAGTGCAGTAGATAACCCCGATTTCACCCAGAACATGATCATCTGGGTTTATGTTTTTGAAATGCTATTTAAAAAAACGATTCTGGCTACAAAAAATGATCTGGGAGAGATCTCCATTTGTACGTAAATGTGTTGCCATACATCGCTCGTGTGGGTAATAATTATGTGGTGGGATACAAATATTAGTAGGAAATAAACAAGCAGTATTATGGGCATATGCTAAAGTAAATAATGGTATAAGACATTGATGTTCTCGCCACTCGTTTGTGTTTTATGGTCCATTTAGTGACTGTGTTGTAGTACGTCGCCCATTGGCGTACTTAGCCCGTTTGACACTAGGTGGTGTATGGTCACTTTTGAGCCCTCTGGCGAGTTGTAAGAATACCAGAAGGCGCCAAACCGACAAACAAAGAACCAGAACGTATCTTCGGGACCGGTTTTCTCATTAATAAGTACTATTTTGATAAATACAATCGATTTTGTGTGAAGAATATATGTTCTTTAGATGTCCAAGCCTCCATCTAACCACTGTATGCGTGTTATTTATGTGCAATAGCCCTTGACTTTGCAATCGTACGTTGCCTAACATGCACAGCCTCGCGTCCTCAGCGATAATACGGTCTTTTTAATTATATGGCCGTGTGTATACGTAGGTTCGACGTACGCTAACCGATAATCGATATGCGATGTACGAAAACTCATAATATACAATTTTCGATACCTACATTCTACTGTAATTTCCTTTAAATTTACTGGTTCCTGCCATCCTGTTTATGACGCACAGATCTAAAAACATATATAAGATGTGTAGTATATAAGATATGAACTCAATATTTTCAGCCCCCCTCTCTCTATTTTTTTTCACCTCCGGATACTCGACTGTAGGTTTCCCCAGCATTTGTATTTCTACAGATAGCGCGTTTGGGTGTTCTAGAAAGGTGGTTAACACTGCCTGATACCTAAACACACTACGTTAAAACCAAGTGCGTTTGTTGCGTTGTGTATTCAATTTTATAAGGAAATGTTAATTTGATGTTATCATACCTCACCCATGACTGTCTAACCATAAACACTAATTTCCTGGATGTTGACTGGTGACCAACGACGTAATATGTGGGGCCATCTTTCTAGAAAACTCAAGCACTGTATCTGTAGAAAGAAAATGCTGCACACACTCTGAAGTCGAGAATTCGGAAGTGACAAAACAATAGTCAGATAACTAGGGGGTGATGGGGGGCTAAAATCATTATTCAAAGAGGTTTTTAGTATCCGGGGCTACCCACACAACAATCGATGGAAATAGAAAAATGGAATTATCCTACACTTCAAACAACTGTAATCGGCGGCGACGTACGCTAACACGGCGGCGACATACGCTAACACGGCGGCGACATACGCTAACACGGCGGCGACGTACAATAACAGGACCTTACAGATGGGAAATTTCATAAATCTGCCAAAAATCAAATTTCTGGAGTTAGTCCACCAAAATCGTTTTATAGTTACTCCAATACCATGTCTTTACTTTACCCGAAGGATTAATCAAATCAATATAACGACATTTATGTTCAGACACAACCAGGTCTGCAGCAGTTTGGTGAGAAGTGACCATATATGATATATTGAATTTAGCAGGCACTTACAATTGTAGAATCTGTCGGATAATAAATAAAAACGTGTGAACACATGAAAAAGTGACAAATTTTCCAAGAACAGGTTAAAAACAGTCTGGCTTCGTGATAAATATTTCGCTTACTACGACCGACGGCGAACTACGGAAGAAGCTTGTCATTGCGCAACACTTTGCAAGATTTCGTATGCAATAGCACGGGATTTATGTAACTGTGCGCAGTCATGTATGTGTGGTAAATATGAAAAGGACATTCACAATTGCCTTAATGGTCTACGTATGTCTTGTTTTAGTACTGTTTTGTTGCTAGTATGAGGCGGCGGCTTGTACAATCAGTGTTTTCTTGTATTTAGTTATGTCTGATGGGATTTGTCGTACAAGTGGTGTCCGGTTGTTTGTTTTGTGGGTTTATTTACATTCCGTAATGTGGCGCCACCGTTTGTTGTGCATAAGAAGGTTTGTGTCCAGCGTTTGCTCTACACTGAGACCAATTTCGTTGATTACCTGATGTTAGCTTAGCAATTAAATTGGCGGTCAAACAAATCTTGCGGTGACATTCTTTGAAGCTCACAAATAAATACCATTTGCACCCCACTTACCAACGTATTTGGGGGTAATTTGCTTTAGCTACCAAATCCTCCCCCGGTTCCAGCGCCTATGAAACATATTGAACAGTAAGCTATTTACATTACAACATCGATTATTGTTACACAAGCTACATAAAAAAATTTAACGAAAGAACTAAAAAAGTATGAATTCGTGATTACCTTTTATAAGAGTGAAAAGCCGTTCCTATGCAATGATCACAGAAAGCGAGAAATTGGCAACACACACATAACACACACTCTCACACACACACACACACACACACACACACACACACACACACACACACACACACACACACACACACACACACACACACACACACACACACACACACACACACACACACACACACACACACACACACACACACACACACACACGCACAAACACACACACAAACACGCACACACATACAACACACACACACACACTCACACACACTCACATACACACACACTCACACACACACGCACACACACATACAACAAGCACGCACGCACGCACGCACGCATGCACACACGCACGCACACACACACACGCACACACACATACAGCACACACACACACACACACTCACACTCACACACACACACACACGCACACATACATACAACAAGCACGCACACGCACGCACGCACGCATGCACACACGCACGCACACACACACATTTACCTGTTGCGCCACTACGTTTACGTTTTACGAAAACAAATGAGTGAAGTCCTCAGCTCGTGTGTGTGCGCACGTGCGTGAGTGCGTGCGTGCATAATACGTTGTTCCTCCTATAGATGCTTTGCATATCGGACGCCGCCAAACTGTCAGGGTACATCTATGACGTCTTTCAAGAAACGCAACGCTTCTAGATTTTATTGTGGGCTTTTTGTTAGTAACATGAAACCATGCCTAGCTTGTTGTCTGTAACATTTAACACATGAATAATGACATTGACGAAAGAGACGAGTACTGGAAAGGCACCATCTGGCAGAGGACAGCGCAAGACATGCAAATCTGGAACCGACATGCTGAAGCCTTTGTCCAACCACGGGACACTACCGCTACACAATGATGATGGTGATTGACATGTCAATTATATGCACGCGTTAAAGAAAACAAAAACGTCACCTTTTTGCCTTTACAATAAAATCATACCTTTTTAACACAACGCCGTTGTCCCAAAAGTCATTTTCTCCTGATTCCTATACACCGAATTAAAGATTGAGAACATGCACCGCTTCGTCGGATCGTTTTGTAGATATGAATTACAAGTATAACCATTAAATAAAATCGGTAACCTAATGCATCCACTAACAGTTATTTGCTGATTTTTTTATTCAAATTCGTTTACACAAATTACACTTACATACATCGTCTAACTTTGCTGATTTTCACTCGACCTTTATAACAAACACAACTTATAAGTGTACTTAAGGAATACGGGTTTGGCATCGAATGAATGCAGTCGTCGGCCGAGAAACAATCGAAACTGACAATTGATGGATACTTATTTCAACAACAACAATTACAATGCACAAAAATGTCAAATATACAATTGTAAATCACAGTTTTGAAGTCGGAAAGGACAAGAAGAAGTGTGCCACTTATAACACTTGCCCAAATTACGATGGATACAATTACAATCAAAAATATATTACAATATGCAACATGCGTGATTACAACATACCATTTATATTTTTAAAAGAATGAAATATATATCACCAAAACCACTTGTATTAAAGAATAACACTTTGTGAAGTCCAATATAGACAACACATGTGTCGTACAACAACCCATTTAATTGTCGTCGAATAATCGCAACATTCTACTTCAACGTACCACTTGAAACAAAACGACCAATCAAACGCGTTAAGCAACAGTTATATTTATATACTATAATTACATAAAAGACGCCAGTTTATCCAATTCGATGTAGTAATATGTGACACATTATCTGTTTTAAGTGGGTTCCCGCAAGGGTCAATATTAGGAACCTTACTATTTCCTCTCTATATAAATGATATTCATCTTGCAAGCAATAAATACAAGGACATATTATACGCTGATGATGCCACCCGCATCGGTCCACAGTCATACTTCGAGAGCCGGAACATGTATTAGATACCACCTACCAACTTAACGTAGAAAAATGCAACCGTGCATTTTGGATCAAAAACACTCACATTGCCTCTTCGCTTTCTCTACATATACCAATAAATACTTACTAGCACATTACAAAGATATTTACACTGATATAAATTGCTACACATGCAGTTATCCTACCAAAATACATATTGTGATGTTTATATAAGGACTAAGCATACACTATAGTTAGCTGATATTAGTTATTACTAACATATGTCAGCTATGATTGGAATAAAGCATTACATCGTTGGGACCGAGACACCTCGGACGTGTACTCATTATGTCTCAATGAGTTATGAAGTAACGTAACTTTGAATGTCTGAACGGACATAACAATTGGCGACGAGGACAAACATGTTCGCAATAGGTCGCATGAGCGAACATGACGGCGGCGACCTAGACGAATACTTAGAACGGCTAGAACAATACTTCGTGGCAAACGAAAATGGGGCGTTGCCAGCGGGAGCCGAAGAGAACGAAGAGACAGGATGGGCAGCCGAGCGGAAACGGGTGGCAATATTTCTGACGCTGGTCCGAGCCGACACGTACAAGCTATTGAAAAAGTGAGTCCGAACGTACCATCAGCTAAAACATTTCGAGAAACAACCAGAAACCAAAACAATTGGTGGTAGCGGAGAGAATCCGGTTTCACAACCGTCAACAGCGGGATAGCGAGACGGTCTCTCAATGGGTGTTTCGGGGGTGGGGGTGTTGGATTCATATATGTAGTCTGTGGAAATTTGTCTCGTGTCCCTTCCCCCTTTCTGAGATCTATAACTATGCAACCAGCAACAACAGGATGGATTTCGGCAACCTTAATTAAGGCCATGTAATTCACAATACTAAAACAGCACTCATCATTTACATTTTAAAAGAATTGTGACGATAATCCAATATTTATTTTTTATATGGCCCAATACACTGTATCTGTGCTCATATGTGTTCCTTAATCAGTGTTAAAACATTGTCACCCCTTTGACCCACTTGCATTTAACATGATACTTATGAGAACCATTGTCATTATGCAGTGAGATGCTGGTATCAAATTGAGTCACTCACATAAATCCTTTAGTATAACACTGTCTGTTTTGTCTGCATCAGTCACTTCTGACTGACTATAAGTTAGAGTCTTGTACCTTTATAGTAAAATTGGCTTCTTCTGTAAGTGTTATCCCTTTAACATTTGTATCAGTCAGGCTGCCCTGGCATGCTGGGTAATGTTTAAACAACATCCGGCAGGTTTAAGGAGGGGGTTCACGCTTTTGAGAAACATGGAATGATCTTAACACAAACAATTACCGATTTGATCTAAGTGCGACGTTTCGATTTCATACAACATACTAAATAAATAAATAGCAGAACAATAAAGAAAAGTTCTGAGTCGTTGACATCTCTTGGTTACCCCACTCAAAATGGCTTGGTGACCCAACATTGGGTTAATTGCGCCCCGTGGATTAAGAAACGCTGCCCTATTAAGATGTTTTAGTCGGTGTTTACAAAGTTAGTGCATAGCGTGAACAACGTAGTTGTGTGACATGCAAACTGCAACTTAGTTGTTTTACGCCATATTAAAATGCCTGCTATTTAAGTAGACATTGATAATGACAGAAACCTGTTCATTTATAAGACACACTGAACAACTTATTTTGTTCGACGCCTAAATCGGCAAACTAAAGCGTATCGCTAACTTTGATCTACGCAAGTTCCAAACGAGTGGTTTGAGTCGCGCCTATCTAATCAATATACATTTTCGGATTTTGTTTCAATTTATATCAAAATTTCTGCGCGAAAACAAAAAAAATGGTGCCATGCATGCAAGAGTTTATGTGTTCGGAATAACAAAGTGAACAAATTGACTTTGATTAGCCAATCGAAATTCCGCATTTCTCGAACACGCAATATGTCTAGGTGCATTCGTACCCAGAATTGAAGTTTCAAATAAAAAAAGACAAGTCTACCATGATACACGCAAATAAAAAGCACTAAGTCTACCATGATACACGCACACCCGTACGCGCACAAGCACACGATTTAACAAGATTTAACAAGATTGCCATCCAGAAAATTACTCTGGATGGCAGTTGGACAAGGAAGCCTTTTGGCTTATCGAGAGTCCAATACTTTTTATCTACATGTATCCCGCCTTTTTAAGGTGTGTGTCGATTTTATTTTAAAACATATTCACGCTACTAGCACCAACACAATCAGGAGATAATCTGTTCCATTCATTTACAGTCCTTTGTGAGAATGAGAACTTTCTTATATCTAATCTACACTGCTCCTTTACTAATGTAGCTTCATGTCCTCTGGTCCTTCTATCTTTCTTAACTGAGAAAAAAATGTTTCTATCAATATTTTCATAACCATTCAATATTTTAAACACTTCTATGTGATCTCCTCTCAATCTCCTGGTCTCTAGTGTTGTTAAACCACATTCTTTTAGGCGTATTTCGTAACTAAGATCCCTCAGATTTGGTATCATTTTAGTCGCTCTCCTCTGTACTCTTTCTAGCATATCTATGTCCTTCTTGCGATATGGCCTCCATGCTTGTATACAATATTCAAGCACACACAATCATCATCATCATCATCATCATCATCAACATCATCATCATCATCATCATCATATATCATAACCAAGATAGTGTGCCGGATGACTAGCTGAAGCAGGAAATAATACTAATCGTCAAACGACCAATGTTCGACTTACGTTCGAAATACTCATCAGTGTGAGAAATGTCGTGTACTTGCTGCGGCAGGACGAGCGAGGCGAGGATCATGTCACTGACGGCGAGGTTTGAGAGGAAGATATTCGTCGCCGTACGCATCGTCTTGACCTTCATGATAACGACCACCACACACACGTTGCTGACGAAACTAAATATGAGAAACGTCGAGATGAAGGCTATGAACGCAGCCTCACTAGCCGACAAACCCATGTTGCCGATCGATATGTCTCCTAAATACGGTAAGTATTACTGCTGATCTGATACTGTTAACAATAAATCGAACTGCGCCTTAGTGGATAGTGCAAAACTGATCTAGTCTGTTTCGCTTTCGTTCTCGGTGAGTTAATGATGCTTTATTTGTTCCGTGTTCGTTCTTTTGTGTCATTTCAACAATCACTAACAAGCGACGAATTCACAGCTGTGAGCGAGAGGGGATTGTCATTGCGAGTCGACACCAAGATTGTCATTATACTTGGTACTTAGTATTTGTTAATGAGAACACGTCCAAATCGAAAGCTCGTGACATTTCGACAATTGCGAGCGATCAATGTTGCTTCAATCAAGGAATGCATCCATCAAGACAGTAACTTACTTGAGGTAGACGCACCTCAAGGTGAGCTAATCACGAACTATAATAATTCGTTGACTGATACCATAAATCTCCAAGCTCCATTGTTGAACCGAACAATTACACTTCGACTGCATGCTCCATGGTACTCGGACAAACTTCGTGATAGAAAACACAAACGGTGACAGCTGGAACGTCGCTGGCGCTTAACGAAACTAGAGGAGCACCACAAGCTGTATCGATACTATTGTGTCGTAGTCAACAGGACATAACGTGCTGCCCAAACCGAGAACTGTGAGAGTCAAATGTCGACGTGGCACTATGGTGATGTTTCGGACTGTGGACACCCTGATGGGAAACAACAGAGGCGGCCAGTTGTCCAAACACACATCAGGTGCTCAACGATATTTCCTTTGTCTTTACAAAGGTATCGATGATTCGCGAATCTCTGTCCCCGGAGACACTTCGTATCTCTTGACGCCACTAGACGATGATGATCAGGTGAAACTTGAAACGTTCGCCCTCACGACAAACGAACAAATCATGCGCACCATAAAATCTTCATCTGACAAGTCTTGCAAACTAGACCCTATTCCAACGTGGCTTCTTAAATGATGAGCTCGTGAACTAGCACCGGTAATAGTTGCAATTGTGAATACATCTTTCGAAACATTACACGTGTCCGTGGAGCTGAAGCGTGCCCAGATTAGACCCCGACTTAAGAAACCATACCTTGATCCTGACATAGTAGGCATTTACCGACTAGTGTCAAATCTACCATTCATTACTCGCCTCGAGCAACGTCTATGAACTAACAATCTGCACGACCCATCGCAATCAGCCTATAGGAAACAACATGCACCCGAAACGGTTCTGATCAAGATGCAGAGCGACATTCTCCAGGCACCAGACAGTGGACGAGTTGCTGCACTTGTTCTGTTACATCTATCGGCAGCTTTCGATACTATCGATCATTCCAACCTCATCCAGCGTTTGGAACATACGTATGGCATTTCCGGTAATAATAATAATAATATTTTATTTTGTTAAACGCCACATCCAATATTGTTCACAGCGCTTTACAACAATACTGAAATGTATGTTAAACATAATGCATTTGAATAAAAAACAATAGTTGTTATAACATAGATGAAATGAACTAATAATAATAGTAATTAATGCAATAAATATAGTAGAAGTAGAAAAGGAATGTGATATAAAATATCAAAAAAAGAGTAGTTAAGATCATATTATTATTCATATTATTATTTTAATAAATGAACTAAAATTAAAGTAAACATCAATAAATTAGGCAAAAATTTTATGAAAAGTAAATAAATAGATAAATAAATAATAAATAAACGTTAAATATCAATCAGCTATGGTAAAACAGTGTTGGTAAGCGTCCAAGTTACAATATACAATGCTCTGATATAGATGACATCCTATTTGCGCCAGCGAAACCAACAAGTCGTCATTGGTGACACTGCCTCGGCTGGTGTTCTACGTGAATATGGCGTCCCACATGGATCAGTGTTGAGCCCAAAACTATACTCGCTATACACACGGCCACTTGGAGACGTTATCGGGCATCATCATCTAGCACTGCTATGCTGGTGACATCCAACCATATATCTCATTCATAAACAGTGAGCCGGAAGAACGATTAACAGCAGTTGCCTGTCTGAACAGCTGCAACACAGATGTCCGTACTTGGCTTATGAGAAACATGCTGAAGTTGAATGACGAGTAGACAGAAGTGATCTTGTTCACATCAAAACACGGATTTAAACCGTTACCTAATATAACTGTTACGGTCGGTGAACGACAACTACAGTCGTCTTCCGTCCGTGATCTTGGGGTTACATGCGATCAATACCTAAATATGACGCGACACGTAACTTCCGTATGCCGAACTGGGTATTACCACCTCAGAATATTGGGAAAATCCGTCGATACCTCAACCATGACGCAGCGAAGACACTCGTTCGTAACACTCCCATAACATCAATACTTGATTACTGTAATTCCTTACTGCACGGCTTGCCCGTGAATCAACTTGCGAAAATGCAGCGTCTACAGAATGCACGCGCGTTCTAATCACAAGAACCGGTCGCTGCTCGCATATCACTACCGTTCTAAAGGAGCTACACTAGCTTCCAGTCCATCGTCGAATACAATATAAGATCATGTCACATACCTAACATGCTGTACACCGCCACGCACCAGTATACTTGAGCGAACTGCTGTCCATTTACACACCAACACGTTCTCTAAGATGTGAATCTACAATCTTGAAGTCACATACGGAGATCGCACATTCACCAAAGCAGCGTCGACTTTGTGGAACAGTTTGCTGCTACCATCAGAAACTGTAAAAGCTGCATCATCTTTCAACGGCAGCTAAAATCCCTCCTATTCCGGTAGGAATATGACTAATGCCTGAACAATACATGTCTAACGGTTTTAATCTCATCTAATATTTATTATTATTATTATTCTATTTTATTTTATTTCATACTCATAATGTATCATATTACTAGTTTATTCCCATTTGATCCTTATAATGTTATGACACTTAGTGTAATTATTGATTATATTATTTTATTCATTATATGCATTTTAAATATAATGCCCGTATATTTTAAATAACTTTTTAACTATTTAATTCGATATACTGTTCTTAAATTACTTAACATACTCTTTTATGATCTACATTTTTAGTGGAATTATTATTGTATTGTAAATCGTTATAGAGCACTATGTGATTATGGTGCTTTCTAAATTTCGTATTTTATTTATTTATTTAACACTGTCCATTGGGATCCAAACATGCGGGAACATTGGCGGGTCTAGATCATTGAGAATTGGTTGTGTGCACAAAAGTTGAAGAAGTGAGTGGAATTATTTACCGATAAGTATTATTCTTGCCTTAATATTATTCATACTGTAGCAGTAGACATATATTGAGTAATAGTTGTGCTTAAAATTACACAGATAAAGTATTGTAGAACACTTTAGTCTAGTAAGTGATAATAGAGTAACTTAGTCTTTGATAAGTTTGTAAACAATATTTGACAAACGTGATTATGGGTAGAATATATAGGAGATAAAGTAACAAACGTAAAACTACTTACATAAAATACTATCTGAGTAAGCTAGTACCTGCTAGATACTTTGATTAGCAATCATGTAGATAAGGCAGTTTAGAGTAAAGTAACTGATTATATTCAAATTAGGTCACCGGTAGCATTAGCGTGTGTGATAGAGTAGATAATCAGCTGTGAAATTAAAATCTGCTGTAACATAAAGTCTGCTGTAGTACACAGGAAACAGTCTTTCTAAAGACTGTCTTAGTTTTATCATCTTAAATACTATCTTGGATAAACTGTAAACTGTTTAGTCTGCACCTAACATGTTCAAAATGCGATAATTGGGTAGATTTTGCAAAGTCGAGGTGTGGGAATTGATGGAAGGAGGTGCAGATGGAGGGTTTTCACTTTGAGTGTCGAGGTTGTAAGAGGTTGGAGTGTTTACTGGCGGAAGAAGACGAGCTGAAGTAGTTAATTTGGATGATGACAGGAAAGGGTGACTTGGACAATGTCCACCCAGATGGTGAGACTAGAGAGATCAGTGAGAAAAGAGACAAGGAGCCAAGGAAACTGTTAAAAGGGGAAGACAACATTGACAGGACGGACGGAGACAGAAGGAACAGGGACAAAGAAGGTGACTGTAGGGAAAGTGACAACAGGGTGGAAAGAAGACTGGAGTTAAGGTGGGAGTGAAGGTGACAGGTGGAGATGACAGCAAAATGACGGACGGAAACGAAAGAAGGAGCTGATCTGAGGCAGTGATAGAAGGGGTGAGGAGAAAAGCGAGAATATTCATGGGTGACTCTTTGACGAGAAAGACAGACAAGACCCTTAGTGAAGGAGAAGACATAGTAGTTTGTTTACCATGGGCCAAGATAGATCATGTAACAGAAAGGGTAGAAAAAGTGATGGGTCCTGGGAAGGCAGGGACCATTCTAATACAAATAATGACAAATAATGCAGTTAGTGAGGGGACAACCGGAATAGTCCATGAATACAGACAGTTAGTCAGGAAGTTAAAGCAGACAAGGGTAGAACAGATATGTTGATAGTGGGACAGGTTGCATTAATATAAACTAGATGCGCTGGGGGTTTCACAAAGAAGCCTGAAACTGGAGGCACAGCTAACAAAAATAACCGCAAAATAAATCGGCAAAGAAGTGCCTGGAAAACTGTTTTGAAGCTGGACATAAATGCGTTTGATTAAATGCAAGGATCATAGTAAATAAAAGAAGTGAACTCCTCATTATGGAAGATACTGAACCTCACATAATAGGTATAACCGAATCGTGGGCCATCGCCGATGTATCAAATGCCGAATTGGGACTGACAGGCTATGTGATGATTAGGAAAGACAGGATAGGAAGAAAGGGAGATGGAGTTATTTTATATATTAAAGAATCTATTCAGGCTTATGATATTAAATTAGAAAGAGAAGCAGATTGCGAAGAAGTTGTTTGGTGTAACATAGTTACAGGAAACTCGACGTTAATGGTTGAGTTAGTTTATGGAAGTTCAAACATAAGCATAGAAGAAACTGAAAGGGTACAAAACTCTATATGGGAATTGAGCAAACGGGATTATATTATTCTGGGGGATTTTAACCATAAAATATGGAAATCTCTACAGAGTCCAGGGAGTGAGGACCACAGATTTTTAGTTTTTTGATACAAGATAGTTTCCTTTCTCAACATGTGCTAGAAACAACCAGGGGAGAAAATGTATGACACATAGTGTTGTCCTCACAGAGTGAATTAGCTGACAATGTCAAGATATGTGAGCCACTGGGGAGTATTGATCACAACCAGGTACATTTGCCATCAAAATTAAATTAGAAAGGAATAATAAAAAAGCAATACTGAAGAAACTTCCACAAAGGAAGATATAATGGCATGAAGGAATATTTAACAAAGATAGCCTGAAATAACACACTTAAGAATAAGACAGCAACAGGATGCGGACATATCTTAAAGAGTGAAATTGAGTGAATGGTCGGTAAGTTTGTTCCATTGAAAACGATCCAGAAAGAAACACTTATCGAAAGAAGCCATTAGAAAATTAACTACAAACAAATGATGTGAAAGTCATATAGACACATTAGAAATGATTACAACATTTATAAAGAAGCACATAACCAAGCTACAACTGAAATTAGAAACTCAACGAGAAGCTACGAACAAAATTTAACTTGTAATATAAAACATGACAGCCATAGTTTTTATGCATATATTCAGAGCAAACATACATTTCTGGATAAGGTTGGTCATCTAGAAGATAGTTTTGAAAATATAATGTCAGAGGGATTTTTAATGGCAGAAGACCTGAATGTGTACCTTAGTTCCGTGTTTACCCGGGAAAATATTGGTTCCCTGCCAATACCAGAGGCTACGTTCAATGGGGCGGAATCAGACTATTTAGGACAGTTAATTGTAACCGCTGAAACGGTAGCTAGGAAAATAACAGCAATGAAGAATAATAAATCACCTGGAGTGGATGGGATTCCACCCAAACTACTATTGGAAATTGTAGAACAAATTAACATACCGCTTGCAAGAGTTTTCAACTTGTTATAAAACGAGGGAGAGAATGCTGACTCAGATGGACGCCCTTGACAATGTAACAGAGGTGATAGTGAAATAGTTTGAAAACCAGCTCTCACAAGGGAAAATCCCAGCATATATCCCCTTGCTGCTGTTTCAAAGTGTTGTCAATTTCGATCACTCCGTGCAGGGCGGCATCCAGACATCGAGTGTGGGGGAGCACAAAAACATCCACTGGCGGCCGAAGGAAATGGTGCTGTTAAAATGTTTGGCTGCCGCCTCGCCGTAACTTCAGCTTGTTATAACCTGACCTGAACGGGAGCACATTTCCATCGGTCGCGTGGGCCCATTATAAAAAGGTCTGCGGTCGCGCCTCATTCTTAAGGTGTAGGGGGCACGTGCTACGGATCCCCGTATGCCATGTGCCTTTAGTTCTTTTAGTGGTATAAAAGGTTACCTGGCTATAGATAGTGGTGGATATATGTGAACGAGCGGCTGAATGCAGGGCAGTGGAAATTGTGTTCGAATTAACAGGTCTGCCAGAGTGAAATTGCAAACAGTCGTAAGATATCTCGAAGACTGGATACCAGGCCAGGCCCGTAAATTGGTTGATTTGTTTGATCTCGGTTTTCTGCCTGGAACATTTTTTGCAATGTCCAGAGGGGTCGTGTTGGAGAGAGGAATAGTGTTGGAAATGTTCCCAGTACGGGTATGTTGGTATTAGATATTCTCACGATACAGGTTTACTGTTGGGCATTAGACCCAAACTTCCTTTACCTTCAACTTATCCTGATCTTTCTGCGCCGTGGAAACGAGGTACCGCCAGACAAATCACACTTCTTTCCTAGAGCGGTCACACTAAAATAGTAAGATATTTCACGTTATGATATTCCCACGTCAATACGTGCGCCTGCAGATACAATCAGACGCATCCAGTTCGTGGCTGCGGTGACGTGTTAAACCGACCGAGTAACAAAACCAATCAGTGCCTGCTAATCCAATGTATTAGTGATACGAAAGAGAACAGTGTCATGATCGTGGCAGAAAGTGGCGTATGCAGGTTAGGTACGTTTAGAGGTGTATTATATACACGCACACGCGCATGCACACGTATGCACACGCACTTGCATTCGCACTCGCACGCACACGAACACTCCCACGCGCACGCACAGCCACACCCACGCACCTTGGGAACAATGATTTCTGCGTTATTTTCCCCTGCCACTTGGAACTCCACTTCTTAACTTGGTCGAAATGCGAGAAAATTCAACACATGCAACGGATTGTATAAGTACATAATATGATGAAAGGAAATTGCAGAAGTTATGCAAATAATAAAGATGTTCATTTATAGATAAAATACAAAATACAATATTCACAGTGATGACCCTGTTTTCGTTGAAAATGATACAATCAACGCAGCGACACTAGTATGTATTAAACTTCTAACCCTAACTCTTGAACAAGTTCATGAGGTTCAGTTTCGGTTCAACACGTTTCCCTCCGATGACCTAGCAACTACATTCGCAATGGGCCACAATATGTCCAGTGTACTTAACACACTGTGATGAGCTACATTCTTGTTTATGCGGACATTATGTGCAGTACATTATGTACTGTACAAGTGAATGCGTTGAATGTGTTGCATTAACTTTTTATAATTCGCTCCTATTGGAACCGCCGTAGACCGCCACTTTAGATGAGTGCCTTATTCAACGGTGCACCTACATGTCCCGTTGTTACACTGTTCCAAACCTCATTTATTGACGAATCATACTCTCAGAGTAATTGGTCTTGTTATAGCTGATGCACCTGGGAGAAAGACAGTACTGTGTGTGGAACGTTTGATTTGGCGGATACATGTACTTAAGTAGGCGTAGGACTCACCATTAGGCGACAGCTGCGTTATCACGCGGAACGTAGCTTCCGCTATTTTTCATTTTTAGAATGTATCCGCCCCCACTCCTGTCATTCGAACAATGTAACTGATATTCTATGCTTTACTTCACATCAATTAGTTTCCACTCTATCATAGTAAAGTGTTTTATCAAACTACTCGGCAAGATGATGGACCCTCACAATACGTATGCATAAAAAAATAATACTTATATTTGCGTTATGTGTAAAACAAACGATGACATTATATCGCAGAGGTTGGGGCGTAGTCTGTGCATGGAGGGTCAAATGTAATAATATTGCGGTCAACGTGGAATTGCAAGTACATTTTGTGAAGAATGTTCCCACGTCAACAGCACATCTTCCGTATTTCATGTGTGGAGTCTTTGGTGTGATTCAGATGGATGAATTGCAAGTTCACCTGCTTGTACAGGCGGCTACTAAAACCAACAACGTGTCTGGTTGAGGGGCAAATAATCACAAAGTGTCTTATTGGATGTTCTGCTTAGTCTGAAAATGTGTTGATTTGTTTGCTGAGCTAATTGAGAATACATCAGTAGGCTCGAAATACACAGGTACGCATGAGTTTCGGTATGATTTGTCCGAATATATCCTTAGCTACAATTAATATTTAATGCGTATTAGGACGTCCTGTCTATATAAATCTTAAACGTATTGTTCTACTTATTCCCAGGCTAATACGTATGTACGCGCGCACTAACACACCTAAGCACCCACATACTCTCATGGAAATACCCGCACGCACGCACGTAAGCATGCACGCACCCACACTCAAACACATACACACAAGCAAACAAACATCATTGTATGTGCAACTGTCTGTGTTTGACCTAAACAACTCAGTCTCATACCGTGGCCAACGCACATCGTTTTCGCCTTCATGCAAATCTAACCGTAACATAATTTTTTTTTGAAACGTAGGTTTCGAGGGATATTCTCCTATTCAGCAAGACGTCCTCAAAAAGTGTTGTTGGAAAATTATTATTGATGGATGCGACAGTGTCGTTCGTAAATCTAAAAAACGACGTGCATTACTGATGTGGGCTGCTAGAAGTGCTGCAGTTTTCCCGGAAGTGGAGGTTATTTTTGTCACCCTGTAGATCAGCACTGCACGGAACACCTACTCTTGTCATGATTGATGAGAAATGCGTTGGAGGAATGTGAAAATCGTGACAATTTATTGGACAATTAAACATGTCATGTGTACGTCACGTCGAGCCTTGTCATCATCGACGGACAAGACTGAGGTGAATAAACAAGTGGCGCTTAAAGAAATACAATACTGGAAGATGCAAAATGTTTATGCTGGGTCCTCACCTGCGCAGCACTACGTGTCAGTAGTAGCAACTGTTTATGCTGGGTCCTCACCTGCGCAGCACTACGTGTCAGTAGTAGCAACTGTTTATGCTGGGTCCTCACCTGCGCAGCACTACGTGTCAGTAGTAGCAACTGTTTATGCTGGGTCCTCACCTGCGCAGCACTACGTGTCAGTAGTAGCAACTGTTTATGCTGGGTCCTCACCTGCGCAGCACTACGTGTCAGTAGTAGCAACTGTTTATGCTGGGTCCTCACCTGCGCAGCACTACGTGTCAGTAGTAGCAACTGTTTATGCTGGGTCCTCACCTGCGCAGCACTACGTGTCAGTAGTAGCAACTGTTTATGCTGGGTCCTCACTTGCGCAGCACTACGTGTCAGTAGTAGCAACTGTTTATGCTGGGTCCTCACCTGCGCAGCACTACGTGTCAGTAGTAGCAACTGTTTATGCTGGGTCCTCACCTGCGCAGCACTACGTGTCAGTAGTAGCAACTGTTTATGCTGGGTCCTCACCTGCGCAGCACTACGTGTCAGTAGTAGCAACTGTAGGTACAAGGATCCCTAATGGTGGGAATGCAATTTCAAATAAATAAGTCTCATACATAACCTTGCTCTAATGACGACTCTTGCTTGTCCCTGTTAACGATTTTGCCCGATGATTCTTGTATGTTGCGCCCCTGAGCTCAGATTCCTGGGTATTTAGGCGTTATAGAAGTTTGTCATTATTGTTATTATTTAAATCTAAAAAATAAATAATAAAAAAAGACTTCTGTTTAGTGCACAATATATCCGCCACCTGATGTAAAATGGCGAGTCCTTTTATTTTAATAATAGTCCAGAGCAGTACAAAGTGTCATTGTTATCACAATTCTAACGATTTACTTTTATTTAAATGAAACATTATAAAGCATTATTTGCTCTGAAAGAAAGCATTTGACAGAGTCTGGCATGATGGACTGTGACAGGTTCTCAGAGGATACAGCATAGAGAAAGGACTGATACAAATCATAGAGACAATGTACAAAGATGCCAGCAGTGCAGTCCTGCTGAACAACCAGATCGGGGATTTCTTTAGAACAACAGTGGGCGTCCGACAAGGATGCTTGCTCTCCCCGGTGCTCTTCGACATATTCCTGGAGAATATCATGCAGGACACCCTACTCAACCACCACTGCACCATCTCCATCGGTGGCAGGTCCGTTTCTAACCTTCGCTTCAAAGACGACATCGATCTCATGGCTTCAGCAATGACGACCTAAAAAACCTTACCAATAGATTGGTCCAGGCTTACGGCATGGAGGTCAGCACAGAGAAGAGCAAAGTCGTGGTTAACAGGACAAGCAACACCAGAGCAGACATCATCATAAATGGTGAAAAGATAGAAGAAATCAACAGCTTTAAATATATAGGAGCGACCTTGTCTATGTATGGTAACTGCACCACAGATATACGTATCAGGATCGCTTCAGCAACGGCAGCCTTGGCAAGACAGGAGAGGATCTGGAGAAGTAGTAATATACGCTTAACAACCAAGTATAGCCTGTTCAGATCACTTGTACTATCCATCTTTATATACGGATGTGATACGTGGACACTCCTTGCTAAGGATGAGAAAAAGATCAAAGCATTCAAGACCAAGAGCTTGATGAAAATGCTCCACATCTCCTACATGGAGCATAAGACCAATGAGTATGTGCGGAGAAAGGTCGCATCCCTGGTGGGGCCACAAGAACCTCTACGGGCAACTGTCAAGAGAAGGAAACTGACATGGTTTGGATGCGTAATACATAATAATTCTAGCATCCCGAACACGATCTTGCAGGGCACCCTGGAGGGCAGATGTCGCCGTGGACGTCAGAGGAAGCGCTGGATGGACAATGTTATGGAATGGACGGCCATCTCCGTGCAAGAGCTCCTCATCACAGTCACTGACAGACAGGAATGGCGGAACATCAAGTAAGTAAGTAAGCTTTGATAGTATAAGCGATAAACATAAATTTCCCACACGAGGCAACCTAATTAATGTTCCATGCCCTGAGTAAGTTTAAAGAACAAGCAAAGAAGGGCTATAATGGCAGCAGCAGCAGCAGCAGCAGCAGCAGCAGCAGCAAAGGCAGCAGCAGCAAAGGCAGCAGCAGCAAAGGCAGCAACATCACGGTCATCATCATTACTTCCATCCAAATTATCATAAAATATGGTTATTTAGAATCGCAACTCACTTGCGCGTTATAATTAGCCTACAACGGGGACAATGCGCCGTACGTTCGTCCAGAAAGCAACGTCCTCAACCACCGCATGATATCGCTGCCGATTCGCTGCACTTCCGTCTTCAGAAATACAACCGGAAATAAAGCGCGATCGTGTAGTTTGTTTGTCATAAAAATGGCGCGTCACCAAGGGTAACTAAAGTGTCCTGCTGCAAGATGTCACGTCTCCACGGTGAAGCGCCGACGTTGAGCAAAGTGATAGACATATTTACTCTGTTATATAACGTGTGGATATTTGACAACTTCTCAAATTACGATTTTTGGTCTCTTATTTTCTCAAATAATTGAACAAATTTAGCCCTATATTATTGTACGCCATATGTAGTATATCAAATCGTCCATGTCTTCGCCTTGCCCTGCATACTGTGACATTTGTGTCATTAGCGGCACGTGCTTATCGTTCACTATATCGCTCATGCAATACAATTGTTGTCCACATTTTTACATATTCTAATCAAAGTAATGGGATTCTTTGATGTTACCAAATAAAAAAGAGATACATGATACATTAACCGGTTCTATAGTATACAACGATAACATAAAAAATTATCATTTATTGTAAACATATTTTTAGTTTTCAGTTGCTTGAAACGCTTCATTATCATAAATAAAATAGTTGTCTTATCAATACGATACAGTAGCGTTTTCAAAAAATGTCCATGTTCACGCTTTATACCGCAGATTGAGACACGGAGAATTTGTAAAGCCTAAATATATATGAATATCCTGGTGTCAATAGCGTCACACAATTTCCTTCACCGTGTAGTTCAAGCAATACAGATCCTGTCCACTTGTGTCTTTGTTGATAAGAAAGACCAAGTCAGTGCCGTAGACGTATTGTATCTAGTGCTTGTGTCTGGTGATTGACAACCGAGTCGATTGAATATACCCATATATGCTGGCAGCTCACGGTTAAGAACAAATGAGCTGCAGTTGGTTATATTTATTTGTACCGAAACCATTCACAGCCATGTTTGCGTGGAACGGGTTTATTTGCACGTATTCGCTTAGGTCGTGTGAACATGTTAACGAAATCGGCGCTTAATGGCGCAGACAGGAAACGTCCTTTGTTCCGTCAAAGCACTTGCAGCGCCATTGTTCTGAGGACGGTATAATGCTCTATCTCTCCCGTTGGTTCCTTGACGGTATGTGCTAATGCTCTACCGCTGACCGTTCTTTACATAGCCTCTCTCGTTGAATCGATGGCCACTTCCGCATAATCCTGTACTCACTGACGATTAAGTCCGTTTGATGCCAAGCACGCGGTAATGCAACTATCGATCTTATGTGTGTGTGTGCACAGCGGAATGAGTGCGGTGTCCTCGTGGATATGCGGTTGGATGGTGTGCGCTTGTGCGTGCACGGCCGTGCGTGGGTGCCAGCGATAGTCATCGCGATTGCGCGCGTGTGCGTGAGTGTGCGTGCATGCGTATGGTTTGTATGTGTATGTGATCGTGTGTATGTGTACGCGTGCGTGCGTGTGTGTGAGCGTGCGTGCGTGCGAGCATATGTGTGCCTACGTACAAACACCCTGCTTCATTGTTATGAACCAGATGTGACGTTTTCTCGCCCCGGTAGATTCACCAACTATATACCGGGTTTTGGTTGTTATCCTACCTATTCTGGATCAAGCATGGTATTTGATATAGGCCTTATTTCTGGTAAATTGTCTGAAAAGTTATAATTATTATTCTTGCAGTTATTATCTCACCAGAACTCATTCGATTTTAAAATGTATCTGGGAGTGTGTTTTAGAATCGTAAATGTGCGAGAACTATTCTGGCCGTTGACATATTTCAAGGCATTCTGAATATATACTCTTACCGCAACTTTCGTGATCAGGCGAAGCGTATTTTTTTTCCAAAACATAGTTTTATCTTTTGCAATCGAGTCAATCGTTTGCAATACATATGATATGTAATGCTCTGGGGTCTACACAAAAAAAGGTATTTGTTTTATTACACTGTCCGTGATACCCAGTCCTTAAAACCGCTAATTACCAAGTAAAAGTTAATTACCAAGTACATTTTATTTCACTGTTAAGCAACGCTGTAATTACACTGCGAATATTACTTGTTCACACATCATTGTCCATCAGTATCTAAATACTTGTGGTATGACACACGAACATGACAGAGTAACAAGATCAGCGATGAAATGGAAACGACAAGGCTGGCGTCTTCCATGGGAAGATTTGTAAATGCCCTGTCTTTAAATTTTGTTGTCGTTTGCATTTCCTGTCTGTTTACGTCAGCAACTTAAATGTAGACGTAGACACTATGTGCGCACTTTACGTCATCTACTCTTAATCTGGAACAAACACGGAAATCCATTCTTTTAAAGATATCCGTGTTTGCGATTGTGTTGGTGGTAATGATAATACCAGTATTGTCGCAGTTTATGGTGGTGAGGGTGGTATTTCTGTTTGCGCTGGTGTGGCGTCGTTGCTGTTGTTGGTGATGTAAATATTGAGGCCGAGGGTCGTCGTTGTTGTCGAACCTGTGCTGGTAATGGTAGAACAAAATGCTGTTCGGTAGCGACGAGACGGCGGGTGTCGGTGGCATGGCGCAGGACGACATCCGCCAGAAAGGGTAGGGCGAAGACCACGGACAACGTGCAGATGACCACCACTTTCTTCACCGAGCGAATCGCCTTAGGGTCACGTGACGTGATCAACGTATGCATACAATTGTATTTCGGATATTTGAACAAAACAACACATTCAATTACAAATGACCAAACGAGCACAGACACGCTAGTTGCAAGAACGACATGCATAGATAAAGACATAGAAACCTTTTAAAATTGGTACCGCGATGCAACACGCGATTTCAGGAAAGCCGTTGCGTCTCACACGATAGTGCGGACTAATTAAAATGTTAGGATGTACCCATTCCAAACCTGCTCGCTGCTATCGCTGCTCCGACGATCCAGTTGCACACATTGATGCCGTAACACCGCTGACGGGTGAAGATCTGTTTGTGACGCAGTGGCTTCAACATGGTGACCATCTTGCTCACTGTCCACCAGTATAAACTATGGAGAGAGTTGAACGAGACACACGACGTAAAGAACATAAACATTTATTGCAGGTGCTTGTTGATATGACGCACGCTCGGAGTAGCGCTGGAGCACACGGCGGCGCTGATGGGCATTGTTAGGCAGCCGAAGGCGAGGTCTGACACGGAGAGATATATCATGAACAACGCCGTGCGATCTTCGCGCAGTTCAGGATATCGTATGTGCACGGCGATCGTTAATTTGTTGACGATGGTATTCAATATGCTCACTACACTTACGGTTATAAGTCTGACGACCCCGTCAAATTTCATATTTGTGATATATTCATGTTGGCAACTTGTAAACAGTAATTTACAAACACTTGCAAGTGTTCCATAAAATAAGTAGATTGTTCCTCTTGCTCCTTCTATATCGACAAGACAACAAATTCTTCTGTATTAGTTATGCATGCTGTACTCACTAAATGTACTTATCGCCGAAGTTCCCTTTAAGTCGTCTGTGTCCAAAAAGAACTGAGTCGATACGAATTCCTTTGTTCTTTTCCGCAGTGTTTGGGGTAGTAAAGCATTTCTGTGAAAACGGTCCTCTGCTCCTTGTTTGTGTTACGATACAACTGCAGCCAATAGTTGATGTATACACTCCCATACACGTTTCATGTCAACAAGACATGCCAAGCACGATTGAGCTTGGCACAAAATCGGAGAAACTATCATTACGATCATTCACTCGCCAACGAGTTGTCCATTCGGAAAATGTAATGACAGCTTGCTCGCTTGAACAGTTTCCATGTTTCTATGCTATTTTGTGTGAAATAATCCGATAATAATTTCATTATTGTAAATGTACAACTTATTACATAGTTGAGTCTTGAAAACGTTTTAAAATACCAAGAAATACATCCAAATAACACGTAAATAGAAAGCAATACCACAAGGAACTCAAGTAGCCTCAATCAACGGGTGTTGGGCAGATTGCTGCAATTATGAAGTTAATTTCCTGTAGGCTCGTATCATGATTGTGTGCTGTCTTCCTTAGGCTTACAGTAAACAAGCGCCAGTCTCCTTACAACCACGCGCGTACGCACTCACGCCAGCAAAACGTACGCTTAACCACATCTACATACACATGCATCCACACACACTACAACCCACACACACCCATCCCATTCACCAACCACACACACACACCCACCCACCATAGTGGCATAATATTCTTGACTGTAGCTGCAACGTTTAGTTATTATTAACTAATTGATGTGAACAGACATCAAGCATGCCGTCTGTGTCCTTTAACGTCATAGCTGTATCAAGAAGAACGTGTTTTATTAATTAAATTATATTTTTTTGGTAATAATTCTCAACAAAAAAACGTTCGTATTTTTCTGATTAATAACTATGGTAAGCCGAATAAATGTCTACATTTGTTCACCGTGTGAGTTACTCGCTTGCATTTAATTACATCAATCTGGGATTCGATATCCTGGAATAGTCCAATTGACATTCATATGTATACGGATACGGCGGGCGGGCGGGCGGGCGGGCGGGCGGGCGGGCGGGCGGGCGGGCGGGCGGGCGGTTACGGGCTCAGTAAACACAATTTGGCGGGCAGTATACCTTCAATGTAGTTATTATGGTCTTAAGAACAACATATTAATATATATATATATATATATATATATATATATATATATATATATCTATATATATATATATATAAATGGGTACAGGCTGCCTTCTTTCTTGAAGGCTATAGAAATACTACAACATATTATTTAAAATTTTTGTGTATTTGTCGTATTTGGCACAAAATTCCCTGTATTGTTGCGCAGTAATTGTTGTTCGTTTCTTTATCGTCTACTAACGTTGTGACAACGGTTACTCATTATGTGTTGAAGCTTTTAATTGCAACCTGTATCTATATCAATCATACAATGTATTATTACATTACTTTGTCAGCATGCCTATTGACACTCAGTTATCTGCTGGTTTGGCCTACATCGGTCTGATGACAGTCCGGACATGCTATTTCCTATATCACATGTTGTTCTTGTTTGTTTTTAAACTTAGGGTTCACCAGTATTGATCTCGTGGTGCTGTAAGGTGTGTTTTATGTCCCCACTCCATGTTTTCTGGAGATCGTGGTGACGTTTTCTGAATGGTTGCGCACGTATGGTAAACGGATAGTCTGTGTTTGCTGGTCTGTGTTTGCTGCACTTGGTGTTTTTCTCTTTGTCTTGGTAATGTTGAATGCTACACAGAGTGGATGTTCAAGATGGGGAAGGTAGCAGGCTGACAAGCTTTTCCACGCAGACTGGTCACCCCTTTTATACGACTTCCACATTCCTTGAAGCCCTCCAGAAAACCCACCTCGAGACTCGCAAACAAATTAATGTGTACCCTACGTTGAAACTCGTCGTAAAACATCTTGAGGCTGTCCACAAATATCAATTTGCATCCATCCTCCAAGGCTGACCAACAACCTCAAATTGCACTCCAAAATCCACCCACCTGACCTAAATATTGGAGTGCTTATCCTATCTCCAACACCCACCTAAATTATGTGCGACCTTTCGGTTCCGCTGCCTATGCAGTAAATGTATGGACAGAATATTAACATACGGACATCAATGACCACGATATCATCCTTCCACATGTCGTATTGCATACGTTCGTGTGGTCACAACCGTAATGATATGATCAGATTAGATGATACCTTGCTCGGAGGCATTTATCAACGTGATTGTGGCTATTAGTGTGGGTTGTTCTCGCTAATGAAAGGAACGTGTCGCCGCTCTGCTTGGGGCGTTGGTCATACATATGGAAGTAATTGTCATCAACATTATAACGAATATCACTTATATTCTGACAATATATTTAATCTTTGAACTATTAGAATATCCAGTTTTCACAAAGTAGTTGTTCCATTGACTAAGACATTAAATGTCTTAGTTTGGCTAGAAATATTGGAATAACAAAAGAAAGAAAATATAGTGTGTACACTTGTTGAATGGAAAAACTGGCTTTTTACATTAATTTGTATACAAAATCAATGGTTAAGTTGATCTACATCAGATATTATATTTGAACTGTTTCTTTCTGGCAATGGAAACGCCACAAATGATTGCTATTAGGTTAATGCCTTGCATAAACCGATGTTGAATTGTGTTTTTATACTGATACTATTTTATAGCAGCAGTTAAATCGCAACGTCAAGCAGACGACAAATCGGCTTCAGTTTCGGTCGATATCTCCTCATGAGTGTTAGTGCAAAGATACCTCATGTCTAAATTGATCGGCAAATTGAACCTAATTTCAGTGCACTGACTGCAAGGGAACATCCAGTGAACAAATCCGTGTATAATCTGTCACTATGTATCAAAGTAAAATATAAAGGTAATTTGTTATATACCACTGTATCTCGTCGCTTCACACTTTACTCCTTGGTAGACCTTTTCAATCGAACGCCATCTCAACTTCTTTAGGAAGCATTCAGCCATGATGCGATTAATGCGGGAAGACTATTCATAAACAAATACCCACCACTGTCTAGAGCTAGGTACTCATTAATACAGCTGAATGAACGCAGAGTGAACGAACTTGTTCAAGGTTGGACACTGGAGCACAGGATTCGACCTCTGGTTCTCTTTATGGAGAGTCCAATGTTCTAGTCATTGCACCATTGCCCTCCACACACCAAACACCAGAAGAGCGAAACGGTTCTGTAACGCCGCAGTCTACCGCGGCTGCAATAGCGGCTCCAGTTGCGCATAGTGGTGCTATGGTGGCGGCGGTGGTGGCTTATACTCACGCGGGCACGGCGGTGTCAATTTTCAACAAGCGGCAATCGGATTTACTCCGACAGCTGCGTCGATAATCACGGATAAGCGTCCGCGTGTGCTGTATCGCAGCCACACCTTCTTGTGGTGACAGTCAGACTCCTGGTTCATGGTCTACATCAACAATTGACATGCACCTCCCTGGAGACGACATACATCACAAGTGTACGTCGATAGTGTTCTTGCTGCAAAGTAAGTCAGCAGACGTGCTGCCCAATTGGTGAAGAGGGATAGTGTTGTATGAACCGGCCAAGAGATGACGGATCTATGACAGTCTAGACACATATATAAAGCTTTGTGAACCAGCATAATCTGTGAACACAGGAGTTGCGGCATCCTCCGTTCAATATGACACATACTGACATGAGCGCGAACATTACTTGGGACAATGGTATACGTTCGGTGACGTTGTCCAGTAGCCCCGGCTACGTGCTCGCCGGCCTGTGGCTGACCGTGACGTCTGTCGTGGCCGTGTTGGCAGAAGTGGTTGTGTGGCTCGCCGTGTTGAAGACGGCGAAACTGAAGAACGCGAGCAACTACGTCGTGCTGAACCTCAGTCTCGCCGACCTCCTCGTCGACGTCCTTAATGTGCCCATCGTCATCTCATCGCTGCTCGGCGGCTTCGTGCCCTCGGCCCGTGCCTGTCTTGTCATCGGCATGCTCAACATGTCGACGTTCGTCGGAACAGTCATGTGTCTCGTCCTCATCAGCGTCAACAGGTGGGGCAATGATCGTCGGTGTGTGAGTGTTAGTTGCGGGTTAGGTCGTTCCACGTGGTGCTGTTGTATTCATCTTTGATTGTTGCCTTATTATGTTCTCGAATTGATGTTTTATGTATATGGCTGTGCGTGCGTGCGTGTGTACTCGCCCGGCCGCCAGTCTGCCAGGACGATATTAGCTGTAAATACTTCAGTATATCTGGAAACCTAATCTAGCTTTTTACAGAGTTGAATAGTGTGAACACGCCAGTTGCGTTCAACCGCGATTGCTTTCAACGCGATAGCATTCCGTTAGATTGAATTCAACGTTGATTTCAACCCTGGTTAAATAGTAGCATATGCACATGCTGTCTTCGCCAGTTATATTTGATACATACAAGGTTCTCTGTCCATATAAAACAACACAACAATGTGTAACTCTAATACGAGTGCAACTAAATTACCTAAATCAGTTTTTGTAAGAGTATCTATTTTATATTTGAATATTTCAAGATTGGTTTTCAATAAATGATCTCACGTTGTTGACCGACATTCAGCAATAGAGAAAAACGTTCTGTTAATTTTATTTCAATCTGCCATACTTGAGAAACTAGAAGTGAAAATATGGAAGCTTGTAGATAAATCGGTATGCAATTGGCAACACGATTGCCGGGAACCTCGCACTTCGCCGCAGAATAAAGAAATACCTTCCGTACCAAGCAAGGAAGACGTTCTACAACAGCTTCATTCTACCACTCATGGATTACAGCAGCACACTTTGGAGCAATTACATTTTGTATATGCGCTCTGACGTAAATGCATACACGTCAGAGCGCAACTACAAACTACAAAGCCGTGCTGCTAGAATCCTTACAGACTCGGAATACAGAGCTGCATCTGCTCCACCATTGAAACAACTAAATTAGCTAGCACTACCAGTGCGTGTGAAATACAGACAGGCTCAATTGGCATTCAAAGCAGTTAAGGGACTGGCTCGAAACTACACGTGTGCTCTATCTAAGTCTCTCTCGAATGTTTCGACATTAACAACACGGTTAAATGCAAGAGGTGAGTTGTATATTCCAAGAGCACGGACCAACATTTTACAGAATTCTTTGTTGTGCATGTATGCTGCTTTCAAAGCAACATACATGCACACCGCATACAACTATATGACAGTGACGCGAGACATAACGAACATTTAAACATACGTATTAATATTTGAACAAATCTATTAGAGGTCGGTGATTATTGAAAAGTTGCACTAAGATGCGTTTTAATGGTACGCCAGAAAGGTAAGGTTTTGAGCGAGGGACATGATAATTTCGATGCATGATGGTAATAAATAAATTCCTTCATAAACAGGCAACTGAAGACATCAAAGCGAAACTGAATAATAACATTAAATATTTGTACATCAATAGAGATATACATGCTTCTCCATGTCCGACGCAAATTCATGGCTAATATGTGACAAATGGGCAGGACACCGAATTGGCGGAGTGACCCATACCGGCGATAGCGGACCCTCGTCAGCAAATCATGTTACCCACGGGCCCGTTTTGGAAGCACAATTATACGGCTCAGCATAGGTTTTACGTATAATATGCATATATCATTGCATGGATAGTTGGCTTATATACACCAGGGTGTTTACGTTGTTTAAAACGCCGCGCAAAATTTGAATATTATAAATGTAAACCGGTGCTAATATATTAAGAAAAAGGTCAAAATCAATATGTCAATCACTTGTTTGATATTTAATATTGTTTTTCGGATTCCTTACAATGTTCAGTTTTGTCATTTTTTTGAGATATGATGATACATTGCCGCTACGAATTAAATTATGTATAATACAGTAACGATTCAAAACAGGCGGTGGCCCGGTTTGGTTAGGGGGACAGCTTTGCATATTGTTCTCCTAATCGTAGAGGTGTGTTAGGTTAGGGGGACAGTTCATTCCCTACTTTGAGGTGGGGTGCAGAGCAGCATTACGAAACATTACAATCGGGTGAGCGTATCACAACGTGCAAAGATGCGTGACGTAACTAATATATGGTCCCTTAATTGCTATTTCTAGTACTACTGTTTTTATTGATGTCATCGATAATCTCCACATTAGTCATCATTAACATTAACACCTTCATCAGAATATGTCAAATGTCACCAAGTGTTGCGTGTCTGCAGGTACTTTGCTGTCTGTCATCCCGCGCTCTATTCTGACGTCTTCCGGCCGTGTGGTACAGCGGCGTACGTGACACTATGCTGGTCACTCACCTTGACCGTGTCGGCCATGCCGTTCTTTGGTTGGAGCACGTACCACTTTGAATCATCTCAACGGATGTGCTTCGCTGACTGGTCGGTTAGCGTCAGCTACGCTGTCTTCATGGTGACTTTGTGTTTTTGCATACCTGCCCTCGTTCTGGCAACTACCAACTTCCTGATCTTCCGACAAATGCATCAATCGAAGAACAAGATTCGACAGTTCGAAAACAATTCGATAAGCGGCAACAGCGGCGAAAACGCGACGAAAAACCGCCAGAGGAGGGACGAGTTTCGGCTCGCAAAGTCGATGCTTATTATCATTCTGTGCTTCTTCTTCAGTTGGGTCACTTTCGCATTCTGTGCGTTTGTGAGCAGCTTCCGGTTGCTCGCGATACCCGGATGGTTGTCGATGACGTCACTGGTGCTCGGATACAGTAATAGTTGCCTGAATCCGTTCATATACGGGCTTATGAACTCGAACGTCCGCAACGCGTGAGTATATAAGTAAATACGCACGCACGCACGCACGCACGCACGCACGCACGCACCATATGCACAAATGTACATACAAATACACAGGCGCACACAACAAGCCAGAACTGCACCCACAGTCACACAAGCATACGTACACAAACAAGTATGCATACAAACACACACACACACACACACACACACACACACACACACACACACACACACACACACACACACACACACACACACACACACACACACACACACACACACACACACACACACACACACACACACACACACACACACACACACACACACACACACACACACACACACACACACACACACACACACACACACACACACACACACACACACACACACACACACACACACACACACACACACTCGCAAACACACACGAATAAAAAGCAAATATCACATATCTACCAACAAGCACGCACACCCGCCCTTAAGCACAAACATGCGGTCGCTGACAAATACACGCACGCGTGAAAGCTCTCACACACAAACGCACAGACGCTTACTCGTGCACTCGCACACACAAATACATACACGCGCACGCACATTACTTCACTTGCACACGCACGCACGCACGCACGCACGCACACACACACACACACACGATACAACACATGGTCGCAAACTTGCACACTCGATTTCATAGCCACATATATTATTGTCATATCAAACGTCGCCACCAATTGCACAGGTTATCAAAACCACACGGGAGATAGGCATTGCTCCCAGGCAGCGGCTGGTCTCATGATATTGCCGAAAATGACACACTGCTTGATTTATCGTATAATACAAGCAATCAGTGGTAATCGATAAATTGCCTGAGTACTGGCTCTTTCAACTCGTAAATTTCTCGGCGTTTCAGTGTTGAATCCAATCGCCTGCTGGTTGTAGCCTACAGTAAGCTATATAAATCACTCTTCGTTAAATTGGCCGTGGAGGAGTGTTTCGTCCAATTCATGAATTAAACATGGAAAGCGTCTGTCTAATGGACGGTGCGTGTCAATAGGGGACACAAAGCCTGTTGTACACTTCTGTGTTCCTAATGATATATTGATGATAATGGGTAGTCATATGCATTGACTAAACTGACTGATTATGCTTGTAGGCATGCCACCTATCATTTATGATATATTGATTTACTCCGGTTTTTTTAACAGCCAGCCATATTAAGCAAGACTTGTAATACCTATATAACAATCGGTAGTTGCTACAGTAAACGTAGCAGGCGTTGTTCGTGTCTTGTGATGGGTTGGTATTCAAAGCGTACGCGTAGGTCTTGATGTTTGAAATCGAATTTTCATATACACAACTATACACACATTCCTTGGTGTGATAGTATACGTACCAACCAACTACGAAAACAATACCGTCACCTCCACAACGACGAACAACACCACCACCAGTACAACAATGGCAACAACAACAGTAATAACAACAACAACAGCAATAACAACAACAGCAACAACTACTACAACAACAACAGCAGCAGCAGCAGCAGCAGCAGCAGCAACAACAACAACAACAGCAGTAGCAGCAGCAACAACAACAACACTAATAATAATAATAACAACAACAACAAAGCAACAACAACAGCAATAACAACAACAACAACAGCATTAACAACAACAACGACTGCCATAATAAACACTCGTATTGTGCAACGTAATCGTTGAGGAAATGTTGCGAGTTGGGTCATTTGGAATAAATATTGCAGTCTTCACAGATTTGTATTAATCAGCCGGAAATGAAAGTGGGCGCTTGCTGAGGAGTAATGTCGTCAGCTGGTGTAATAAGAAGTAAGTCAGGAAGAAAATCCTAGTATATATATGAAGGCAGGAAGGAGGAAGGAACACCTTTATTGGACAGATATAATACAAATAAGTACAAAACATGTAAGAACATTTTCATTAAAAAAGTCGGGAGACTCTCACTAAGGCTTTCAAATGTGCCGCTGAATATCAGAGCCACCCACCCACACTGGTAATTTTAACTAAAACATTTCTCCTACTCCCATTGTGGTGTACAAAGAGTATATTAAGTTAAATCTACAAGCTGCTTTAATAGATAAAAAAGAGTATATGATGTATGTTGGTAGGCTAACTGCATATGTAGCAGTTTTTGTCCGTGCAAGTGTCTTTGTAAAATGTCAGTAAGTACTTTCTGGTGTATTTAGGGAAGCTGCAGAAACTATGTGTGTACATTTTGTCTAAAATGCAGGGTGGCATTTTCTAAGTAAAACTGGTAGGTGGTATCTAATACATTTTCTGGCTCTCGAAGTATGACTGAATGGGTTAATAATTGTTTCTGATTTTGTCTTGTAGGTTAATCATGATAAGTAAAATTTTGTAAAAATAGCGATTGGAAAAAAATAGGAACGCGTCTATGTACAAATTTATGAAAGACAGTTAAACATTGACATGTAAAGATGTCTTCCAGTTTTAGTAGATTTAGGGATTTCATAATAGGTTCGGTGTGTGAGTTATATTTATTGCGGGACATTATTCGGATTGCCCTTTTCTGCGATTTACAAAGTCTATTTGTATTAAAACCCCACAATAAAATGCTGTAGTTGAGATGTCGTAAAATTTATGAATTATACATATTCTTTAATGTATATCCAGGTAGAAAGTGTTTTAGTTTATTCGTAATTCCCAGAGTTTGTGATATTTTATTATATATTTTGTCAATGTGTGGAGTCCAGTCTAACGTTTCTTGAATGGTAGTGCCAAGAAAGTTGAATGTGTGTACACACTCTATTGGTTGACCATTTATTTTTAACGATAATTTTATTTCGGAGATATTACGCTGTGGAAAATGAAATAGCATATGTTTAGTTTTACTTGTATTTAGAGTAAGCGTGTTTACTTGTAGCCATTCACTGATGTGTTTTAGTTCATCGTTAATATTGTCACTGATAACATTATAATTTTGTTAGAGTTGCAATTGAAAGAACATAGTGGTCCGACGAGGGTGGTGTCATCAGCGTAAAGTATGGCCTTTACTTTGTTGGTGGCAAGATGGATTTCATTTATATAGAGAATAAACAGTAGGCTCCTAATATTGACCCCTGCGGGACGTCAGTTAAAACATATAATGCGTCAGATATAACGTCATCGAAGTTTTTGGAAAGGTAGCTCATTAAACAAATTTATGCCGTAATGTTCAAGTTTTTAAAATCAAATATTGTAGTCTATAGTATCAAAAGCTTTTGACAGATCCAAAATAAATGCAATTGAAGTTTTTCTGTTATTTACGTTTTGAAAAATAATGTCAGTTAGTTCGAGCGTAGCCATTTCCGTTGAATGTAATTTCATAAATCCGTATTGACTTTTGTATAATAATTCGTTTATAGTTAGATAGTCAACTATTTGATCGTATACTATCTTTTCAAAGACTTTGGAAATTGAGGGGAGTAATGAAATGGGTCTGTAATTGTTAAGTAAAGTGCTATCATCTTTTTTATGCAAAGGAATAAGTTTAGCAATTTTTAGTCTTTGTGGAAATATACCCCAGCTAAAAGATTGGTTAATGATAAGGAACATAGGCTTCGCAATGATTCAGTTGATTCTTTTTAGTAAAATTGTTGAAATCGAAGCATTTCTCTTTGAGTCAAATTCCTTGATGATTTGTATTACAATATATTTAGTTATTGGTTTGAAATTAAACGTTGTTAGTTAATTGTATGGTAAATAACTAAGACATTGTTTTGTGGGTTTGTATAGGAAATTGTCTGTGGCAGTTTATTACCAATATTTACAAAGAACTCGTTGAACTCGTTTGCAATCTGCTTTGTATCGGTAACCCGTAATCCATTTTATGGAAATGATTTGGAAATTTAAATTGTGTACAGTTTTTATTTATAAGCAGTTTAATAGTGTCCCACGTTTTCCTAGTATTTTATTTGAATCGGTCAGATAGGTTTCCTTAGTAGATCTTTTTGGCATTTCTGATAGTTTTATTTAGAATATTTTTATATACACGAAGATTTACCGACATGGCATTATAAAAAGTGTTATTTTGTGGAATCTGTTTTAGTATCCGATAAAGTTGATCTTTACATTTAATAGACTTAATCATTCCAGCTGTTATCCAGCTGGAATTCTTATGTTTATGCTTGTTGCAACGGACTGTTTTAATTGGAAAGTGAGTTTCGTATAGCTGAATAAGTATGTCTTCAAGTATTTCATAATTATTATATGGGTCAGAAGAGGGCTCTTGATTTAGTTTCCTCGTAATGCATAATTGTCTCAAGGCTTCACAGTAATTTAAGGTAGACTTTTCATAATTTGTCCAAATTTTTACATATTTGTGTGTTCCTTGTTTAGATTGTAATTTGTCAAAGCTTATGAAATATGGTACATGATGTGATATTTTACACATTAGTATACCTGCTGTACAAGTGAGATTTGAAATCTTACAACAATATATCTGATCAATGAGTATACAGTTATTTACAGAAAAACGGGTCGGTAGAGACAAAATAGATCAAAGTAATCCCCAATTTGTTGTCTATCATTTACTTTCAGCAAATCAAGGTTGAGATCTCCAACTATTATTGTTTTAGAGCGTTTCGTACCTAATTTTGACAAGATAGGTGCCAATTCCCCAATAAAAGTGGATATTACTACGTCTGTGTTATTTAGTTTTGGTGGTCTGTAAATATTACCTATCGTAATGTGTTTTTTTAACATTCGCTCCATAAATGTAAATAAACAGCCCCTCCCAAATATCAGATGCCTTGTATAAATTCCCTATGATATATTGGTAACGTTCACGTAGATATGTAATTAGGCCGCCATGACCTGTACATTGTTTGCCTTGATGAATAATATTATAATTTGGAAGATGATATTGAGGCAAGTCTGAATCCTCCGAGAGCCATGTTTCCTGCAAGCATATTGTGCTAAAACCTATGCCTTTGTTGCATAAGTCCAATAAGATTGGGGAAAGGTAATTAAACTTTGAATTAATGCATTGAGTATTTAAACTGAAGTTATTAAAACTATCTTCTGTAGAAGCGAGAGTTTCATTTACTTTCAAAGTGTCTATGTATGGCGAATGTGTCAGCATAGCTATGTTTTCATTATTGTCAGTTAAATTACCGAGAATGTGTTGTAAGTTATTAGCAACTGATCCACCAAAATTGTATAGTATTCTGTCTTCCGATAAATTATCATCTGTATTGTGTGCCATAGATGGTGGTTAGATTTCTATCGTGTACCACAAACGGAGTAGTTGTCATACTGGAAAAGCAGTCCGGTAGTACTAAGGTAACAAACAATTGAAAAGTCGTTCCAAACAGAAAATAGAGAATAACAGAAACTAACATAATAGGTGTTACTAGAGCCGGTGACACAGCAGTATTTTAGTGACACATGTAAGTTAAATGTATAACTATACACTTATCTTAGTACATAGTACAGCAATTTGGACAATCCACAAAATAACCTTAACTACATATCCACGAAAAACGTAATTACTTTGCAAAAGAAGACGCAGTGCGTCTCAAATTATATATGTGCAGTACATATTGTTATATACTTTCCGCGAAAATATTTACTAAATGCATTTTATAACAATACATGATGAGACGATGACTTCACAAAATGAGCCACAAAAATCATATGACAAATCACGATGAGTCATACTGTGTGAAATCCACCAGAAGTATGTGTACGTAGTTTTGTGTATGATTTGTATTATGAGTATTGTGTGAGCGTGTACGTATGTCATTTTCTGAAGTGAAAGTATGACTCCTGTTGTGTGTGGATGCGTGTGTTGACATGTAGAACATGTTGGTATGACTCCTATTGTGTGTGAGTGCATGTGTAGACATGTAGAACATGTTGGTATGACTCGTATTGTGTGTGAGTGCATGTGTAGACATGTAGAACATGTTGGTATGACTCGTATTGTGTGTGAGTGCATGTGTAGACATGTAGAACATGTTGGTATGATTCCTATTGTGTGTGAGTGCATGTGTAGACATGTAGAACATGTTGGTGTGACTCCTATTGTGTGTGAGTGCATGTGTAGACATGTAGAACATGTTGGTGTGACTCCTATTGTGTGTGAGTGCATGTGTAGACATGTAGAACATGTTGGTATGACTCCTATTGTGTGTGAGTGCATGTGTAGACATGTAGAACATGTTGGTATGACTCCTATTGTGTGTGAGTGCATGTGTAGACATGTAGAACATGTTGGTGTGATTCCTATTGTGTGTGAGTGCATGTGTAGACATGTAGAACATGTTGGTGTGACTCCTATTGTGTGTGAGTGCATGTGTAGACATGTAGAACATGTTGGTGTGACTCCTATTGTGTGTGAGTGCATGTGTAGACATGTAGAACATGTTGGTATGACTCCTATTGTGTGTGAGTGCATGTGTAGACATGTAGAACATGTTGGTATGACTCCTATTGTGTGTGAGTGCATGTGTAGACATGTAGAGCATGTTGGTATGACTCCTATTGTGTGTGAGTGCATGTGTAGACACGTAGAGCATGTTGGTATGACTCCTATTGTGTGTGAGTGCATGTGTAGACATATAGAACATGTTGGTATGACTCCTATGTGAGTGCATGTGTAGACACGTAGAACATGTTGGTGTCTATCGGGACTTCACGTTCCTTAAGATACACAAACGTAATAAATATAACCAAAAACTAACACAGCTACAAATTGTGATGTGTTTTCTAGGAAAAATATTTAGTAAGTGCATTTTATAATAATGCACGCTGAGACGACTGTATACCTGGGATACGATATTTTACATCAAACGTGGTAGTTCATGATCAGTCAATACTGTGGCATAAGCATGTGTATGTGTGTGTTTGTGTGTTTATGTGTTTGTGTGTTTGTGTGTTTGTGTGTTTGTGTGTTTGTGTGTTTGTGTGTTTGTGTGTTTGTGTGTGCGTGTGTGCGTGTGTGCGTGTGTGCGTGTGTGCGTGTGTTTGTGTGTTTGTGTGTTTGTGTGTGCGTGTGTGCGTGTGTGCGTGTGTGCGTGTGTGCGTGTGTGCGTGTGTGCGTGTGTGCGTGTGTGCGTGTGTTTGTGTGTTTGTGTGTTTGTGTGTTTGTGTGTTTGTGTGTTTGTGTGTTTGTGTGTGTGTGTGTGTGTGTGTGTGTGTGTGTGTGTGTGTGTGTGTGTGTGTGTGTGTGTGTGTGTGTGTGTGTGTGTGTGTGTGTGTGTGTGTGTGTGTGTTTGTGTGTTTGTGTGTTTGTGTGTTTGTGTGTGTGTGTGTGTGTGTTTGTGTGTTTGTGTGTTTGTGTGTTTGTGTGTTCGTGTGTGCGTGTGTGCGTGTGCGTGTGTTACTGTACAATGTTTGGTTTGTGATTTACCGTATTTGTGCGGTGTTAAAAGAAGCCGACAATATGACTATTATTTGTGTGTACACGTAGACCATACGGCGAACGTTTTTCGCACTATTTGCGTATGATTACATAGAGCAGTAAGTTTAACCCATTCTGCTATTAATCACCTGTGCCGGGATTTCACGTCTCACGTACCACATAATTACAACCGCAAATACTTATTTACGAAAAAAACAACACATCTTTGCAAAAGAAATGCAGCATACACAAAAATTATACATGTGCTATGCTATAGAACATGTAAAGTAGTAATACTAGTATCCACGTGAAAAAAAAAAAATACTAGTAATGCATGATAAGTTGTCTACTTAATTCAAAGTGGAATACCAGGGCCACGATAACATGTTTATGTGTAAAATAGTACGTAGTCTATACCTGAAACATAGTTCACAATATCGTTGATATGATTTACATTTTTGGCAGTAATTCAGTCCATCTTGCTGAGGTGTTGATCTCCTCGGCCGGGACTTCACGTCCATCGGCAAACAGTTTCCCGTTTTTAAAGGATGGTCGTCGATTTACTTTGTACAGTTCCTGCATACATGGGCGTATGCATGCCTTTTCTTCCGCATCTTTTTTGGTAAAGTCGTCAACGAATCGGTACGTTGTGCCTGCGAGTTTCACTCACGCTGCTCTCATGACCGTACCTCGGGTGACTCGGCTATAAAACCGAGCAATGATATGGCGCGGGTTGTCTGTCGATTTTCGTCCGATGCGTTGAGCATTCTCTATGACATTTCCCGTTAACGAGAACTTCTCTTGAAGGATTTTTTCTACCTTGTTTAGACAGTTTTCGCCGATCACTTCGTGCGCTCCAAGCACACGGATGTTGAAACCGCGAGAGTGGCGTTCCGCACGACTGTGTGTCTCCTCGAGTCTCTTAATGGAAGCCGAGGCGTTTAGAAGGTTTCACGACGCTTGTTCTAACGCCTTTTCCATTTCAGCGAGATATTGTTCTTCTTTGCTTGATTTGCTTGAAATAAACTTGACAGTGATTGCCAGATCGGCGATAGTCTTGTCTTGTACTGTCACCTTTACCTCCATTTCGTTTAGTTTTTTCATACATTGCTTGATTTGCAATAATACTGTCCATTTTAGTTTTCATGCAGGTAAGTGTGTTGCGTACGAAAGTTGTGAAATCTTCATCATGCGCGACAGGCAGTTTAACGGCTGGGGCATTGTCCTTTTCCACCGACACTGGCATGTCTTCGGTCACAGACCGGCCCTTCTTGCGGGATTGTTTGCCATTCCCAGGCCTGGTGGCCAGTGACAGATTATGTAATCTTGGCTAGATTCTACTGTAGTGCACTGGAGCACACTGGAGCGTGTCCACTGTCGGTTTAGGCGTAGGAGTGAAGCTTGTTTGCCAAGAAGTACCACATACGCGACTTTTATGAAGTAATATTAACTATGCGTGTCCCGGCTCCATACCTTTTAGATAGCAATTCTCATCGTAGAGTAGTCACTCCGTTTCAAAGTTAGTAAAATTCTGTGAATTTTAGGAGCTCACGCCGTCATGCTGCCTTTCTACCAGGCTGCCTCGTTTTGAATATATATATAGATAGATAAACATATACATGATAAAATTACGGGTAAATGCAATGATAAAATAAACGATTAGCAAATAACATACTGGATAAAAAATAAATAAAAAAGAAGAAGCCGAAATTGCATTAAATAAGTTGATTAGATACTCAAAGGTGAGTCTGGGATAAATAAGACTAAAATGTATTAAAACTATATGCATGAATACTACAAAGGTTAAATGATGTCTGATTATATTAGTTTGAGAACAGAAATGTCTTCAATAATTTCCCAAATTGCCTAGTGTTCTCAATCGCGCCTAGTTCCAGAGGCAGAGAGTTCCACAATGTCGGCCCAGCACATGCAAACGCCCGGTTCTAGGTTCACGCGTGGAACGTCCAGAAGCAGACCACCACCAGAGCGTAGGGTACTGCGTGGTGAATAACGATGTAGCAGTGACGCGAGATACACTGGCGTGCCTGCATACAGTGCCGTGTGTACAACCATGAGTAACTTGTACTCGATGCGCTTTCTCACTGGGAGCCAGTGTAGCTGTTGTAGGACCGCAGTGATAGATCGCTGGTCACCTCGTCGAAATTGCATCATGACACGAGCGTTTGAACGTTGGACTCTCTGTAGACGGTGCAGCAGACGGTCAGGTATACCAAAACAGCATCGCATGTCCATAACCAATTATGGATGTCACAAGTGCATGGACAATACATTTGCAGACACTGGTCGTCGTTGCCTCTCGTACTCTAGAGAAGGTAGTAAGCACTTCGACATACATTTACCACCTGCGTCGCCATCGTTAAATCAGCATCGATTGCAACACCAAGGTCACGGACGATGGTCGATGTCGTTACACATTGTCCGCATATGTCGACACGATCAATGAGTATTGGTCTGCGCAAGCTCGATGAACATATAACAATTGCTTCCGTTTTGCTCGCGTTGAGAACCAGTCCATTGTCATAGAGCAACGCTGACAAATCAACTTAAAACTGCTTCCGTTCACGTACAACCAACCGGATATTAGGCATCGGCTTTTTCGGCGAAAATACGTACACTAACTGGTTTATTGGGTAAGAAGACAAAGACTCGGACAAATAATTGTTGTATGATGTCTTTGGGAATAGGTGGACTTTACCGATGCGAGTAGTCTATGGGCCAATTCAATGTGCATCTCAATTACGTCTTTATGTGTTCTATGATTATTTGTCTGTGGTTTTAAGGTAACTTGTGTCTTCACGTTGCATTGCTTACCTTGAGATATAGGTTATGTTTGTTTTACGAACACACAGCACGGGGCCTGGTCGTTGACATTACGTATTATATCGCAATTTGATTATAAATTGAGACGACAACGACCAAGAATAAAACAAAAATAAAAATATTAATGACATGGACTTCGGTAGCGTAGTAGTTAAATAATTATGGTCTCAATCGAAGCACTCCGGATTATAATCCCCCTGCTTCTGTTCAGATGATTATACAATTCTGTTCATTTCACTTTACTCCAGTTTACCCAACTTATACATGAGTACATGGTTATAGAAACCTGTGGATATTTGTGGATATAAATAGACTCCGCGCAGTAATTGAGCGAGTTTGAATGCTTCTCAAAAAAGTCGATCTGGTTTTCCAATAAAAATAAATGGCGGGGGAGAGGTCAGCTGTTTAGTCATCGTAATGACTGGATAGCGCGGTGTTCGGAACACCACCAATATAAGAACGACTGCACTTTTAGTAATAATAATAATTATTTTATTAAGATAATACCACCACCACCACCAACAACAACACCACCAACACCACCAACACCACCAACACCACCAACACCACCAACACAACCAACAAATACCCCCAACACCACCAACACCAACAACACCAACAACACCAACAACACCAACAACACCAACAACATCAACAACACCAATAACACTAACAACACCACAATCACCACCAACGCCATCACCACGACTACCACAACCACCACGACCACCACAACCACCACCACCACCACCACCACCACCAACACCACCAACAACATCACAACCATCAACACCACCACCACCACCACCACCACCACCGCCAACAACAACAACACCACGACCAACAAATACCCCCAACACCACCACCACCACACCACCACCGTAACCACGACGACGACGACAACCACCACCACAACCACAACCACGACCACGACCGCCACCACAACCATCAACACCAACACGACCACCACGACCACCACGACCACCACAACCACCACCACGACCACCAACACCACCATCACCACCAACACCACCAACACCATCAACACCACCACCACCAACACCACCAACACCACCAACACCACCAACACCACCAACACCACCAACACCACCAACACCACCAACACCACCAACACCACCAACACCACCAACACCACCAACACCACCAACACCACCAACACCACATCCAACAACAACAACACTGCAATAACAACATCACCAAGCACAACCGTCACCAACGTCAGTACTACCGTCTCCACCACCATCACCTCTACTACCTCCACCAACACAGCACCCAACAACAAAACACTAACCGTCCTATCATTATCAATATCATGCGTAATAATGCTGTTGTTGAACTAGTTGTATGCTGAGTAATGAGAATATACTAATGTTGTCCTCACGAATTCACATTACTCAGCCGGAAATAGGCACGGGCTCGCGTTTAGATTTATTGACATCGGCAGGTATTGTGGACAGACTAACTCAAATACACGTCCCTTGGCGTGCTCCCAACCGGATATTAAGGATCGGATTTTTCAGGCAAAATGCGAACATGAACCTGTTGATTTGTATCAAAGCGTTAATTCTACGACGTTAGAAAGGACTGCGATAAATCATTGTCATGTTACGTTGGGTTGAGTACGGCGACTGTTCCTATGTGGGCAATATCTGGGTCGTTTTATATAAGGACCTCTGCAGCATCGAACTAATGATCAAAACAATGATGGCGATGATGATTATGACTACAATGATGACGACGACGACTGAAACGAAGGTGAAGACACTGATGACAATGACGACGACGACTGAAGCGAAGGTAAAGACAGTGATGACGATGACGACGACGATTGGAACGAAGGTAAAGACAGTGATGACGATGACGACGACGACTGAAACGAAGGTGAAGACAGCGATGAGGATGACGACGACGACTGAAACGAAGGTGAAGACAGTGATGAGGATGACGACGACGACGACGAGTGAAACGAAGGTGAAGACAGTGATAACGACGACGACGACTGAATCGAAGGTAAAGACGGTGACGACAATTACGACGACTGAAACGAAGTTAAAGACAGTGATGACGACGACGACGACTGGAACGAAGGTAAGACAGTGATGACGATGACCACGACGACTCAAACGAAGGTAAAGACGGTGATGACGACGACGACGACTGAAACGAAGGTGAAGACAGTGATGACGATGACGACGACGATTCAGATCTTTCTTCAGTGACCAATTACAAACTAGCATAGCGACACTACTCGCTATTACTATATTATGACAATAGGCGGATCTGTGTTTTCAGTGGCAAGCTCAAGTACAGAATCACGAATACTTTTGCTATTGTACGCAGCGCACGAACCGATTATTGTAGTATTGTTTTGTATAGTGTATTTCTTGCATGTCTGTTGTATGTATTTATGTATTTTATTTGTATATTGTATCATATATATATCCTTCCGTCGTTATTCATAGGCATCGATACATTGTCGGCATCGACTCTGACTTCTTGAAAAACCCAATACGTTTTTGTCATCTACAGTTTGTGGTCGCAGAACCGATGCGAATGACAGCTTGTGGTCGTCATCTCGATATAGCAAGTGCAACGTACGTTCTTGTCATGGAGGACACGTGTGCATTAGTGACTTTCAGTTAGATTTGTTCGTTAAGAAATAATGGGGATATGGTCAAGCGATTCCAAGTTGTAATCAAAACCCTCTCTTGATATTCGCGGTCATTTCTGGAACGTAAAAACATAATATTGGTATCATGGCGGGTCACGCAAATCATAGGCCATATTGGTGTATACAATAAAAATTTACGGGCCAGAATATGACATCACTATCAAAATTACGACCGTGACCTTCGACAAGGTTTGTCTTAGCTATTCACTTATGACATTTATAAACTAGGGTGGCATGGCATATGTCACGTCAACCTTCGCGACATACTTCTCGCATATACTCAAAAGTCTTTAGATTTTGCCGCAATGAAAACATTAATTTAAACGAAAATCTTGTTCTACCTGATTGCTAGGCATTTCATGATGTAATTGAATTATTAATACATTGCACGTGACCTGTCACAAGCTGTTTCAGTGTGTGGTAAAAACTCAACAATGATACAGTTAAATTCTGCCATCTAGGATCAGCCACAAAATGAATCGTCATTCGCTGCGTCATATTTCAAGCGACTCTAAATAACAGGCTTCCATCTGGTGGATAGCATTTGAATCACTACGTTTAGTTATATCTAGCACGACAGGTGAGAGCACCGTCAATTGATTTTGATTTTAGGTTCATTATAATTCTCACGACCAGGTGAACCAAAGAGCTTTGAACAAGCTGTACACTTTTTCTGGAAACAGTACAGCATATTAGTACGCCACCAGCAATCTCGTTCAACACAATATAAATTTAATTAAAATCGGGAACGCTTCCTTATAAAATGCTGAAAGAAAAGAAGCGAAAATTATAGCATTATTTATTAAGGTTGCGATAAATAAATGCGATAACTACAGACTGGAGCGTTTGACATCAGTGGCTGGTAATGTATTAGAGAGGTTAACTAGAGAACACGTAGCTCATTTCCTTTTTAAGCGTCCATTTATAAACTCATCTCCACTTGGATGACTAAAAATGTGACATTGCCTCAGACGTGTTGTATTTTTGTGTGTACAGAAATAACTAAAATGGGTAAATTTTGGATCGTCTTCGTAATATTAACAACATATCTACCGCACGTTAATGTCAGGTCACGATCACACTGCATTAATATAGTATCAGATTTATAAACAATATATATTCGAGTAACACACGTATAGCCGGTGTTCTTGGGCAGCCGTTGCTAATATCTTGCGATCAGTATTTAGGAATGGAGATCCATTGTTTTATTTACGTTATCTGCGTACGTAACGTCACGTATCTAGTCCTAACTTCAGCGTAAGATCTAACAAAGGTTACGTCCTCAACCGAAGTCAATGTTTTTTGAAACGATGTTGTCGATCTTTCTTCACAGAATTGTGACGACGACAAGGCATGTGGTACCATATTTACGCGAATGATAATTTAATTTAGTTCAGATGCGTAAACATAAGTTTCTACCATTTGTAAGGCCTACTTTGTAAGTCTACACAATATTAACCATAAAAATACTAACAAATAATTAAATGTTCTTCGTGAAAAGTGCTAATTTAAGGTAATCCAGCTAAAAGATATAGACACAGGTAAGCCTTTACACAACCGTCTGCGCAGTCGCTCAGTTTCAGGTTAAATTGCAAGACAAACGGTGAACTCATTGTCGTGAGCACCAGACAACGGATCTAATTGTCGCATGGATACCCCACATAAATATTACAGTATATTAATTTCGAGCACAATAATTATGACTGATTGCAGATCAATAACACATATTGCAACCGTAACAAGCTGTTGATTTCCATCACAATACGCGTTGCGAAACACCACGGAGATTGATTAATTGTGGTCCTATTCAGAAGGTGCTAATCAGATTGGCGCTATTATGCGCACGAATCACGCAACGTAAAGTGCTGGAAGTATTCATAATAACAATTTTCGCCAGCAGATGTTGATGAACGAACTGTAAAGGTTATTACAAGAAACTGGTGGCAGAGGCACACGCATATTCGTAATGTTAATTACCAATGTGTCTGTCCAAATGAGTGTGCCTATATATCCATCAATTAAAATTGTCTGGGGCGCTGTACTAAAACATATTAAACTAATTCAACAAAACGTATGTAATAATAATAAATAGCAGAAGAAGCTATTTAACATATATGAACACATAGAAATCAAATTAATTAAATAAATATACGGAGGTCACACGATTGGATAGATAAATGTTTAAATGAGTATAACTGAACAAATAAATAGTTGTTAAATGTAATATAGTTTAGACTGCTCCATCAATTCGACTTTTTTGCTCCTTGTGTCTAAGACTATTTTCACGAAATATCTAACCTGCCTACTATTCACTACGACGTTGTCGTTAGTAGTAGTGTATAGATTCAGCTTTTCTTTTAGCCAAATTGAGCAAATTTGCATATTTTCTCCTATCTTTTAACATGACTCGTTTTTGCTGATTTGCCAGATGTGTAACGAGCTACAAGGTAGAGGTCGCCACTATCGTTCCGTTTTTTTCGGATGTGATCACGTCATGATCATGGGGAAATTCGCTTAGCGGACGTGAGAGGGGCCCATAGTGATTGGCGTTAGTGGTAGATCGGGGCCCCACCATCACACGCCACTCCAAAGAAGCTAGGAGCTGGAGCGTGGGAAGATAGGGTAATGTCGCCGCCTACCGGTGGTGGTAGCCTGGAGCGTGGTAAGGTGTGTTATAAATGATTGATGACTTATGACGGGGGACGCTGAGTTTAATTGGTCAGTATTCCAAGGGCCACACGTAGTCGTTAGTTAGGGAAGGGACCGAACCGTTTGATTGGTAAAGCCGAGTTTAGTATGAGGTGGTACTATAAGACGCGATTAATAAAAGGTTTACGAAATCGACGAAGCGGTATTTATCCTACGTGCTGTATGCGGGAGGTAGAATACGTGTAGGGCGATGTCCTAGTGGAAGCCGTGTCTGTTTTTGATAGCCGTTGGAAGGTCAGTTGGGGGCCGGTCGTTTGGGGTAGGGAGTGAAAAATAGCGAAATCGGCTGTTAAATCGTGTTTTTAAATTAATATAGGGTGTGTTTTTATTACGAAAGATCTATAATGATAAAATCGGGACTTTCTGTGGAAATTCCCCCGCTAACTTAAAATCGACGCCTTGTTGTTCCTAGGTCTCAGTTGAGTTTTTGAAAATTCGGACAAATGTTCTGCATGGACAAGAAGCACTTAGCCGAATTTTCAGACTTTTCCTGCTATAGCGAGTCGAGACTTAGTCGAATTTTCGAAAATTCGGAAAGATGTACTGCATAGACGAGTAGCACTAAGTCAAATTTTCCGAAAAATTTGTAAAATCTACGTAGACGAGTAGAACTCAGTAGAAATTTTCCGAAAATTTTGCGGTGCCAATCCTACGTAGACGAGAGTAGGACCAAGCCGCATTTTCTGAACATTCTTACAAATTTAAATTCGTCGCCATTCGCAAAGGAGTGCTAAGTTTGTTTGATGTAATAAAAATACGAAAAGGTGACCTGGTGTTGGTATTCAACTTCTTTATTCGCCTATTACAACAACAAAACAAATAAACAATCAAACAAACATGGGCGCTAGTCACGCAAAGTCCTTCTTCAACTGCAAGGCGGGGAGCACTAGTCCCTAGTGTCCTCCTACACGAAAAGAGGGGCCGTGCTGAACCCGTCGTCGAGCACACGGCGCTTGACGTAGAAATACTTGAGCGCGGCTCGCTCCTAGATGTACGTCAGCACGGTCGAATCTTTCACTTGAAATCCCCGGTTCCTGCCGCTACCGTTCCGCCGGTCCAATTGCACGGCGAGGAAGGTTTCTGTGGTGACGTCGTTTTGACGCCTGCTCAAACCGTATTTTTATTACATCGAACAAACGTAGCACTCCTTTGCGAATGGCGCCGACTTTTAACTTTTGCAAAATGTTCCAAAAATTCGGCCGAGTCCTACACGTCTACGTAGGATTGGCGCCGACTTTAACATTTCAAAATTTTCCGAAAATTCGGCTGAGTCCTAGTCTCGTCTACGTAGGATTGGCACCAATTTTAAAAGTTACACAATTTAAAGAAAATTCGGCAGAGTCCTACTCGTCTACGTAGGATCGGCGCCGACTTTAACTTTGTTAAATTTTCCAAAAAATTCTGCTGAGTTCTAGTCGTCTACGTAGGACCGAAGCCGACTTTAACTTTGCAAAATTTCCAGAAAATTATCGACTAACTCCGATTCGTCAACGTAGACATTGCCATTTTTCGGAAAATTCGACTTAGTGCTACTCGCTTATGCAGTACATCTTTCCTAATTTTCGAAAATTCTACTAAGTCTGGACTCGTTATTGCAGGAAAAGTCTGAAAATTCGGCTATGTGCTTTTTGTCTATGCAGGACATCTTTCCGAATTGTCGAAAATTAAACTAAGTCCTAGTTCAACGGAATGGTCTTAGATGTCGCCAGTGCTAATGACTTTCACAAGCTACCAGATGTAACAGACAACATATTTTATTTTATACGATTAAAAGAACTTAATGTTTTATTAACCAGACAGCACAAATTATTAAACACAGTACACATTTGGACACAAACGAACAGGAGACCAGTCGAGAAAACGAGACGAGGAATCATATTTAAAAGAAATTGTGATCGACTATGCCTTGTCTTTGGACCTACAAAGGAGATACGATTTAAAGTATTTAATGTGCGTTGTTCATTTGTTGCAGAATCGTATCTCTACTGCCCGACAGATGCCGGCGTCCGAACTAGTAGAAGAGGGGCGCTGTTGCCACTACAAACAAACGAAAGATGACCCCCGTGACCCGCCTCTGCATAGACTTTAGTTCCGCAGCGTGCAACAACAAACAGTTTTTGTACACGATCTCATCACTGGTTATATACCTATTTATAATAAACACATATATAAAAACAGTATATTCATCATTAGCGTTGGGAAGTGGTGAAAATGGGGGACTAGGACTCTCCAAAACCTCCATTTGCACACCACTGAGACTAACCAAAGAAAACACACCATCAGGCTCGCAAAAAAACTCACATAGCACCCTCCTTTGAGGCTCGACATAAACCCTTTAGAGATTCCCCTTAAAACCCGTATTGAGGCTCTAAATATTGGGGGCTAATCCTATATCCAATCACCTGCTAAACTACTGGGTGAGCTCACCCCCTAAACTCCCCTCCGGTTACGATGCTTATGTTAATGAAACGCGTATGGCTGACGTACACAATTGTTGTTACTTAACTTGGATCTCCATCAAAGTCTTATGCAGCGTTGTAAAACGTGTTTACACAAGTACGCACCGTCCACCATGCAGTTAACAAGACTGAAAATGGTTGCCATCTATCACATAAACACAAGAGGACAAGGAAGCTTGATGGCTACTTGGAAGCCAGATGTGTGTATGTGAAATCCGTTCTTTGTTTGTATTTGTTAATTTTGTTTTTAAACATATTCACACAGATAGCATTTACACAATCAGAACATAAGTGGATCAGTAATTGGTGGTCCTTTGTATGAAAGACTGTTTCCCTTCTTACGGTATGACATCCACGCTGGGTACACTTTATTCTAAATGAGGGCTAGCACAGCAGTGTAGATCGCAAATAGTGCCTTTGTTTTCAGCAAAGCTTTAACGCCATTTCTATTGACGTTGACGTTGACGTTAGTTTATGTTGTCCTGTCCGACGTAAATCAGCTTCAGATGGCGTCCACTCAGCATCTTACCTGCATCCCATACTAAACGTGACTTCAGGGGAACATACTTTCATATTTTAGACATTAGACGTCACCACGATTAACCTGTTAACCTAACGGAGGGTATATAACAATCACACACAAGCACGCACGCACGCACACACACACACACACACACACACACACACACACACACACACACACACACACACACACACACACACACACACACACACACACACACACACACACACACACACACACACATGTATAAGCGGCTGAAACATCAAGACACTGAAGCTTGCCATCAGACAAACGCATTCAGTACAATAATTAGAGATGATCTAGATTTATTTTACTGAATACACAGAATAGATTTCTCAATCATAATATATTTTGTAAGAGATATCGAGATCTTTATTATATTACATCGCACATCCAACGTCATTCCTACACACATCTCTCTTTATACATTTTATACTTATTTCTTGTATCAAGTTGTAGAAGATTACATAATTGTTACAGCCTGTGTTTTAAAGCTGGTCACATATGAAAATGTAGTGTAAAATCCCACTCCTCCTATATGGTATATGTGTGATATGAATATCCGAGCCGAGATGTCGGACAGGAGTTCCCGCAAGATTTTATCATGTCACATGACGCTGATCACATGACATGAGCTAGTCCGCTGACGAAGCCAACGTGTCGTACAGCCGAACTGCCGAATATTTCGAAACTAAAACTATGTATTTTGTCTATTGGTGAAGGCGAAATTAATTTGGCAATGTCCTTCGAGCTGAACCATAAAACACCTCGTTGCTGTTATACGTAATCCTAGATATGTATGTTTATGTAGCCAACGTGTCTGTTGGCAATGTTTCCGCGTAATAAGGTTCTGCTCTGCAGCTGTGTAGACCTACAGTGGCAGTTGTGGTGACGTGTCTACTCAAATTCAACAGCTGAAGTCGAGATACGGCAAGTGCATGGTTAAGGGGTACTAGTAACGTTAATCGCGTTTGTGCCCCTTGTCGTATTCCAGTAACAGATGGGGCATGTCGTTGTCTTGTAGGTCATTGTATGGGTGCTTGGATGATATGTAATAATAATAATAATAATATATTTTCATTTGTACCACAATGCGTACAATTCCATAAAAACAAAAAAAAGTCTACTGGATATATTAAACAACTAGAAAAATCAGGAACCCGTCTTTGACTAAAGAAATAAGTGCAGTATCTCGCCCACAACCGACCGATCTGTAGAGGATTCCTACGTGTCGAACCAAATGAAAGTTGTAGACGCAAACACGTGAGAGACGGAGATAATCAGAATCAAAATCAGAATGTTTTATTCGACCATAAAACACATATTACATACAGCAAATAAATGTAAGTAAATGTGTGGTCAGGGAGACTCTCATTAAGGCATTATGCAGGCCGCTAACGTAAGAGCCATCCTGTTTTTAAATGTATAATGTTAATACAACGTTATAATATATCAGGAATTATTGTATTGAATATGATTTTTAAGTAATAAGCATTTAATGACAGTGTTTAACACTAACTAACTGACTAACAAACTAACTGACTCACTCACTCACTCACTTACATTAACTAACTATTAACACCAACTAACATCAAACAAGCAAAATAATACACCAGAATACTAATGTATAAACTACACTAATGTTAAAATAAAACTGACATTTATTCTACAGTTAAACTTCATTAAACTATTTATTTGGAAAAACATCTAAACAGTTAGCCAAAAAAAACCACCAGTAATTAACAGTATAATAGCCCTACTAATATTAATTAAAAGAAAACAAAAATACTTAACCCTAACAATCTTTAAAAAATACTACAGGTATAAAATACTAACAGTATAAAATAGAGAGAGAGGGGGGAGAGGGAGAGCGAGAGAGAGAGAGAGAGAGAGAGAGAGAGAGAGAGAGAGAGAGAGAGAGAGAGAGAGAGAGAGAGAGAGAGAGAGAGAGAGAGAGAGAGAGAGAGAGAGAGAGAGAGAGAGAGAGAGAGAGAGAGAGAGAGAGAGAGAGAGAGAGAGAGAGAGAGAGAGAGAGAGAGAGAGAGAGAGAGAGAGAGAGAGAGAGAGAGAGAGAGAGAGAGAGAGAGAGAGAGAGAGAGAGAGAGAGAGAGAGAGAGAGAGAGAGAGAGAGAGAGAGAGAGAGAGAGAGAGAGAGAGACATATATATATATATATATATATGACGTAAGCGTCTTAGAGAAAAATAGTAATTACGTAATATTGTGACGTCGGTGCTTTATTCAGTGTATTTGTCTGTGTAGGCAGCAGTGTATTTGTTGCGCTTTCTGCGGCTGCCTATCGCAATCCTGCTTTGACATTGCAATGATGGCATCTTTGTGCAGACAGTTGTTAAGAGTCGGAGCTCGATCGCTAAAAGAGAAGAGAATGTCTCAGGCGTGCTCGCTGCAGTTGGTTGCACCGGTGTGTGTCCGTGCATTAGCATCGCAAGGCGGCCCATGCCAGGATACTCTTATCTTCCGACAGCTCTTCGACTCATCCTCCTACACCTATACATACATCCTGGCCGACCGCGAGTCGAAGGAGGCTATCATCATAGACCCTGTCATCGAGATGGTCGACCGCGACCTAAAGATCATCAAGGAACTGGATCTGAACATGCGCTACGCACTCAACACCCACGTTCATGCTGACCACGTCACCGGTTCGGGTCTCCTGAAGCAGACCATCCCGGCATGCCAGAGTGTCATCGCCGCCGTCAGCGGAGCCAAGGCCAATTTGCAGGTCAAAGACGGGGATAAAGTGACATTTGGCAAGTTCGGCTTGGAGATCCGAGCGACTCCGGGGCACACGAATGGTTGTTTAACGTTTGTGCTTCCCGTGTGCAGCCTTGCATTCACAGGTGACGCATTGTTGATCCGCGGATGTGGGAGAACGGATTTCCCACAGGGTAATTCAGAGACGTTGTACAGATCAATTCACGACAAGATCTTCACTCTGCCAGACGACTTCCTGCTGTACCCAGGACACGACTACACGGGGCAGACGGTGACGACGGTGGCGGAAGAGAAGACGCTGAACAGCCGACTCTTGAAAGGCCTCAAAGATTTCACAGAGATTATGAACAACTTGAAACTGCCTTTACCGAAACAAATTGCCAGGGCGTTGCCAGCCAACATGGAGTGCGGTGTGTTTGACGAATAGATTCGACACGGCAGCGTGGATTGCTGGCCGAACAAGTAAGAACGGTTGCTGGGCCATCTAGCAGAAGAGGTTACCAGCCCAATACTTAACAAGGGTTGGTGGCCCAATAAACTGAAATAGGTTTTCACCCAGCAAATAATGTTTTTTACTCGTTTAATAAATAATATGGGTTCCTGGCTCAATAAATATGAAGGATTGCAAATCCGACAATCACGAAGATTTGCTGGCCAAACAGGAAGGGCTGTTGGCCTAAAAGGAAGAACACTTACTGGCACAACGAGCAAGAATTCTTGCTATCCAAACAGGAATGGTTATTTGTGAAACAAGAAAGACAAGTTGCTGGTCCAAAATAGGAAGGATCATTAGACAAAAAAGCATAAAAAACTAACTGACACAACAAATAAGAAGGGTTGTTGGCCCAACTACAAGATGAGTTGCTAGTCCAACAATCATAAACCTTCATTGCTCAAGTCTCAATAAAAGCAATAGACGATCGCGAAACAAAAAGACTGATGACATTCACATTAACGTTAACATATAGTATGATGGAATAAACAATGAAAACCCCTGTATTGCCAACTTGAAACAACTACTGGCTTAGGTGACATGCATATTAAACAAGACACAGTATTCACACATGACGTAAGAATAACGGTATTTTGCATAGAGTGTTTTACGTTAACGATTAGCAATCAGAACGCTTCACAGTCTAACTAATAATCAAAGTATCGGGAGATTAAATTTATGCTTATATTTTCGGAAAGTTAATGCAACAACTATCTGAAGTATTAATGTACATATCAAACAATAAATACAAATGCAACAAATATAATACAATCGAAAATAATATCACGTATGAGGATATCATTGTTTACATCAAGGCAGATAATGGCGGCGGAATAAGTGTGTTAAGTTTCCTTTCTCGGCAGGTCATTCAAGAAGCAATGTCCTTACATTGAAAGGGTGCACTGTCCAGTGACATTGTATTTTGGATAGTACGTCGTAATATGGTTGATTAAAGTTTGACGGATTACACAAACAACAATACACTGTCATACAAATGGCACATCGTACGCCTGCAGCAATGTGTTGATTTCCCAAGATGTAACATATTTGTGTCCTGGCACAACAAAGTGGGTATTAAATCGCAAAATTGCTAAATAGAGTTTGGTATACGTTTAAATTCCACGGATCGTGGGCTTTAAAATGATGCATCACTTGTTGAAATATCTTCAGTTGTTTTTGATTTATCGATAAATTGTAGCGCACTTTAATGAGAAACAGTGTCACTTTTGCTCATACAGTTTTGGATTATTAGTCAAGGAAAATAAATTGGACGTTGAAAGATGAGATTGTAAGTGACGCACTTCCGCCAAAATCCCACAATTGATGGAACCTGTCACCCAGACAACTATTTTGCCGAGTATGGTGAATAGGCCTGTGTTTTTAGTTATTGCCGTTGGAACATCGCGAATGCTTAATCCTGTAATTTACACGCGGCAGCGGATATAATGTAAGGTTGAGCATTCGCGATGTTCAAATGGCAATAACTCAAACAATTAACACATAAGAATATGATCTTTACGGTGATATAAAAAAAAATTAAATTACACGATTGCAATTTCAGGTATGGCCTGAAACACCAACCCGCACAGCCGCGTTTTGTTCATTACTGGCGAGGCAGCTGGCTTCGTGATTTTGCACAATGTATTGTTAGTTTGTATTCTAAAAATCCTATATCGAGCCATTATTGTTACGCCAAGTAATCTGTGGTTAGGCAAGCGTACAACTTTCCTGGTTGGAATGGAATCACTGGGTGTTCAGGTAGTCGCATAACGAGAGAGGAAAGGCTATGTACCAGCAGGACATATATATATATATATACACATAAACGCACGCACACGCACACGCATACACACACACACACACACACACACGTACACACGCACACACGCACACACACACACACCACAAACACACACACACAAACATACACACTGCAGATGTGCGCGCGTGCGCGCACACACACACGCACACACGCACACACGCACACACGCACACACGCACACACGCACACACGCACACACGCACACACGCACACACGCACACACGCACACACGCACACACGCACACACGCACACACGCACACACGCACACACGCACACACGCACACACGCACACACGCACACACGCACACACGCACACACGCACACACGCACACACGCACACACGCACACACGCACACACGCACACACGCACACACGCACACACGCACACACGCACACACGCACACACGCACACACGCACACACGCACACACGCACACACGCACACACGCACACACGCACACACGCACACACGCACACACGCACACACGCACACACGCACACACGCACACACGCACACACGCACACACGCACACACGCACACACACACCACAAGCACACACACACACACACACACACACACACACACACACACACACACACACACACACACACACACACACACACACACACACACACACACACACACACACACACACACACACACAAACACACACATACACGCACGCACGAACACAAACACACACACGCGCGCGCACACATACACACACCACAAGACACACATACAGGTGCGCACACACACGCACGCACACACACACACAAACGCACACGTACACAACCAACAACAACACCAACATTCTATGTCAGAGTTTTTTCAATATCGTCTTCAAAACCGGTTCCCACCTCAAGGACTACGAAGAGTCGTCCTGGGGTACTGATTCTACTTGTCTACTCCACCTTCGTGTTGAGAGTGGCCGCCAAGGGCGATCTATCCTGCAGTGCAAAGTATATGCAATCCATCTGAGTATCGCTGCCGATGATGGCAGGTGCTTTCAATTAACAAAGATTTCGAATGTGAATGGCCACTTCCGCACTCACTGACGATTAAGTCCGTTTGTCGGCAGGCACGCGGTAATGGAACTATCGATCGTATGGGGTCAGCACACTGATAGTTTTCCCATTGGCGACCATGTTAACGTTTTGTGTGATTGTAAGAAAACGTGACCTAGAAAATTTATTAAACTTCTCATCTGCCGTTGTCATCATCTCATTGACATACTGGTCGAGTTTAGTCAAAATCTAATATTTCTAGCTCTTACAAAATGCCTTCATGTATGACACCCGTCAATATTTACAAATGGATGCAGGCAGTAATCCGGCTAAAGTGTCAACTAGCCAAATACCCTTCCGCTTAGTAAAATCAGCTAAAAAGACACCATTTTACTGTCAACTGCTTCTACAATCACATCTAGAAATCTGCCTACTCAAATGCACTAATGTCAGACCAAGTGAATATTGTAAAAAATCATTTCTCAAACATATACTGCACTTTTTTCGTCTAACAGTGTCCTGATCCCGTGTGTGTGTGTGTGTGTGTGTGTGTGTGTGTGTGTGTGTGTGTGTGTGTGTGTGTGTGTGTGCACAGCGTAATGGGTATGGTGTCCTCGTGGACGTGCGGCTGGGTGGTGTGAGATATTTCGAAATTCCTCAATTCGAATTTTTTCTTTCTTTCTGGGAAGCAAAGAAGTTTTAGTATCTAGACCTAAAATATTTCAAAACCACTTTTACAGTTTTTTTTGTGTTGTCATTTAGAACAGGATGAGATTTTGTCGACTTTGACACCCACTTTTACTACGACATCCAATATAAAGTTTCTCATGTCACAGAGTATATTGACCTTCAGAAAATATAATGATACGTGTGCCTTGTGATGTCTGGTGCCAACTATGTGTCGTCATATCAATGTGATTTTATCAGCATTCTTCGTTTGCATAGATAAAAAGAAATATACCCCGCTATTTTTGGGGTGTACTTAGACTTATACTTACAGTTTTTTTAATACACAGGTTTGTTCACGACATTAAAACTGTGAATGCAATGTTTTTTGTTGATTCATATACTGGACATGGTGGTACATTTTACGTGACCTGTCTAGATGTCGTAGTAAACACTTTAACATAATAATCACTTTATGTCGAAAGATAATATTCACACAACATATAAACATCTTAGCTTACAATTGTTAAGCAAACGTTTATTATGGTAACCCAAGAACATAAAATTATATGTTGCTATAACATGATATATAATGCGTTATGTTATAACAAATTATATTCACACGGAAAAGGCAAATTGTAACGATATCATCACACACGTTGAACTTACTGTTACAATAATGTATATATTACGTCGGCACCTGCACTAAATAAAGTAATGATGTCAATATTTAAAGCACGCAGACCAAGTACAGATTACACGAAGAGTACATCACTGCATGTTGTAATAAACACAGTGGATGGCGTAGTAAACACATGGTATATATCATCATCAAAAAACTAGTTCTTCACAATAGAATAAGTTTTTTACGGCTCGATTATTACTATATTGTCAATAATTTTAAATTAGGATTAAATATAACCCACATAACACGTGCCAACTAGTATTGGATATTCTAGCAAACAGTTTTCCAGGACGGAAGAGTATGCACAAAGGTTAAGATCAATCTTGACAAAATCAAGTCCCATTTCAACATTATGTTACCTACACACTCATAGGTTGTATTCTAATATAAACGTGGCGCTGATGTTATGAAATGAATATAAGCAGATGGTGCAATAAACATCGTTATTTAAGAAACCCACGAAGTGTTAATTAACACATGTTACGTCCTCTTCAAAAATTTGATTGTGTACATTAAGATCTCTCCAACATGCATATGTCTAACAACCATCGTTATTTGTTCCGTACAATGGTGGCTCCTGTAGGAAATCTTTAAGCTTTTACCCGTTTCGCTGGTAAGACAAACACGACCAGATCGATCCGTCTTGGGTTTAGGTTCTTCTTCAACCCAAAATCTAATCAGATTTGGAGGAGTGTATTTGATCTAATCCTCAGACCATGAAAGAGGTCAAGTACTCTCTCTATCTTCCTTATCGATGTTTTCACCTGACACGTACATTGCTTGCTGTCGTAAAGAACAGCCACAAAGTCGCCAATTGATTGCTTCTGTGGTGTTGGCCACCTTCCTAAGGAGCTGCTGAACAGTGTCATATTTGTTTGTTTGACTCCGTGAGGTGAGAGGGGGGAGTGTTGTGGTCGGATGTAATGTCCACTCAGAGCATGCCGGGCGTAACGTGCCGTTTATGAAGCAACATTCTTTGAGACAAGATCTTTCATGTGAATTCCTGTCCCGCACCTACAGGCGTTACTCTGTGTAGATGCGTGAGGCCAGGAATTGGCATTACAGTGCAGGTTTCCATTTCCTACTTGGCATGATTCCGTACACGTAAATGTAATGAAAAACATAAAATAACACAACGCGCCGATACAGTATCTTATTTCCAGGTATCATTATGATGTATGCATCTATTTGAAGTTAAATATGCACATGCGTCATCTTAAACTAACTTTCAAAAAGGTAAACTATCGTAGTAAACATATTAAGTTTATTACAACATGGATATTTTAGTGTGGAACTAACGAGCATGTGTACGGAAAATGCCCTGCCAATGTCGATTCTGTGTAATAACTTTTGAACAGTCACATGTTCTCTCAACAAGCAGTACGTTTTACTAGCTAAATGCAGTCCCAAGTTAACTCTACAAGTCTTAGTATTGACAAAATGCATAGTATCACCATACAATTTTTGAGAAAAGATAAAGTAAACAACAGCCAAGTGTCCTTTTTTATTGTCCAACGTCATAAGTTTGGACACCCGAGTGAAAATAGGTAAAAGTAACAACTGGACAAAGTGAATTGCAACGTTTTATTACAGGCGAATGTTGTAGTAAACATTTACATGATGTCGTAGTAAACAAACGTTACCT